>JAQQTP010000073.1:16532500-17045000 GCA_029884605.1 Ormosia emarginata
TATCCTGCAAATCCTTCCCGATGAAGTAATTGAAGGATTTCAAACTTTCAAGCAGAGAATTGATTTGACAAATGATCCATTTCCAATCAAACTACACTTCTTTTCAAAATTATCTTTGGCTTGGATCTTCTCTTGGCAATATAAATACAGGAAGCATGATCATCCTAATCAATTTCCAGCTTTTCAGAAACAAGCTTTTGTCAAATGGTGGATTGAATTTGACGCCTCCAAAGCCACCCATGATAGTATCAAACTCTGGTTCCAAAAGAACCCCAAACTACTAAAGGTAGCTAATCTTGAAACATGTTTGTTTCTTAATCAGAAGGCCCAAGTTACAACTGCTCTTGCTGCATCAACCAGTAAAGGAAATTTTGTAAAAAATTTACAAAATATCCTGAAACTCATCCAAGAAGAAGAAGCTAAAACTTAGGTGTCTCCAGACTCTCAATCATCATCAACAAAATCATCTAGTTGCCAAAATGAAGATGATTGTTTTGGTATCAATCTTGATGAAGACTATTGAACGAACGACAAAAATGTCGATAGGTTACTATAGCAAAAGTCGCTACTGTAGCAGTTATTGTAGACAATTATTGATTGTACTGTTGACTTTACTATTGAAAAATTTTATGTCTATTTAAATGATCGCCAGTCTATGTTGTAGGTATCCTTTAATTTTACGAGTTTTAGAGTGAGAAACTAGAGTGAGAAAGTCTCCCTCTATAAGCCTTATCCCTCTTCAATCAATAAAGCTCAATCTTTTCTGAGTCTCTTTTCTCTTATCCTCTCCCTCACTGTCGTCACTTCAGTTTCTTTTTTTATGTTTCATTTTTTGATTTTTCTTTCTGCATTTGCATACCATGTAAGCAGTCCATCTACTCTCATACTTCTCTCTATCCTTCTTTGCTTCCTCCTTTTCTCGTGATCTTCACACAGCGCTCTGGTGTATATATATATATATTGCTCAAAATTAGTGCATGATTTGAATTAATTGGAATTCTGACACTATGCATAAATGAGGAACATGCATGGAATGACATTGATAAACTCTTGAAACTATTGAATTGAGGCAGAAAATAATGGTATAGTTTTATGAAAAATCCTTCAGTGCTCGAAAAAAAAAATGGCACTTTGATGTGGACATGATCCTCTCATGCACAGCAGGTGATCCTATAAGCTATTTCCCACTATAGGCGAGGCCCTAGTTATCGGGGATAGGGCTATGTGATCGAGTATGATCATGTAAAAGATTAGTACTCAACCCGAAAAGCAGGCATTCACCAAATTTAAATGGTAGGTGGAGTGGAAGACTACCTACTCGTTATGTGGATCGGGGATCCTATGGGAATGAGCTAATGAGATAATGAATTGATAAAAAGAGCACTGTAAGGTATATGAAAGCAATCATGACATGGCACTGCATTAATTAAAGAGAAACATTCATTGCACTACATTGCATTATGCATTGGAGACATGATTCTGTTTCACTACTATGGACTTCTATATTATTTTGGTTATGTATCACCGTTTCTTAGAAATTTCTTTGAATGATCTTGTGCTTTAGAATTATCCTTATGGCTATTATATGCTAGTTTATTAATCTAATTATAAATTAGAATGATAATTTTTATGGACTGTAATATTAAAATGAACATTTGCCAGGGGGATAATTAACTGTTTTGGCTTACGCCACTTAGTTCATTATCTATAAATGTTTACAAAAATCCTACAACAGCTAGGATCATCATGATGATGCTTGTATGTTATTATTATTGAGAATTGTTAGAATTCTCACATCGTTTCTGTTTTCGTGGTATTCTAGCCCCTTCTGTTACTGACTGAAGATGTCATTGTTGACGATCTACTGAGAGCCAACAAAATTCTGGTAGGTGTATGAACTAGCGACCAACTCGTATATAGCCTACATGAATGTGAGGCTATACATGAGTTACTCACTGGGGGTCATCATCCTGTTTCCACCTACTTGACATCATTGTTGGAGGACTATTCTTTTGTGATAGGTTACACCTAGGATGTGTTTTTGTTTTATTATTTTGTACAGTGTACCACGTCGGATATATGTACGTATGGTAGTTATGTGTATGTCTATTAGTACATCTTTTGTATAGTTGACTTAGATGCTGATCTGGATGACTGTAGTTTTGATGTATAAGGCATTGATGCTCATAGCCTTAATACTTTTACTTTTGATGCATGTATGTGTCGCCTATAGCCAAACTTAGGACAGTATAGGTGTAGGTATTGATGCTTTCATATTAGTTTATATATAGAAATATGCATATATAAAGCTCAATATCTTGACAATTTTATTTACTAGGTAGAGCCGCGCTCTTAGTTTTTTGTTATACGACTATACCTGCTAATGTTCTCCAAAGAAGACTCATGAGTATTTAAAATAGATCTAATGATGGCATGATAATCTTAATAAGTGAACTTGTAAATAGATAGGCAATCAGCCTTGCTTATATAGAATAAACAGAATAATCCCTCACAAGGCTTATTGGTAGTATGTTTATACAATTTATAATTAAGAATAATCGTATATATTAAAAAAAAAGGGTTCACTTTTAGCTTGCTTTAGAGTAATATGTGACGTGTTTAGGTTAATTGTTTCAACTTAGGTCCCAAGAAGTAGTGAGGTAATTATACTTAGGGTGTTACACCAGGTCGGGTTAGGACGACTCGAGTATAACCCGAACCCGACTTGAAAACACACCAAGTCTAATTTCTAGAACTAAAACCCATCCAAATTAACTCATTTTCATAATTTCAATGTTCTTGTACAATTGTGGTAACATTTACATACTTTTCTTTTCCTTTTTCTTTATTCTTCTCAAATTCTTCTATATCTTTTTTTAGTTTCATGCAATAAAATTTAATGTGACCTATTTCATGACAATAATAAAACTCTTTATCTTTATAATCTGGTCTCGGCCTAGAACTTGACCTTGAATTTTTCCTACCAAAATTGTTGCTGTGAAACACACTTCTACCATGATTAGATTTAGTAACAAAAATAGCTCCTTCAGACTGAACACTTAGATTTTTAAATTTTTCATTCTCGAATAATACAGTAATCACATCATCTACCTTAAGTGTCTCTTTTCCAACTAAAAATATAGTGACTAAACTCTCATAAGAGTTTGGAAAAGATGACAACCACAACAATGCTTTATCCTTATCCTCTACTTTCACACCAATGATAGATAATTGTGCAATTACTTTTTTAAAATAATTTAAGTGATCTCTAACGTCTACATCATCATCCATCTTTAATTGATATAATTCTTTCTTTAGAAGAAAATGATTTGTGAAAGACTCAGACATATACATATTCCCTAATTTCTTCCATAAATAAAAAACAAAAGTTTTATTCAAAACATTATATTTTACCTCAGGTGCTAGGCATAGCTGAATCGTATTAATTGTCTTCATCTCTAACTCTTCCCATTCTTCATATATCATCTAGTCAGGCTTCTTTCCCTTCCAATTTAAAGCTTTACTCAATCCCTGCTGCACTAAAATATTCTTTACAGTACTCTGCCACAGGTTAGAATTTCTCTTACCATCAAACAACTCCACCTCAAAGTTACTGCTTCCTAAACCTTGTATCCTTCATATTACTTTGCCACCTCTAATACCAGTTGTTGTGAAAAATTCCCTACCCACACAAATCTATTATTACAATATTAGTTGTATAATTTTATTACTTTAATATGACTTTTTTATCAATAAGTCAATAGGATAATCTAAATAAACCTATTTAATCATTGATAAAACCTATTTAACAATACTTTATTAGCTCAAGAAAACTAATAGAGTATTGTTAAATAGGTTTTTATAAAAAAAACCTTAATGTCATTGGCAGAAAGAAATTAATTATGAAGTCCTAGTTAGCTAAGGGAATTTAAGACCTATAGGGGGTAGAATCCTACAATTCCTCCCCATTGTTGTCATCTTCAAAATCATCAGCCCCATCATTGCTTTAGGGATTGAATTCATTCCTGTAACAATCCAAGCTTGGTTAAGATAACCTAATCTTCACCAAAAAATTATTTCTTTTAATCATATTTTGTTGTATTAAGTAGGTGTTCATTGTGTATTAAATGTGTTCTTATAGATGACTAACCAAGAAAGAAGATGGGATGCTTGAACAAGGAGCAAGAAGCAAAAAGGAAGATTATGATGTTAGGCAATTAATCACCCACTTTTGGATGATTAATCACCCAAGCCCAGCATTTTGAGTATAATGCGTGATTAATCGCTCACTTTTGACTAATTGGTCACCCATGAAGAAAAACACACTACCTCCCATCGATTAATTAGTCAAAAACTTATATTAATTGATCAAAGAAAACTGACACATGCTAGGGCTACATATATAAAGGAAAGGAAAAGGATCTTCAAGATAAAGCAGCACTTGGAGGCGCCTTGAACCCTAAAAGAGAGGAGGAGTCATCTCACATTGGAAAGGAGGAGATTTCTTCAGCTTTCTCTTGATTCTGCCATGTAGTTTGCTTCTCTTCTTTGTTTTTCTTCCATTTTCTTCATGTGTAATTAAACCCCTTAGTTAGTGTGATGATGGACTTTGTCTTTGGATGATGTAAACTCATTTTTATGCTTAATCCAAGTTTATACTTGATGATTAAAGTGTTTACTTCTTATCTTAATGTTTTTATTGACTTGGCCAATCTTGATTTGATCTTAGGGTTTATGTATGAATTGAAAAAATTGTGCATGAGCTTGGAACTTGAAATAAACACCATAATCTCTCCAACATCTAGGAATAGGTGTTGTGGGTTGTGTGACCTTACTTGTGATTCCTTTGCTTATGGTAAAACCTTCTCTAATTAGAGTTAGACTAAGGAATTAGTTAATTTGAAGAGGATTAATATACCAAAGAATTGGATATTGGTTAACTTTGGGAATTTGGTCATGAATCTTGAATTATAACTTGGTTAAGCTAGATTTTAAGTTTGCAACAGATAAAGTATTCACTCTTTTGCTAATCGCAAATGCACGGGTTGCACAAATAATATAGTAAAGAGTCAGATATCATTCCCACGAGGAGTATATTAATTTCTAAAGCTAAATATTAACCAATAGCTTAGTTAATACTATTCAAGAATAGACAAATTAAAAAAAGTGTTTAACTTAATTTAAAGACTTAAATGCTATAAATTGGGAATTAAAGTTGATGATTAGAGAATAGGGAATCATTCTTCACCTTTTACTTCAATTGATAACAAATAATCCTTATAAGCAATATAAACGTAAATATTAGGCTAGCTTGAGAATCTTAGTTAAAAACCTATGTCTAGGTCAATCAACCATGCTTCATTTACCTAATTCACTATGTTTCCATAAGAACTAGTGCAAAATCCACTCATTAAGATCTATTCTCAATCAATTACTATGCATGGCCAAGAGGTATATTTCTATCCTATTAGTGAATTAACTGATAACTTCAGAAAATGAAGTTAATTCACTCGAATTTGATTGTATTTGAGCATGCTATCCCTAAGTTTTCAAGGTCATAAGTTCAATATTTGCATGACTTTAGTGAATTAAGCTTGTTGATTCCAATGATTTATAATTGAATCTTTGAAGATCTTGTTTATCGAAGTTGGATGAACTGTGATTTGAAGGACTTTATCATTGTTTGATATAGGTATTCAAGATGAGAAAGGCCTTGGAAGGGATGAGGAAAGTGAAGAGAGGCTCAAAGTGTGAAGAAAACAAGAAGGGAAGGTGCAGCTAACCCATGCCTAGGCGTGGCCATTGCAGTTTCTCAGGGATTAGAAGCAGAGACATCCACGCCTAGGCATGGTTAATTCACGCCTAGGCGTGTAAGACTCAGTTTTTCAGGGTGATTCAGACAGAGACCACCACGCCTAGGCGTGGTAAAATCAAGCCTAGGCGTGGCAAGCAGATAACAGGCAAATGATTCATAACCACACCTAGGCGTGGGAAATACACGCATAGGCGTGGGTAAAATCTTGGCACACGAATTTTACCCCTATATTCTGATTTTTGGGAGAATGAAGGGGATATCTTCAGTTTTAACCTAGCCATAAATTCCAGAGAGTAAGAGAGAGGAAGAGGAACACACTTGGATTGAAGGTGACTAAAGGAAGAATCAAGAAGAAGGAGGAAGATCAAGCTTGGAATCGCTCCAATTTTTGTTCATTCTTTCTCCTTTCTCTCTTGATTTGTAACATGATGAATCATTTGATTACATTTGTTTTCTTCTCCTTGATAATGTGTAACTAAACTCTAATCTAGGGGCTCTCTAGGATCTTGCTATGGATTTAATTCATTTGTAATTAGTTGAGTATCCTTTCAATGAAATTGGTTTTGTTCATCCATATCTATGCTTAGTGCTTGTTATTGATTGACCATCAATTGCATGATTTTAATATTCCAATTGAACTAGAAATAGGGTGTTGTGAATATGGATATGGTATGGTTGATGTATGTTTAACTAAGGGGATGGACACATACCCTTTGGTCATGCATGACAAGTGTTTGATAATTGGCCTCAATGAGTGATTCTTATGTTGCTTCACATGGACACATAGTGGAATAGCTAGGTTTCACATGGGTAATTGTCCTAGACATAGGCTCTTATCTATTGATGATTATTAGCCAACATATATCAATTCATTGTTAGGTGCTTGTTAATTGCAATTAATCATTGAAATAGCAAGTGAATAGGGACCCCTAGACTTTAATCATTCTCATCTTCTCTTGTGGAATTAGTGTTTGGTGTTTTCTTATTTTGTTTCCTTTAAGTTGTTATTTTAATTGCAACCCACTCTTTTTCATTTGCTTGGATAAAAATTTGTGAATATTAGTTAAGTTTAACATTCTTCTAAATTATTCAATCCTTTGGGACACGATACTCTAACTCTCCTTTATATTACTTGTCGACCCGTGCGCTTATGGATTTACGGACTAACAAGTTTTTGGCGCCGTTGCTGGGGATTGAGTTTAGATTTTGTGTTATTTCTTACATCTATTCACAATTCTTATTTCAAGTTTCGTTTGTTTTGTTTTGCATTTTTTCTTTCTTTCAGGTACTTGGCTCTTGTATGCGAAGAACTCAAGGTGTGTCTCAATTTCCTTACGATCCTGAGATCGAGAGGACATTTCGTAGATTGCTAAGAGAACAACAAGTACAAGAACAAGCACTAAATTTGGTTAGTGAATCTGAGATGGCGGAGGGGGCAAATGCTGGAAGACCATTGAGGGAATATGCCACCCCAAATGCTAGAGAAATCCGATCTAGCATTAGACGACCAGCTGTCCAAGCACAGACTTTTGATATCAAGCTTGCTATTATTCAGATGGTTCAACAAAATGTGCAGTTTGGAGATTTACCCCATGAAGATCCTAATGCTCATCTAGCCAATTTCCTGGAGATATGTGATACTTTCAAGCATCATGGGATGACTGACGATGCAGCTTGCTTAAGGCTCTTCTCTTTTTTATTGAGGGATAGGGCCAAGGCTTGGCTTCATTCTTTACCAGAACATTCTATCACTACCTGGGAAGAGTTGGCTCAGAAGTTCTTGGACCGATTCTTTCCTCCCATGAAGGTAATGAAGTACAGAAATGACATCTTGTCCTTCAGGCAATTTGAGGAGAAACTTTATATGAAGCATGGGAGCGATTTAAAGATTTGCTAAGGAAGTGCCCCCACCATGGCATAGCAAAATGGATGTTGGTTCATACTTTCTATAATAGCTTGACAACCTCCATTCGTTCCATAATTGATGCAGCAGCTGGAGGGGCACTTATGAGTAAGACTGTGGATGCAGCCTATAACCTGTTGGAAGAAATGGCTAACAACAATTATTAGTGGCCAGCAGAGAGAGTTGCTCCGAGGAGAGCGGCGGTCGGGATACATGAAGTTGATGCTCTCACATCACTTTCCGCTCAAGTGGTAGCACTCTCCAAGAAGTTGGACACCATGACAGTCAACTCAGTTGCAAGCGGAGCTAATGACACAGCTGAGATTTGTGATCATTGTGGGGATCATCACTCCACTGCCAATTGTACGGCTAGCTTGGAAAGTGTATAATATGCTAGTCAATTCCGTCAACCGGGTCACAATACTGCATTTAGTAATACTTATAACCCCAGTTGGCGGAACCATCCTAATCTCTCATGGGGCGGAAATGTTCAAGGCTCTTCCTCATCTCATCAACATAATCAAGCACCTCGTGCTCCTCTAGGCTTCCAACAACAGAGCCCCCTTCAAGCCCAAACTTCAACATCGACTTTAACTTCTAATTTGGAGAAGATGTTTGCTCAGTTTATGACCAGTCAACAAGATTACATGACCAAGACTGATTCAAGGCTAGCATCCCACGATGCTTTAATGCAAAGCCAAGTAGCGTCATTGAGGAATCTTGAGACTCAAGTGGGTCAACTTGCCCAAGCTCTAAATAACAGGCCCCTAGGGAATTTCCTAAGTGACACCATCAACAATCCTAAGGGTGCCCCTAATGAGCAGTGCAAGGCTATATCATTGAGAAGTGGGAAGGAAATAGAAGGTAATCCAATGACCAAACAGCTTGAAGAAGAAATTGAGGTGGCTCAAGATGAAGAGGTTGTGAGTAATGAGGTTGAGAAAAATGAGAAAATGGCTAGGGAAAGGTTTGAAGACAAGAAGAAGGAGGACAAGCCCATAACACCACCTCCACCTTTTCCTAACCGGCTAGCAAAGCAGAAGCTTGATGCTCAGTTCCAAAAATTCTTGGAAATTTTCAAGAAGCTTCACATCAACATTCCATTTGCTAAGGCGTTAGAACAAATGCCGAGTTATGCGAAGTTCATGAAAGACATCTTGTCCAAGAAGAGGAAATTGGGGGATTATGAGACCGTAGCTCTCACAGAGGAGTGTAGTGCAATCTTGCAAAACAAGCTACCTCCTAAATTGAAAGACCCCGGGAGCTTCACCATTCCATGCACAATCGGGAGCCAATTCTTTGGAAAAGCCTTGTGTGATCTAGGGGCAAGCATAAACTTGATGCCCTTATCCATCTTTCAAAGGCTAGGTTTGGGGGAGGCGAAGCCGACTTCAGTTACCTTGTAGCTGGCTGACCGTTCTCTCACATACCCTAAAGGGGTCATAGAAGATGTATTGGTCAAGGTAGACAAGTTCATCTTTCCAGCGGATTTCATCATTCTAGACATGGAAGAGGACCGCAATGTGCCTTTGATTCTTGGGAGACCCTTCCTGGCCACGAGTAAGACTATGATCGATGTCCAAAAAGGTGAGGTTACAATGCAGGTCAATGAGGATAAGGTAACTTTTAACATTTACAAATCCATGAAATTTCCCAATGACCATGAAGAATATTCTTACTTGGGTATGATTGATCAAGTAATTAATACTGCATTCCATACTAATTTCACTGATGATCCCCTTGCTTTATCATTAACATCCATACATGAGTATGTAGATAGGGATGATGTGATGGAATGTATTAAACTGCTTGACGTGTCTGCTAAGTTTTACAGGAGACCAGGTTTTGAACCATTGAACATACCCTCTGATAAGCTCAGTCTCCAACCCTCTGTCATAGTTCCACCTAAGCTAGAACTCAAGCCATTGCCTGATCATTTGAGGTATTCATACCTAGGGGAGGAGTCCACATTGCCAGTTATCATCTCCTTATCCTTGTCAGAAGAGCAAGAATCCAAGTTGCTTAGAGTGCTCAGAGAATACAAACAGGCCTTGGGGTGGTCCATTGCAGATATCAGGGGTATTAGCCCCACCATCTGCATGCACAAAATATTGTTGGAAGCTGACCATAAGCCAACCATTGAACATCAGAGGCGCCTAAATCCCATCATGAAGGAGGTTGTCAAAAAGAAGATTATCAAGTGGCTGGATGCGGGTATCATATACCCTATTTCTGAGAGCAAATGAGTGAGCCCAGTTCAGTGTGTGCCCAAGAAAGGTGGAATGACAGTTGTAGCAAATGAGAATAATGATTTGATTCTCACCAGGACTATCACTGGATGGCGCATATGCATGGATTACAGGAAGCTTAACACTGCAACCAGAAAGGATCATTTTTCATTGCTATTTATTGATCAAATGCTGGATAGGTTGGCAGGTCATGAGTTTTACTGTTTCTTGGATGGGTACTCGGGCTACAATCAGATTGCAATTGCCTCGGATAATCAAGAGAAAACAACATTCACCTGCCCTTATGGGACTTATGCTTTCAGAAGAATGCCTTTTGGGTTGTGCAACGCTCCTGCTACTTTTCAGAGATGCATGATGGCCATTTTCACTGATATGGTAAAGAACTGCTTGGAGATATTCATGGACGATTTCTCTGTTTTTGGTGATTCCTTTGATGGGTGTCTCCAGAACTTGGCCCTGGTGTTGCAAAGGTGCGAGGAAACCAATTTAGTGCTCAATTGGGAGAAGTGGCATTTTATGGTCCAAGAGGGAATAGTACTTGGTCATAGAGTGTCATCTAAAGGAATGGAAGTGGACCGAGCTAAAATTGAAGTGATTGAGAAACTTCCTCCACCAATTTCAGTGAAGAGAGTTCGGAGCTTCCTTGGTCACGCTGGATTCTATCGGCGGTTCATCAAAGACTTCTCTAAGCTTGCTAAACCATTGTGTAACTTGCTGGAAAAAGATATGGTTTTCAAGTTTGATGCAGCTTGTATGGAAGCCTTTCTGGAATTGAAGAAGAGGCTTATCTCTGCACCCATTATCACTACTCTAGATTGGACCTTACCATTTGAGCTCATGTGTGACGCTAGTGACTATGCAATTGGAGCAGTGTTGGGCCAAAGGAAGAACAAAATCTTTCATTCCATCTATTATGCAAGCCGAACACTCAATGATGCTCAGTTGAACTACACCACCACTAAGAAGGAACTCCTTGCTGTAGTGTTTGCTTTTGACAAGTTCAGAGCATATTTGGTTGGCACCAAAGTCATTGTCTTCACAGATCACTCTGCCATCAAGTATCTAATAAGCAAAAAGGATGCCAAGCCAAGGTTGATTCGCTGGGTATTATTATTACAAGAGTTTGATCTTGAGATGACCGAAAGGGTGTTGAAAATCAGGTGGCTGATCATCTTTCCAGGTTAGAGAATGAGAAGTATCAACAAGACCCAGCCTAGATTGGTGAGTCATTTCCAGATGAACAGTTATTTGCAGTGTTTGCTAGTTCAGATCCATGGTATGCTGATTTTGCTAACTACATAGTGAGTGGATTGGTGCCATCTGAATTGTCCTATCATCAGAAAAAGAAGTTCCTTCATGATGTCAGATATTTTATTTGGGATGAGCCATTTCTCTTTAAGCAGTGTGTTGATCAAGTGCTTAGAAGATGCATTCCTATGGAGGAGACTAGTGCGATACTTGAGCAATGTCATGCTTCACCATATGGAGGTCACTATGGGGGTGAAAGGACAGCGGCTAAGGTGTTGCAATCAGGCTTCTATTGGCCTTCTCTGTTTCAAGATTCTTACTCCTTTGCAGCTAACTGTGACCATTGTCAACGAACTAGAAATATCTCAAGGAGGAATGAGATGCCCTTGAACTCCATTTTGGAAGTGGAACTCTTTGATGTGTGGGACATAGACTTTATGGGGCCCTTTGTATCATCTTTTGGCAACCGTTATATTCTTGTAGCGGTGGATTATGTGTCGAAGTGGGTGGAAGCCTGTGCCTTACCCACTAGTGACTCCAAGGTGGTCCTGGTTTTTCTGAAAAAGAACATTTTCTCAAGGTTTGGCACCCCTCGTGCTATTATTAGTGATGGAGGCTCTCATTTCGCAACAAGTACTTTCTTTGCATTGCTTACCAAATATGGGGTGACACATAGGGTAGCCACAGCCTACCATCCACAATCAAGTGGCCAAGCAGAGGTTTCTAATAGAGAGTTGAAGCAGATTCTGGAGAAAACTGTGAGTCCTTCCAGGAAGGATTGGTCAAAGAAGTTGGATGACGCTCTTTGGGCATATCGCACTGCTTACAAAACTCCTATTGGCATGTCCCCCTATCAACTAGTTTTTGGCAAGGCATGTCACCTTCCTGTTGAGCTTGAGCATCATGCTTACTGGGCCATCAAGAGATTGAATTGGGATTTTGAAGCTTGTGGAGAGAAATGATTGTTGCAACTCAATGCACTTGAGGAATTTCGTCTCCAAGCATATGAAAATGCCAAGTTATACAAGGACAAGGTGAAGAAGTGGCATGACAATCGTATTATCCCAAGAAACTTTGCATCAAGGCAGAAGGTTCTCCTGTTCAACTCAAGGCTTAAACTATTTCCTGGCAAGCTAAAATCTAGATGGTCAAGTCCATTTTTGGTTGTGGAAGTCTTTCCTCATGGTGCCATAACCCTGGAAGACCCAGTTTCAAAGTCAACCTTCAAGGTCAATGGTCAGCGGCTCAAACCCTACTTAGGTGGTGAGGTGGAGAGGCACAAAACTTCACTTACCCTCGCTCCTCCATCCTAAGTGTCTGCAAAGTCCAGCCAGGACTATAAATAAGGCGCTTGTTGGGAGGCAACCCAAGTTGTTAACCTTATCTCTTCGCTTAGGACAATTTTATGCATGATTTTTCTTTTATTTTGTAATTTTGGTTGATTTTGTTTTATTGTTTTAGTGTTTGTTTTTCAATTTGATGCTTTGATTGTTCTTGTCATTCTTATGTTGTTTCTTAGATGTTTGAGAATAAAGGGGGTGTGTTTGATGCATGGATGTGGGGTATTCGGTGTTCTTTGTTAAGATTTGAGATCCAGAGTTCCACGCCTAGGCGTGGTTTTTATATACCTAAGCATGGTGGTCTCAGCTTTGGGGGAATTTTCCAGAGAGCTCCACGCCTAGGCATGTATTGTCCACACTTAGGCGTGGTCCTCACTGCGTTTTCAGTCAATTTAACCTGCAAGCATCACGCCTAGGCATGTATTTTCCACGCCTAAAAATTCTAAAAAAAAATTAAAAAAAAATTAAAAAAAAAAAAAAAACCACGCCTCGGCGTGGTAACATCACGCCTAGGCGTGATGTGTCTATTTGTTGCACAAATGCAGTAGCTTTTCTCTCTCTTTCTATTCTTCCCTCTCAAATCCCTAATCCCTAATTCCCCCCCTTCGTACACACAGCACCATTTCTTCCCCACCAATCTTCTCCCTCACCTTCACTTAAACAGCCCCGTAGCACCCCTCCATTTCCCTCCTCCACCAAAAACACCTCCAACCCTCCTTCGTGCACTGAGCACCACCAACCGTACCACCCCTCTTCGTCCTCCCAATTTTTTTCTTCCTCTCCAACATTCATCTCCCTCACTATCTTTCTCTTCCCCACCTTTTCTACGGCCAACCTCCGTAACCCACTCCACTCAAGGGTCTCTTCGTGTTTCTTTTGGTTCAAGGAGGGTTGTGCGTTTGGTGCTTGTTTCTTTTCTCTGGTGCCTGCTCTTCTTGTGCTTCATCCAAGGTTCTTATTTTCTATTCCCATCTTTCTTTAATTCCAAATTGTGAAACCCTTGCCTTGATGTGTTCTGTTCAATTATTGATTAAATGGTTAACATGTGATTAAATTGAACTTTATAGTAGCCTATGTGATTCTGATATGATACTAGGAATTTTGGGTTTGTGTGCACATTGTTCTGAATCTTGGTAGTTTTCTGCCTTCATAGTTGCTGTTGAGTTGCTTAGAACTGATTGCAGTAGTTGCGTTATGCTTGGGTTTGGATGTGAGTTGAATGGGTTATGACTTAACCATGAGTAAGTTTGGGGGTGGCCTAGGTTTGGATATTTTGCTAAAAATGAACTTCATTGTCAATAGTACTCAATTGTTCTTTTGCTTGAGTTGCCCCTTGTTAGATTTTGGTTGGCAAGACTGTGTTGACAATATGTTCTAATCTGTGAGCCTATGCAATTGCATGATTATTTGAGCTGATTGGGCTATGATATGTTAATGTTGTTTCAAAGTTGGACCCTGTTGCATGATAGGATTTGATGCATGTAAGTTGTACATGTTGCTTGGGCTAGGACTTGATTCACCTTGTGGCTTGATTGGATAGTGACTAGAATTGACTTGGTTGGCTATGCTGTGGATTGTTGAATTATTGGTTAACTTAATGCATATCTGGGTTGTACATACTGCATGACTCTGATCTGATTGCATTTTGGTTGGTTATTGAACCTGGGTTGCTTGATTACATTGCATGCCGTCTTATTGGAAGTGGCTGATTTCATTGAAATTATTCTCATTATTTTTTCAAATGATAATAACCAACACCATCTTCTTTTTCGGGTTGCTCCTAATCATGTCAAAGAGACAATGTGTGAATCGTTGAGGTGACCTAAATAACACACAGGATCTTGAGGAAATTCCCATCTATGACCCATGATTTTTGTATCTCAAGAGGCATATGATTACTTACAGCGCATTTGAGAAAGATTAACATCATCGCTGAGCGGGGATTCCATGACCTTAATGTGGTACGATATCCCGCCATTACTAGTGCCACTGAGGAGCTCCACTGGAAATATTTTACGGAGCATCCTATGGAAGAACCAGTAGTTGCAATAGTCAAGGAATTCTATGCCAACGCATTTGCTGAAAAGCGTTCTGAGACCACTGCTAAAGTCAGAGGGAGGACTGTTAACTACTCTGTTGAGCGCATCAGCCAGGTTTTGCACCTTGGCCCTCCTCCATCGGTGTGTGCGTACAAAACACTGCAGCTGCCGGAAGAGAATGGTGGTACACCTTTTGAAACAGTACTGGAAGCCATTTGTGATTCTACCTTTCCTGTTCAAGTGCAACGCAACACAGATCATTCGATCCGTTTCATTAAACAGGAAAGTCTGCGCAAAGAGTTGCGCCCATGGAACCACTTCGTTTGCTCCTCATTGCTGCCTACGGAGCATGGATCAGAGATTTATCCTGAGCGCGCATACATGTTGTATGCCATCCATACTCTTCAACGGGTGGACACTGCACAGATTCTTTATGATCACGTCAGGCTTTGCATTACAACGAAGCTGAAATCGTTGTTCTTCCCTTCTCTTATTTGTGCACTGTGTCGAAATCAAAAGTGGCTTGGAAGGACACGAAGTCCGTGTGAAGCTGAAGACTCCCATGACGAAGAAAGGCGGTGCGAGACCATTATGACTGCTCAGGAGAAGCGCCGGCGAGCCCCGGTCCAGCCCCCTGCTGCAGAGCCATAACCTGCTCTTGTACCACCTCCACAGCCTGCCTCTGCACCTATCCCACAGCCTGTTCCAGTCTTTGACGCTGCTTGGGCTGCCTCTGTTGATTAGCGCCTGGATAGGCAGCAGGAGATGCTGACTAGGCAGCAGGAGATGCTGACTACACAACAGGAGATGCTGGCTGCGATGTACCAGGGCATTCATTGGATGGCTTTGGGTCAGGGGCGCCCAATGGATGATTTTCCAGCATTCCCTCCTTTTGTAGCTCCACCAGTGGCAGCTTCACCTTCTCCTCCACCTCCTCCACCAGTTGATGATGCGGAGATGGGCGCTGAGGGCGATGACCTATTTGATGAGGAGGACTTGTTTTGAGGCGCCAGGGCCCTTGTTTTCTTGCGTTTTCTACTTTATTTTTCTGTTTTTGCTTTCAGTCCATTGTACATACTTTATTGAAAAAAAAAAACTTGATTTCTTTTGGATACAGTGGGACACTACATATCTTAGGTTTGGGGGGGATTGGATTGATGATCTTTTTGTGAATGCTTGTTGAATCATTGTTTGGACATATATATATATATATATATATATATATATATATATTGATTCCCTTCTCTTCGGATCTGAGTGAGCATGATTTTGCCTTGAGGGGTGTGTGAATTAGGAATTGAATGGATGAGTGTGTGTTGAGGCAGGTTGAACTTATGCATGCTTGATTTCTGATTAGAATATCTGATGATTGTGTGGATCATCTATACACCTCACTGCTTGGGAACTCATTTGTAAAAATTCAAATTTTTGTGCTTACACTTATTGCCATAATTGCGTATGAGAGAAAATCCCTGTTGCATATGTGGTGGATTCTGAAATATGAATGAAATGCATGAATGGAGAAATTTATGATTGGCATGTGTAAAGTCTATTTGCATCTTAGAAGCTTGTCTAATTCCCTTTTGAGGCGAAATCCTAGGCAATGCGTTTTCAAGGAAATGACTAGGGCACTTGTTTAGACCGATTGAGCTTTTCAAGCCAACCTTGAATGAATGAGTCCCCTAGTACCCCTTTTGAAGCCTAGTGTGCATGTGTGTGGCCTAATTTTCATTTATTTAACCCTAATCTCTACCCTCTTAAATCATACTTGTGAAAGAAAGATCTCTTCCCCTCAATACAGGTCCCTTGTTGAGCACATGATTGATCAATTCTGTTGTTTTGAGCTATAGTGTTTTGCATGATGCTAAGAATCCAGGAATTTGTGTTTACTAGCTTTCATTCAAAAATGGTATTCAAAAAAAAGAGAAAAGGAAAAAGAGGAAAGAAAATAAATAAGTGGGTTGTTGTGTGAATTGAAGCCCTTTTGCAATGAAAATAAGGTTGTATGTATGATCTTAGAAATATATAAAAAAAAAAATTGAATGAAGAGAAAATGGAATAAAGAAAGTTGATTCTTCAATTTGGATTCTGTTTGTGCATCTACATGCTTGGCTTGATTCAATAGAAGTGGTTGATTATGTGTTTGATATTTGAATTCAAATCCTTTCCCTTCTTTCTTAGCCACTACCCCTAGCCTTACATTACAAGCTTAAAAGACCCTCATGATCTTTGATTCTGTCTTGCCTACATTAGTGGAGAAAGGGATGAAGAACATTCTTTTGAGAGTGCATGTGCATTTTATAAATTCATCCATCTTGCTCTTCATGATTAGGAAAGGGTCTTAAATACATAGGCTTGGGAAATCTTTTATGCACAAAAATGGCATTCAAGGGTGATCACAATAGTTGGGAATTTCTTGCATGTGTGGACCTTGTTGTGAGGTTGTGAAGTGATTTCTGAGGGTATAAATGATAATTGGAAGCTGGGTTTGCTCTAGTTCAAATTGCCTCATGTTTCTTGACCTTTGAATTGGATTGTAATTCCTTTTCCTGCTTGGATTAGTTTGCTCGAGGACTAGCAAAACTTTAGGTTTGGGGGTGTGATAACTTCAAAAAATGAAGTTAATTCACTCGAATTTGATTGTATTTGAGCATGCTATCCCTAAGTTTTCAAGGTCATAAGTTCAATATTTGCATGACTTTGGTGAATTAAGCTTGTTGATTCAAATGATTTATAATTGAATCTTTGAAGATCTTGTTTATTGAAGTTGGATGAACTGTGATTTGATGGACTTTATCATTGTTTTGATATAGGAATTCAAGATGAGAAAGGCCTTGGAAGGGATGAGGAAAGTGAAAAGAGGCTCAAAGTGTGAAGAAAACAAGAAGGGAAGGTGCTGTTAACCTACGCCTAGGCGTGACAAATCCACGCCTAGGCGTGGCCATTGCAGTTTCTCATGGATTAGAAGCAGAGACATCCACGTCTAGGTGTGGTTAATTCACGCCTAGACGTGTAAGACTCAATTTTTCAGGGTGATTCAGACAGAGACCACCACGCCTAAGCGTGGTAAAATCAAGCCTAGGCGTGGCAAGCAGATAACAGGCACGTGATTCATAACCACGCCTAGGCGTGGGTAAAATCCTGGCACACGAATTTTACCCTTATATTCTGATTTTTGGGAGAATGAAGGGGATATCTTCAGTTTTAACCTAGCCACGAATTCCAGAGAGCAAGAGAGAGGAGGAGGAACACACTTGGATTGAAGGTGACTAAAGGAAGAATCAAGAAGAATGAGGAAAATCAAGCTTGGAATCTCTCTAATTTTTGTTCATTCTTTCCCCTTTCTCTCTTGATTTGTAACATGATGAATCATTTGATTACATTTGTTTTCTTCTCCTTGATAATGTGTAACTAAACTCTAATCTAGGGGCTCTCTAGGATCTTGCTATGGATTTGATTAATTTGTAATTAGTTGAATATCCTTTCAATGAAATTGGTTTTATTCATCCATATCTATGCTTAGTGCTTGTTATTGATTGGTCATCAATTGCATGATTTTTAATATTCCAATTGAACTAGAAATAGGGTATTGTGAATATAGATATGGTATGGTTGATGTATGTTTAACTAAGGGGATGGGCACATACCCTTTGGTCATGCATGGCAAGTGTTTGATAATTGGCCTCAATGAGTGATTCTTATGTTGCTTCACATGGACACATAGTGGAATAGCTAGGTTTCACATGGGTAATTGTCCTAGACATAGGCTCTTATCTATTGATGATTATTAGCCAACATATATCAATTCATTGTTAGGTGCTTGTTAATTGCAATTAATCATTGAAATAGCAAGTGAATAGGGACCCCTAAGCTTTAATCATTCTCATCTTCTCTTGTGGAATTGGTGTTTGGTGTTTTCTTATTTTGTTTCCTTTAAGTTGTTATTTTAATTGCAACCCACTCTCTTTCGTTTGCTTGGATAAAAATTTGTGAATATTAGTTAAGTTTAACATTCTTCTAAATTATTCAATCCTTTGGGACACGATACTCTAACTCTCCTTTATATTACTTGTCGACCCGTGCGCTTGCGGATTTACGGACCAACATTAACTCACCCCACCATTAAAATGAAATTAAACATGCATCCACTATACCTATGATCTCAAATCCAAATTCCTATGTCAAGGTTCATTAGATTTCAACAAATCACTTAAAAGCTGATCAAACAATCAATAATATTAAGATCCATATGATTGAACAAATCCAAATCATCTATATAAACTCAAAGGATTACAAAATCATTCAATATCCATAGGAAGATCCAAAGAAATCCATATACACAACTTAGCTAGCCATGAAACACGAAAATATAAGCATATACATCATGTTCATGATACAAGAAGAGAGAAAGATGAAAGGAAAGGAAGAAAGCTCAATAGATGTGATCATTTAAGCTTAAATCATCCTCAATCAAGAAGATGACCTCCAACCTTAGCTTCCTTAGCTTCCTCTAAGTCTTAAACATGAAAACGTAGTAATTATGTTCTAAAATGAGAAAGCTTTCCTTTGAAATCTGATAAAATAGTATTTATAGGCCAAATTTTCACTATCACGCCATAGCATGAACCATTTTGCGCCGCGGCGCGTGCTGAATTAGGTCACCATGCCACAGCATTCATTCCTTTGTGTCGCGGTGTTCTACCCTCGGGTTTTAGTATATAACTTACTAAATACACCACAACATGACATCCACATGCCTACCCCGCGACGTGAGATGTTGAAATTCACACTTGGCTTTCTCTTCCAATTGATAACTCCATGAAATGTAGTTATTTGTGCCATATATTTATGATTTATTGATTGCTTAAGTCCTTATTATTATGCATATATGAAAGATTTTAGGCTTATATTTGTCAAATTCAATTTGGATATCTTCCTATATGATCTTGAGCAAATTGTGCATATTTTTCAATTGATTAAGTGGATTTTTAACTTTCAGTAACTTGATGATTTCTCTATTGCAGGAATAGCTACAAACAAGCATATTGGTGGAAGATTTGGACCAATATTGGATAAGAAAGCCCAAGAGAAAGCCAAGGAGCAATTCATCATCTCATGTTGCGACGTAGGCATGTTAATGTCGTGGTATGGTGCATTTTCCTATTATAGACAGATAGACCCGAGGCTTGAACATCGCGATGCAATGGAATCAATGTCGCGGCATAGTGACCTAATTTACATACACACTGCGGCGTGATGTGTGTAACGCCACGTGTGACTCTATTTTCTGGGCTTATAAATATTATTTTATCATATTTCTAAACGAGAGCTTGTTCTAGGTTAGAAAGCTGTGGCTAGGTTTTCATTTTTGGGTTGAGAGGAAGTAAGGGGAGCCAAGGTTAGAGGCCATATTCTTCATGGAAGAAGATTCAAGCATCAAAGATCACATCCATGAGCTTCCTTCCTTTTCCCTTTTACTTCTTTCTCTTCCCTATATCATGAACATGGTTTTTGTGGTTATATTTTCATGTTCAATGAATAGCTATACTATACTTAGGGATTATTTTGGATCCTTGTATGGATATTGATGATTTTGTACTTCTTTGAGTTTATATTGATGCTTGATTTTGTTCAATCATATTGATCTTAATGCTCTTGATAGTTTGGTTAACTTTTAAGTGATTTGTTGAAATCTGATGAACTTAGACATATGAATTTGGATTTGCGATCATATGTATGGTTGATGCATGTTCGATTTCATTCAAATGGTGGGGTGAGTTAATTCGCTAATGGGATAGAAATATACATCTTAGCATTGTATAGCAAGTGTTTGAGATTAGACGTTAATGAGTGGAGTTTGCACTAGTTCTTATGGAAATATAGTGAATTAGGTAAACGAAACATAATTGATTGACCTAGACATAGGTTTTTAACTAAAGTAGATTCTCAAGCTAACTTAATTCATTCATTAATGTTGCTTAAAAGGGTTACATGTTATTAATTGAAGTAGGAGGTGAAAAAGGATTCCCTAATCTCTTACCATTATCTTCAATTTCCATTTATTGCTTTTTAGTCTTTTTATTAGTTTAAATGTATTTTTCCTTATTTTATGTTCTTGAATAGAACAACTTAAGCTATTGGTTGATATTTAGCATTAGAAGTAACCTTGTCCTCGTGGGAACGATTTCCTGCTTTACATTATACTACTTGTTCGATCTGTGTACTTGCGGCCTATAAAGGGACAAACACCATTGTTAGTCCAAATCCTCCAAATTTCTGCTTGATTAGAGCCCTTCCTGCAATAGAGAAGTCACCAAATTAATAACAGTTGTCAATTTACATAATCACATGAAGAATTATAACAGATTTGCTCAAGATCATATAAGAAGATATCACAATTGAATTTGATGAATATAAGCCTAAAATCTTTCATATATGCATAATAACAAGGACTATGCAATCAATAGAGCACAGATACAGGGTATAAATAACTACATTTCATAGAGCTATCACACCCCTAAACCTAGGTTTTTGCTAGTTCTCGAGCAAAACAAAATATGATTAAGTAAACTTGCTTAACAACACATGCTTTAACATACATTCAACATTTATCAAGAATTCCAATTTTTTTGAAACCACAACTAGTGTACCATGATTGATTAAGTCCTCAAAGAATGCTAACGTCACACAATCAACTCCACACATATATAATCTTCATCATGCAAACTAATGCATATTAAAGGACGCAAACCCAAGTGCAGGTTGTCTCCAGTAATAAATTCCTCGAGAGTCCGAGATCGATCCACAAGGAATTGATGAAGAAAAATTCTTTAAGGTAAGGAAAGGTTTTGTCACAACAATAAAGATGTTAAAACTTGTTCATAATTAAATTAAAGAACTTGCTTGGACTAGAAGATCCACTTTTGGTAATAAATTAAGGACAAGATTAATTCTTTTTATAACTCAATTGAAATCCACGCACAACAGAGGTTCTAATCGGAAAATAAAACATTCAAAGTCCATTTAGAATTATATACATAGTTATATTATGGTTCCTTTAATTATTTACCAACACCAACACTTGTAAATGAGTTCAAGCATTCATTGTGCCAAACCACTTGTCTACAATGAATCAAGAACTCCACTTTACAAGGAGGGTTTTTAAATTGATTGAAAATAAAATACAACATATATAATGATTACTTGATAATATATCATTTAAGCACAAGAAAAAATTAATCTAACCTTATTTTTATTACCAAAAGCTTCACCTTTTCACCCAAGCAAGATGAAGATTAGTTACCCATGAGCAAGAAGAAAGAAAGAGAGAAGAAGAAGAAGAAGATGATCATAACTTTTATTTACAACAAAAGAAAATTAAAATAAGTACATAACATAATAGCATGATCTTGATCTAAAACCAAGATTACCCTAATAGACAACCAAGACTACCTTTTATAGAGCATCACAAGCAAAAGATGACAATGAGGGGGACAATGAGTAGGTGGATAATTAAGGGGTGGGTGGATGATACAGGAGTAGGTGGATGATTGCAAAAAAAAATGCTTGTCTTCACTTGTATAAAATAATTTGGTGCCAAACTCATGTTTTCCGATAGATTCTCAGAAAGTGGCCTTCATGAAAGTTGTAGGCCTTTGTCTTGGTTATCAAATACCCCATGAACCATCTAATTTGGCCTTCTACAACCCAAGATATAACCTAATCATTGCAACTGCTCAAGCCTAATTTTGTGGTGTCCCGGGGTTGATGAGGGCGGGGAGTGGACGCCAGTGCGAATTGAAGCATGTACAATGGGCGGCTCCTGGCATGCTTCTAGGCGAAGGGTCCCATGAATGAACTGAATACGCACCGAAATGAGAGGGATTCAGAGACTGTGCAGGTATGGGACTATATAGTTAAGGATGGCTTAAAGGAATTGATTAGGCGTAACCATATCAACAAGTTGCAACTTCTTTTCGGGAGCCTAGAACATAAGAACTCTATTGTTAAGCATGCTTGACCTGGAGCAATTATGGGATGGGTGACCTCCTGGGAAGTTTCCTAGGATGCGTGTGAGTGAGGACAAAGCACGCTGAAAAGACCTGTGTTGGTTTGTGGAGACACTCATCAATCCTGCAAGCAGTCCCGGGATGTTACAAATGGTATCAAAGACGGGACCTCTCCCAGTACGATGTGGTTCGAGGACGAACCAGGCGGAAGCTGGTGGGCATGTGGTGTCCCAGGGTTGATGAGGGCGGGGAGTGGACGCTGGTGCGAATTAAAGCATGTACAATGGGCGGCTCCTGGCATGCTTCTAGGCGAAGGGTCCCATGAATGAACTGAATACGCACCGGAATGAGAGGGATTCAGAGACTGTGCAGGTATGGGACTATATAGTTAAGGATGGCTTAAAGGAATTGATTAGGCGTAACCATATCAACAAGTTGCAACTTCTTTTCGGGAGCCTAGAACATAAGAACTCCATTGTTAAGCATGCTTGACATGGAGCAATTATGGGATGGGTGACCTCCTGGGAAGTTTCCTAGGATGCGTGTGAGTGAGGACAAAGCACGCTGAAAAGACCCGTGTTGGTTTGTGGAGACACTCGTCAATCCTGCAGGCAGTCTGATAATCACATATTTTGTTCATTAAGAAACCCTTATGTTTAGTTATTTACACTCTTCATGTACTTAATTGACTGAATTTGATTATGTTTTGTAAGTTTGAACTCGAATCGGACTTAATTGATTTTTTCAGCATTATTCGGGTCTTACACTGTTTCTGTATTTTAGCCATATCTTGAGTTCTAAATGTCTGATAATTATGAATTTTACCTTGTAGGAAAAATAAGAGAGAACTCTACAACTTTGATGAAGAGCTCAAAGTCAATTTCAGACATCTAGTGGAGCTAATTAGGCATGGAAATCAGAATACGGGATTTGTGACTGAACCCGAACAGGTGTGTAGTAACCAGAACATAATTCGAGTTTGGGTTTATAGAATGGGCTGAAAATTTGTAATCTGAAAGTTAAGACCCATATGTACAACTTTCATGACAAACACAAAAAGATTCGGGCTCCTTGATGGAGATATTGGGTCTGAAAGTCAAAACAGAGGTGCTGAAACTGGTCCTGAGCAGTCTGTAGTAATTGGGTCATATCTTGGGTTGTAAGACGAATTTTTGGGTGCTTCCAGAGCCATTGGAAAGCTTAGACAATTTCCTAGAACTTTCATGAAGACCACTTGGCTCAGAAATGACGAAATCAATGAGTTCAGCAATGAATACTTTCGGAGACAAGGAAGCTCACCAACCAAGTTCACCTACCAAGCTCACCTACCAATCTCACCTACCAAGCTCACCTACTAATTCCACCTACTAATCTCATCTACCCATCTACTACTACTATGAATCCTCTATAAAAGGAAGCATGTGGAGAGCTCTAAACACAACATACACTTAGTGTTAAAGATAGTTTTTCATAGTTCTTGTATATTTTTCCTTCATTGTAATGGAGAGCTAAGTCACTTCTAGTCAATTCGAGACTCTTGAAGAGATTGTGGCTTGGATTCTTGAGACCTTGGTTATGTAATGTATTTGATTTATATTTGAATTCCTCTTCTCTTCTTCTTCTGTTCTCTTGATCTTGAATGCATGAATGGTAATTCTGTTTATGTTTGATCTGATTTGATCTTGGTTTAAGATTAAGTATTGTGATGAAATTTAGAAGCTGATTGATCTAAACTAATCACGTAATTGAAGAGGTTAGGTTACTTGATTTGTGCCTAGGTTAATTGAATTCGGTGCTTAAATTGACATATATTTACATGAATGGTGCGATTGCAGATTTGTGTTTATCACTTGTCAATTGAATTGACGATTGTCTAGTATGAATTACGGATCTAATGCGAGAGATCTCGGTTAGATCCAAGTTAACCATTCAAATGTATTTCAGGTGTTTGTTGAAAGGTCTATGATTGAATCCACCCAATCTCGGATAGATTTGAATTGATCTGTTCTTTTAATTGTTATTTCTCTTTAAATTCTGTCACTGCGATCCTTGAACCATCAAAAACCCCCTTTTTCTAACTTTCACTTGATTTGATCAAATTGCATCTATGATCCTTGAGGAGACGATCCGGTGTTGTTCACTATACTACAAGTTTAGGTAATAACTTCGGTTATAATTTTGATTTGAGTTCGGCGCTTGTCAAAATTTTGGCCTTGATCTTGGGGATCTCGTAGGTGTAATCTTTTCATTTTGAGTAACCTTACTAATTTTTGTTCTTTCTTACCTATTCTAACAGTTATTTTTCATTTACTAACATTGTTCATACCATACTAACATTTTTATCCTAGCTTTTGAATTTTTTCGATTTAGGAAAGACGGAAAACGGTGATTACGGGTAACTATTGCAATTTTCGAACGCAACATGCCCAGAATGAGCTGAAACTTGGTCGGTTGAAGGAAAACAGCCTGATAAACAAGACTCACAGTTTTGTGAGGTCATCCCTGGTTTTTCGAAATTCTATCATTTAGACCACTTTTTCAATTTTTTAATATTTTATTGCATTTTCTAGTTTCATTTTTATGTAGATTTTGTTACGTGTTGATTCCATAATTTTTAAAAATGTTTAGACATATTAACTAGATTTATTTTTGCATATTTTGAGTGTTGTTTAGTGTATTTTGCTTAGTTGCAGTTTTTGTGTTTTTGTGCTTTAGTTGATGCATGACTAGGTCCAATCCTGATATCTTGCTTGATCTTGATCCTGAGATTGATAGGACCTTGCATAGATTAATTAGATCTCGTGTGATAAATTCCAGAGTTAATTTTGAACCTAATTTTGGGAGTGAACATGATAACTTAAGTAATCCTGAAATCATGGTTGATAACATGCATAATAGAACCCTTAAGGAACTTTCTTGCTCCCGATGTATCTTACCAATCTTTGTGCATTCAATATCCCGATCATGATGCAGATTTTGAGTTGAAATCTGGTTTGATACACTTGTTACCAAAGTTTCATGGTCTTGCGGGTGAAGATCCTCATAAGCACTGAAAGAGTTCCATGTTGTGTGTTCAACCATGAAGCCACAAGGCATCTCTGAGGAACACATCAAGTTAAGGGCATTTCCCTTCTCACTTGTCGATGCAGCCAAAGATTGGTTGTTTTATCTTTCACCAGGTTCAGTCAGAAGTTGGAATGACATGAAGAGGTTGTTCCTGGAGAGATTCTTCCCTGCCTCGAGAGCTGCTGCAATTAGGAAGGATATATGTGGCATCAGACAGATGTCTGGTGAGACTTTGCATGAATACTGGGAGAGATTCAAGAAGTTGTGTTCGAGCTGCCCTCATCACTAAATTAGTGACCAACTCTTGATTCAATACTTTTATGAGGGTTTCTTTGCCAAATGATAGAAGCATGATCGATCTTTGCCTCCGGAGGAGCCTTAGTAGACAAAACTCCTACCGCCGCAAGAGATCGATAGCAAACATGGCGCCCAATACCCAACAGATTTGGCTCGCGGATCATCACCGCAACCAGAGGAGTTAATGAAATTCAAGCATCTCATATGGACCAACAAAGAATGGAACACGAGACTAGATGAATTGACTTCTTTGGTAAGACAGATAGCGGTGGGTCAACAACCACCCATGCGATATGACCGCATCGGTGTGTGGAATTTGCTCTAATTCATCTCATCCTACTGATTCATGCCCTACACTTTAGGAAGATGGTTCCGCTTTTCCAGATCAATGTGTTGCTAAGTTGGTGTTTTTCCTGGTAGACCCCAATATCAAGAATAACACAAGAACAATCTAGATATGATCCATTTTCTAGCACTTATAATCCTGGTTGGCGAGACCATCCCAATTTGAGATATGGGAATCCTAGCCAGCAACAACAGCCCCACCAGCAGCAACAACAGTTTAGATACCAAGCTGCAGGTCCAAGCAACAAATACCAACAAATACCCCCTGCATTCAGACAATGAAGAAACGGTTTGTTCACATTCGGTGATCCATCCAATCCACTCCGGTGAGCCATCATTGGAAGACCTGATGAAACAAATGGCCACAAATAACATTCAGTTCCAGCAGAACGTCAGTGCCAACATTCAGAATTTACAAACTCAAATCGGGCAGCTGGCAACCACTGTGAGCGAGCTAAAGAGTCAAGGTTCTAGCCAATTGCCTTCACAAACAGTCAACAATCCAAGAGGCAACGTAAGTGCAATTACCTTGAGAAGTGGCAAAGAAGTTGATGTTCCAACCTTACAGCAATCAGAAATTGACCAAAAATAGGAAATGGATAATTCAGTCTAGAAATCTGTGCCACTGAAGAAAATTGCAGAGAATTCAGATGTTACCATTCCATTACCTTTTCCAAATAGGATTACACAATCCAAGAGAACAATGCAAGCAGAAATGGAAAAAGAAGTCATGGAGACATTCAGGAAAGTGGAAATCAATATTCCCCTCCTAGATGCAATCAAGCAAATTCCAAAATATGCTAAATTTCTCAAGGAGTTGTGCACTCATAAGAGAAGGTTGAAAGGGGATGAGAAGATCAGCATGGGTAGAAATGTTTCTGCAATGATTCTGCCAAGCATGCCACAGAAATGCAAAGATCCTGGAACTTTCACAATTTCTTGCACAATTGGCAACTCTAGATTTGAGCATGCAATGCTAGATTTGGGTGCTTCGATCAATGTCATGCCCATGTCAGTGTATAAGTGTTTAAACATCGGCACTTTGCAACCCACTGGTATCGTGATTCAGTTGGCAAATAGAGCCACTGCTCATCCTGCAGGTGTGCTGGAAGATGTGTTAGTCCGGGTGAATGAGTTGATTTTTCCAGCAGATTTCTACATTCTGGACATGGAAGATGAGTCTCCAACAAACCATGCTCCATTGATTCTAGGCAGACCATTCCTCAAGACCGCCAAGACCAAGATAGACGTGCATGCTGGCACCCTTTCTATGGAGTTTGACGACGATTTGGTACAATTTAACATTTTTGATACCATGAGACACCCCCAGAGGAGCATTCTGTTTTCCATGTTGATATGATTGAGATCTTTGGTTGATGATGTCTTTACCGATTTATATCTTTGAATTCCCGATATTGTTGACTATCTTGGTTCTGTTTCTTGTGATACATGTGCCACTTGTGATGATGAACCATGTCTGCATATGGCTTTGAGATTTATTTTGTTATGAGTAATGATACAGTTACTGATGATGCAACAATTGAGAATGAGAGTCAGTACCATGCTGAAATTAATGTTCTTTGAGATAGTTGTTTCAGATCACTTGTTACCTTCCATTGTGCAACCTCCATCTTTGGAGTTGAAGACTTTACGCAGACCATCTTAAATATGCATATTTGGGAGATGGTGAGACACTTCCGGTGATCATTGCTAAAAACCTACAAAGATCAAGAAGAAAAATTACTGCAGATTTTGAGGCGAGAATAGGCAAGCCATCGGATGGACTTGCAGATATTCCTGGTATTAGTCCCTCCACATGCATGCATAAGATTTTATTGGAAGAAGGGATCAAACCAGTTAGACAAAGCCCCAAAGGAGACTAAATCCCCCGATTCTAGATGTGGTGAAGAAGGAAGTTACAAAGCTACTTCAAGTGGCATTATTTATCCCATATCCGACGATCAATGGGTGAGCCTCGTGCAAGTGGTTCCCAAGAAATGCGGGGTCACGGTGGTTGCGAATCGAACAATGAGCTTGTGCCCACACGAGTTCAAAACGGTTAGCGAGTTTGCATTGATTATAGGCGCTCAACCAGGCTACCGAAAGGATCATTTCCGTTGCCCTTCATTGATCGGATGTTGGAGCGGTTAGGCGGCAAGTCACATTATTGTTTCCTGGATGGATATTCGGGCTATTTTCGATTCATATAGCCCCGAAGAAAGAGAAGACTACTTTCACTTGTCCATTTGGCACATTTGCATACGGGAGGATGCCCTTTGGTCTATGCAATGCTCCAAGCACCTTTCAGAGGTGTATGGTAAGTATCTTTTCGATTTTTTAGAAAATTGCATGGACATATTCATGGATAATTTTCTTTGTCTATGGATCTTCCTTTGATGCATGTTTAGATAGTCGCTCAGGTCTTGCATAGATGCATTAAGACTAACCTCGTTCTAAATTTTGAGAAATGTCATTTCATGGTAGAACAAGGTATAGTCTTAGGACATGTGATATCTCGTGAGGGTATTGAGGTAGATCCTGCAAAAATAGATGTTATTTCATGCCTATCTTACCCCACACGCGTGCGGGAGATTCATTCTTTCCTTGGTCATGCAGGTTTCTATCGGCGGTTCATAAAGGATTTCAGCAAAAATTGCACTTCCGCTATCCAACTTACTGCAAAAAGATGTGGAGTTTCACTTTGACAAGAAGTGCCAGGATGCCTTCAATCAATTGAAGCAGGCATTGACCAAGACACCTATCATCCAACCGCCGGATTGGACACTTCCATTTGAGTTGATGTGTGATGCCTCTAATTATGCATTGGGAGTCGTTCTTGCACAAAGGGTCGGTAAAGTATCTCATGTCATTTCCTATGCTTCGAGAACTTTAGATCCTCGCACAAATCAACTACACCACAACCGAAAAGGAACTTTTAGCAATTGTTTTTGCTTTAGATAAATTTCGATCATATTTGCTTGGTTCCCAGTGGTTGTGTTTTCAGATCATCACGCAAAGCTTTGAAGTTTCTCCTGAAGAAGCCCAATGCAAAGCCCGGTTGATTAGGTGGATGTTGCTCCTCCAAGAGTTTGATATTGAGATCCGTGATAAGAGTGGAGCAGAGAATTTGGTGGCTGATCACCTGAGTCGAATTGAAAGGGAGGCAGATGTTTTTCCCATCTATGATGTTTTCCCGGATGAGCAACTTTTCAAGTTGCAAGGCAATATCCCTTAGTTTGCTGATTTGATTAATTTCTTGGTTGCTAAAGCACTACCTGCACATTTCACTAAGGCTAAGATTGATAAATTGAAAAGTGAGTCAAAGTATTATGTGTGGGATGATCCTTACTTATGGAGATTTTGCAGTGACCAAGTAATTAGGAGATGTGTGCTCGATGATGAATTCCATTCCATTCTTAGCTTTTGTCATAAACTTGCATGTGGCGGCCACTTCGGTCCTCAACGAATGCTAGGAAAGTTTTAGACTCGGATTATATTGGCCCACTCTATTTCATGATGCATATATATTTTGCAAATCTTGTGATCAATGCCAGAGAACAGGGAATACTTCTCGTAGGAATGAAATGCCCCTTAAACCCTTATTATTCCGTGAGATTTTTGATGTTTGGGGTATTGACTTTATGGGTCCTTTTCTGTATCATTTGGTTTTGTTTACATTCTCGTCATTGTGGATTATGTATCTAAATGGGTGGAGGCTAAGGCCACTCGGACCGATGATTCTAAAGTTGTTGTGGATTTTATTAGATCACGATTTTACGTAGGTTTGGAGTCCCGAGATCCATCATTAGTGATCAAGGTTCACATTTTTGCAATCGAAGCATGGAGGCTTTGATGAAGAAGTATGAGTCCAACACAAGGTTTCTACACCCTACCACCCCCAAACCAATGGGCAAGCCGAGGTCTCCAACGAGAGAAATTAAGCGGATACTCCGTAATACGGTTCAACCTAACGAAAGAATTTGGAGCAAGAGGCTTGAGGATGCTTTATGGGCTTACCGGACTGCTTATAAGACACCAATCGGGATGTCTCCGTATCGGATTGTTTTTGAAAAGCCTGCCACCTACCGGTGGAAATTGAACATCGAGCATTCGGGCGGTGAAAAGGTGCAACTTAGACCTAGATCAAGCGGGTATGGAGAGGAAGCTGCATTGCCGGCAATTGGAGGAGATCCGCTTGGAGGCTTATGAAAGTTCCAAACTTTATAAGGAGAAGACCAAAGCCTTCCATGATAAGTTGATTTCGAGGAAAACATTTGAGATTGGTCAAAAAGTTCTCCTCTATAACTCCCGCCTCCGACTCATGCCCGGCAAATTAAGGTCTAGATGGATGGACCATTTATTGTTACTAATGTTTTTCCTTTCGTGTCTTTCATTCGGATTAAAAGTGAGGTCACCGCCAAAGCTTTCATCGTAAATGGACACCGCCTCAAACAAGAGTATCAAGAACTTCCGAGAGAATGCGAAGTGGAGGTGATGAACCTTCTCCATCCGCATTATGAATAAAAAAAAAAAAAAAAAAAAAAAAAAAAAAAAAAAAAAAAAAAAAGAGAAGAAAAAAAAAAAAAAAAGAAATGTGTGCCTGAGACAATGAGGTAGGTAGTGTCGCTCGAAGCATGTGGAGGTCATTTTTCTTCAGCGACAACAATCTGCGAAAATCTTGCGCAAGTATGGATTTTATTGGCCTACTTTATTAAAGGTCTGTTACACCTTTTGCAAAATCTTGGCGCTAGAAGGAGGGGTCTGATGCGGCACTGACAGTGTGTTTCTTTTCTGCTTAGCGTTGATTCACTTCTTATCAGGTTGTGTTGCTCTTTTCTATCTCTTTCTTTCACATTGAGGACAATGTTACATTAAGTGTGGGGGAGAGATTTTAGCATGTTTCTGTTTTTTTTCGTTTGTTAAAAAAAAATTCAAAAAAAAAATTCAAAAAATAAAAAAAAAATAAAAAAGGGGTTCATTGCATGATTGAATAATTTTTCTCCATTCTTGAACTGATATGCTTGGTGATGGATGATTGAATTGATGAATTGAGTTTGATGAATGCATACCTTGTGAGATTTTGAGCCTAATGGATGGATTCAACATTTATGTCATTCTCTTCTTTCTTGTGTGATTTTCACTCATGTTAATGACCACTCTAGAACTTGCTTTGATCCTTTTTGAGGCTACATTTCACTTGCGTGCATGAACATGATTGAGGCCCTCTTTCTTAGCTAGTTTAACCAAATAGCCAACCTTGTTTTCAATATGATATCAAGCACTCTTTTGACCTCTCGAAAATTCTCTAATTCCGCCAACCTTGTATATTTTCCTTTGCTTAACCCCTTTGAGCTTATTTGACCATTCCTTGTTTCTAGCTCATTATGTGTCTTAAATGAAAAATCGTGTTCTTCTTGTACCTTAGGAAATAAAAGAACATTAGCCTGGTTAATGGATGACAAGTGTGTGTACAAAATGGTTGTTGAAAAAAAAATGTATGTATATAGTTATGTTCATATATAAAAAAAAAAGAGAGAGAAAAGGATTGGGAAATGAATATGTAAAGGGATATACATTAGAGTTGAGATGAACTTTTATGCTCGTTATTTGAACTCAGCTCTCATTTGCTTTTATTCTCTTTAGTATTTATCTTCTCATATCCATTTTATCCTCTTCTGTTACCTTGACCTCACTACAACCTTGAATAAAGTCCTCATGATTTGTGTGTGCATGTGTTTTGAGTAGTGGAGAAGTAGAAGATAAGCAAGCTTATGGTAGTGCAATTTTCATGGGTTGAATTGAGTGAAATACCTACCTTTTAAACACTTGAGAGATTGAGAGGGAATCTTGTGAAGATCCATCATTCTTAATTCATTCTTTTCAACGGAAGTTTCCTTGCTTGTTGGTTTGAGATGTGAAGAAATGTTACCTCATTTATGATTTGATCCCTTGAATTTCTTGTTGCTCTTCTTGCTTCATTGAGTCCTTTAGAGTTTTTAACTTTTAAGTTTGTGTCGTTTGTCTTTGTCTTCTAACTTTAGTTTTATATGCTTTGCCCAGGAGTGCAAAAAGCTAAGTGTGGGGGAATTTGATAATCACATATTTTGTTCATTAAGAAACCCTTATGTTTAGTTATTTACACTCTTCATGTACTTAATTGTGAATTTGATTATGTTTTGTAAGTTTGAACTCGAATCGGACTTAATTGATTTTTTTTCAGCATTATTCGGGTCTTACACTGTTTCTGTATTTTAGCCATATCTTGAGTTCTAAATGTCTGATAATTATGAATTTTATCTTGTAGGAAAAATAAGAGAGAGCTCTACAACTTTGATGAAGAGCTCAAAGTCAATTTCAGACATCTAGTGGAGCTAATTGGGCATGGAAATCAGAATACGGGATTTGTGACTGGAACCCGAACAGTGTGTAGTAACCAGAACATAATTCGAGTTTGGGTTTATAGAATGGGCTGAAAATTTGTAATCTGAAAGTTAAGACCCATATGTACAACTTTCATGACAAACACAAAACTTGATTCGGGCTCCTTGATGGAGATATTGGGTCTGAAAGTCAAAACAGAGGTGCTGAAACTGGTCCTGAGCAGTCTGTAGTAATTGGGTCATATCTTGGGCTGTAGGACAAATTTTTGGGTGCTTCCAGAGCCATTGGAAAGCTTAGACAATTTCCTAGAACTTTCATGAAGACCACTTGGCTCAGAAATGACGAAATCAATGAGTTCAGCAATGAATACTTTCGGAGACAAGGAAGCTCACCAACCAAGTTCACCTACCAAGCTCACCTACCAATCTCACCTACCAAGCTCACCTACTAATTCCACCTACTAATCTCATCTACCCATCTACTACTACTCTGAATCCTCTATAAAAGGAAGCATGTGGAGAGCTCTAAACACAACATACACTTAGTGTTAAAGATAGTTTTTCATAGTTCTTGTATATTTTTCCTTCATTGTAATGGATAGCTAAGTCACTTCTAGTCAATTCGGGACTCTTGAAGAGATTGTGGCTTGGATTCTTGAGACCTTGGTTATGTAATGTATTTGATTTATATTTGAATTCCTCTTCTCTTCTTCTTCTGTTCTCTTGATCTTGAATGCATGAATGGTAATTGCTGTTTATGTTTGATCCGATTTGATCTTGGTTTAAGATTAAGTATTGTGATGAAATTTAGAACTGATTGATCTAAACTAATCACGTAATTGAAGAGGTTAGGTTACTTGATTTGTGCCTAGGTTAATTGAATTCGGTGCTTAAATTGACATATATTTACATGAATGGTGCGATTGCAGATTTGTGTTTATCACTTGTCAATTGAATTCGGACGATTGTCTAGTATGAAACGGATCGATGCAGAGATCTCGGTTAGATCCAAGTTAACCATTCAAATGTATTTCGGTGTTTGTTGAAAGGTCTATGATTGAATCCACCCAATCTCGGATAGATTTCTGAATTGATTGTTTTTTAATTGTTATTTCTCTTTAAAATCCTGTCATCGCGATCCTTGAACCATCAAAACCCCCTTTTTCTAACTTTCACTTGATTTGATCAAATTGCATCTACGATCCTTGAGGAGACGATCCGGTGTTGTTCACTATACTACAAGTTTAGGTAATAACTTCGGTTATAATTTTGACTGAGTTCGGCGCTCGTCACAGTCCCGGGATGTTACAAATGGTATCAGAGACGGGACCTCTCCCAGTACGATGTGGTTCGAGGATGAACTAGGCGGAAGCTGGTGGGCATGTGGTGTCCCAGGGTTAATGAGGGCGGGGAGTGGACGCTGGTGCGAATTAAAGCATGTACAATGGGCGGCTCCTGGCATGCTTTTAGGTGAAGGGTCCCATGAATGAACTGAATACGCACCGGAATGAGAGGGATTCAGAGACTGTGCAGGTATAGGACTGCATAGTTAAGGATGGCTTAAAGGAATTGATTAAGCGTAACCATATCAACAAGTTGCAACTTCTTTTCGGGAGCCTAGAATATAAGAACTCCATTGTTAAACGTGCTTGACCTGGAGCAATTGTGGGATGGGTGACCTCCTGGGAAGTTTCCTAGGATGCGTGTGAGTGAGGACAAAGCACGCTGAAAAGACCCGTGTTGGTTTGTGGAGACACTCGTCAATCCTGCAGGCAATTCCGGGATGTTACAAATTTTAGCCCCTCTGTTTTGACTTGCAAGCCAAATATGACCTCCAAGACATTCGAACTAGCTCTTGTATTCTTCATGAAAGTTGTAGATTTGGATCTTAACTTTCCAATGACACCAGTTTCAGCTCAATGCAACTCATATAGCCCAAGTTATGCCCTGATTAGTGCACACTACTCGGGTTCTAGTGACAGAACTCATTTTCTGACTTCCAGGCCCAATTAGCTCCACTAGATGTCTGATTGAGACTTTCAGCTCTCATCAAAGTTGTAGAGCTTTCTCTCATCTTTCCTACAAGGTAAAATTCATAATTTCTAGACATCTAGAACTCAAGATATGGCTGAAATACAGAAATAGTGTAAAATCTCAACAATGCTGAAAAATATCAATTAAGCCTAATTTTAACCCAAACTTACAAATCATGATCAAGCTCAATCAATTAAGTACATGGAGAGTGTAAAAGAATAAAAATGAGGGTTTATTAATGTATAAAATATATGATTATCAAATTCTCTCACACTTAACTTTTTGCATTCCTGGGCAAAACACATAAAACCAAAGCTAGGAAACAAAGAAAAACGACACAGACTCAAAAGCTAAAAACTCTAAAAGACTCGATGAATCAAGAAGAGCAACCAGAAATTTAAGGGATCAAAGCATTTATAAGGTAACATTTTTTCACATCTCAACCAACAAGCAAGGAAATTTCAGTTGAAAAGAATGAATCAAGAATGATAGATCCTCACAAAATTCACTCTTAATCCCTCAAGTGTTTAAAAGGTAAGTATTTCACTCTATTTAACACATGAAAAATTGCATTACCATAAGCTTGCTTATCTTTTACTTCTCCATTACACAGAACACATGCACACATAAATCATTAGGACTTTGTTCAAGGTTGTAATGGGATCAAGGTAAAGGAGGGTGGTAATATGGATTTGATAAGTTAAAAACCAACGAGAATAAAAGGGCATGAAAGTTGAGTTCAATTAACAAGCATGAAAGTTTATCCCCACTCCACCTAATACAAATTTCCTTTACATATTCTTTTCCCTTCCATTTTTACCTTGTTGACCCTTTTTTACACATTTTTTTTAGATCATAAATATACACACACATTTTTTTTTCAATTAGCTACTCTTTCCTTTTTCACCAACCATTTTGCACACACACCCCCACACTTGTTCAAGAACTCATCCATTAACAAAGCCAATGCTTTCTTATTCACCAAAGTAGGTAAGAACATAGTTTTTCATTTAAGGCACATAATGAGCTAGAAACAAGGAATAATCAAATAATCTCAAAGGGGTTAAGCAAGGGAAAATAGGTCATTTCTAATGCCTTACATTAGTAGGAATCAGAGAATTTCTAAGAAATCATAAGAGTACTTGATATCATATTAAGACAATATGCTACTGAGCAAGGCTTCCTATTTAGTTAAAGTAGCTATTTCAAGAAAAATGTCTCAATCATGTTTATGTATGCATGTGAAAATGTAGCCTAAAAATAATCAAAGCAAGTTCTAGAGTAACAATTTCATGAGTGAAAATCACACAAGAAAGAAGAGAATGGTACAAATGTTCAAACCATTCATCAATAGGCTCAAAATCTCACAAGGCATATATCTATCATTCTTAATCTATCAATTCAACATCCATAACCAAATATGTGAAATTTAAGACAGAAGACAATTTATTCAATCATGCCATGATCCCTGAATTTTAATTGCTTTAAAGGATGTTAACAAATCATCACAGAATAGTTACTTCCCAATCTAGATCCATCTCAGGAGTAATTTACTTTAAAAGTAAAATTACTCCTTACTTTGTCATCCCTAATTAGTTTTGTTGTAGGTTTCTGACATCATATCGCTAAACATACTTCTTAATTTAGATACGTCTCAGGAGTAAAATTACTCCTTACTCTGTCATCATTCATTGGTTTAATAAGTTCATGACAATCATATCATACTTCCAAAAATTCATTTTTTTTTTGTCAATCCTTCCCCCCAATCAGATCACAACATTGTCCTCAATGTTAAAATATAGATGAGTAAATGTTAGAAGATATTATCTGCTGTGGTAATTACTAAAAAGAGAAATCTGACACAAATTTAAACAAAAACAAAGTACGATAAATAAAACCAAAGGTAAAGAAAAGTTATAGATAAAGTGTCAGATCTGGCTTGCATTTCATGTTGTTTCCCTCACTGCTTCCTGCTAACCAGTGTATTTGAGCTTTTTTTTATTTTTTTTTTGTTTTGTTTTTTTTTAACTTCAAGAAAATCATAAGGGTAAAGAAGTCTAGAAACCCCTGCTGGACCCTACTCAGAGGATCGTCTATCCAAAACTAAAATACAGCAAAATCATATAAAGATAAAAGAAATATAATAACAAATGATGGCTTACCTTTAAGTACAGTTTTCATGGCGTATCTTTATACTGCACGTTATGAGTGCAATAGTGGCATATCTTTATATTGCGTGTCACTAGTGCAGTAGACACTCACGCCTGTTTATTCGAAGAAAAGAAAAAGAAGAAACCATCGTGGGTTTCCATCCTAGGTCTAGAACCTGGAGAACTCACACTTGGATTTGTAACATCAACAAAGATGCTAAAATCTAAAACTTGTAATGTTTAAGATCCAAAACGTCTCATCCGAGGGCGCTAAGAGCCCTTTCTAATAAAAGAGAGGATCAAGCTCAAATGCCTTATACGCTTTGGCAACCGTGGGTTACTTCTCACTAATAACCAGAGTGGGATGCTTCTGCCTATCTATAAACTCCATAGTACCTATATGGTAAACATTGGGTTATAGAGTGCGGCTCTCTGCAAAGTATGGTACATGAACCTTATTTAAGGACCAGCGTGCAAAGGTTCACCCGAGTCAATGATGGGTCAGCCAAAGGCTGGGGCTCCATAACTAATTAAAGTCATAGTACTCCTTCCGGATTACCCTTGTTCAATTTTTTTTTAAAAAAAAAAGAAGAACAAGATAATATATACATGTTATTGTGATTGTGGCTTACATTTTCCTCTGGTTTTATGTCCAGTAACGACTTAAACACCTTCTATAAGTCGAGGATAAGCTTCCCATCCAATTTTCTTATAAATTAGCAAACAGGGTCTTTTAGAGTCAGATTCCCAAGACTGAAACGTTCTTATTCATCCTTGAATAGATTTCACAAATTTAGAAGTTCACGATGCACAAATTCATAAGAATGCATCTCAAGAGTCAAAAAGATATCATCTAATGACTCCTTACTCAGTCTATTCTTAATGAAGAATATTTTATCTTCTCGGTTTGCAAAAACCATTCTCAAAGAACGACGTCGCTTGTTACAATTCCATCGTGCACATTTGTAGCAGACTTGTAACCTTTTTACTCTTCTCCTTTTAGAATACGAACTTCTACTAAGACCTGACATGTATGAGTCAAATGAAATTGAAGACTCACTTGTTAGATGGACCTTTGCTTCAATTATCTAGCGTACATCTTCCGACATACCCTTGTGCATTAACAATCTCAATTTTTTATATCTAGCTTTGTAAATTTTTGTTAGAACATTTTGAGGGAGGGAAGGAAAATGTTTTCTTAAATTTGAGAGAATAACATCCATTTTAAAAAAGAAGGATTCAATTATTATGGAAAACTAAAAAAAATGACTCGAGAGCCACGGAGTACTGTTATTTGCCACTTAACCGGGAACACAAAGAACTGCAAAAAGAAGGCAACAAAATTAGAATAAATTCTATTCATAACAAGGATTAGAAAGAGAGATGAATTCTACCTCATCAACTTGGTTTTCTAGAAATGGTTTGAGTCTTTGTCTATTGACTTTATACACATTACCATTCCTAGGATTCTCAATGTCTATGGCCCTATGAGAATATACATGTTTGACAACAAAAGGACCACTCCACTTAGATCTCAATTTGTCAAGAAATAGGTGCAGACGAGAATTATAAAGTAGAACTTTTTGACCAATTTCAAATGATTTTCTCAAAATTGACTTGTGATGAAAAGCTTTTGCTCTAACTTTATAAATCTTTGAGTTTTCATATGCATCATTTCCCAATTCCTCAAGTTCATTTAATTACAATTTGCGTATCTTGCAAGTATCATCAAGGTTTAGGTTAAAGGCTTTAATGACCCAAAATGCTTTATGTTCTAATTCTATAGGCAAGTGACAAGATTTTCTATAAACTAACCGATAGGGTGACATGCCCAAAGATGTTTTGAAAGCAGTACGGTAAGCCTAAAGTGCATTGTTTAGTCTTAAAGACCAATCTTTACGATTTGGGTTAACCATTTTTTCTAAAATTTGTTTAATCTCCCTATTTGTCAATTCAACTTGTCCATTTTTCTGAGGATGATAAGGGGTGACAATTTTGTGTGTAATACCATATTTCTTTATTAAAGATTCCAATGGTTTATTGCAAAAATGTGTTCCCCTATCACTGATGATAGCTCGAGGGATTTCTAATCGACATAAGACATTTTCTTTTAAAAATTTGAGAACAGTTTTATGATCATTATGTCGACATAGAATCGCCTCAATCCATTTTGAGACATAATCAACTGCAACTAAAATATACACAAATCCAAATGAGGATGGAAATAGGCCCATGAAATCAATTCCCCAACAATAAAAAATTTCAATGACAAGGATAAGGTTCAAAAGCATCATGTTTCTTTTTGAAATGGAGCCCAATTTCTGACAGTTTTCACAACTTTTGCAAAAAGTATAGCAGTCCTTAAATAAAGTGGGCTAATAAAATCTGCATTGCAAGATTTTTGCAGATATTTTCTTTGAAGAAAAGTGACCTCCACATGCTTCTGAGTGACAAAATTTAATGACACTACCTACCTAACTGTTGGGCACACATCTCTGAAAGATTTGGTCATGACAATATTTGAACAAGTATGGGTCATCCTAATAAAAAATTTTCACCTCTATCAAAAATTTCCTTCTATCTTGGTGTGTCCATTGAGGTGGCATCTTTCCTGCTACAAGAAAGTTGGCTATGTTAGCAAACCAAGGCATGGGATTGACAGAAAATAAAAATTCATCAAGAAAAGAATCATCGATGAGTGTGTTATCAAAAGGTGAGTCTGTTGTAAATCTGGACAAGTGATCTGCGACAACATTTTTGGCTCCTTTCTTATCTTTTATTGTGATGTTGAATTCTTGAAGTAACAAGATCCACCATATCAATCTTGGTTTGGCATCTTGCTTAGACATCAAATATCTAACAGCCGCATGATCGGTGAAAATCACAATAGAAGAACTAATTAAATAAGATCAAAATTTGTCTAGTGCAAATATTATAGCAAGTAGTTCTTTTTCAGTTATGGTGTAATTCATTTGTGCACTATTTAAAGTTCTACTCGCGTAACAAATCACATGAGGCTTACCTTCCTTTCTTTGGCCAAAAACAGTGCCTACAGCAAAATCACTAGTATCACACATCAACTCAAAGGGCAAAGATCAGTCAGGGGATTGCATGATAGGAGTAGATGTTAGAAGACCAATTAATTTTCTAAATTCTTGAGTCTAATCAAATGATGCATCTTTCAATAGAAGATTACATAATGGTCTAGATATGACGCTAAAGTCCTTAATGAATCTTATGTAAAACCCTGCATATCCTAAAAAGGAATGAACTTCTCTTACTGTTTTTGGGGATGGCAAATGAGCAATTAATTCAATTTTGGTCTTATCAACTTCAATTCCTTTAGAAGTTATCACATGACCTAACACTATTCCTAAGGTAACCATGTAATGACATTTTTCCCAGTTTAGCACAAATCCTTTTTTTTCGCATCTTTTAAGGACTTTTTTCAAATTATCAAGACAATTTTCAAATGAATTTTCAAAAACTATCAAGTCATTCATGAAAACCTCTAAATAATGCTCAATCATGTCACTAAAAATACTTAGCATGCATCTTTGGAATGTTGTCAGAGCATTACAAAGGCCAAAAGGCATTCTTTTATATGCAAAAGTACCAAAGGGACATGTAAAAGTGATTTTTTCTTGATCCTCCAATGCAATTGTTATTTGATTATAACTCGAATAACCATCAAGAAAATAGTAGTATGAATGTCTTGCTACCCTTTCCAGAATTTGATCAAGAAATGGCAAGGGGAAATGATCTTTCCTAGTAGCAGCATTTAATTTTCTATAATCAATACATATACGCCAACTGGATGAGACTCGCATAGGTATTAATTCACCTTTTTCATTTTCAACCATTGTTATTCCAAATTTCTTGGGCACAACTTGTGTAGGGCTTACCCACTAGCTATCAGAGATAGGATAGATAATTCCAACATCAAGCAATTTAAGAACTTCAGCTCTAACTACCTCTTTCATGTGTGGATTTAATCTTCTTTGAGGTTGTTGAGATGTTTTAGCATTATCCTCTAAATGTATTCTATGTGTACATATTAATGGATTAATGTCTTTTATGTCCTTTAATATCCATCCAATTGTACTTTTATGCCTTTGAAGTACTTATGTTAACATATCTTCTTATTCTTCAGTAAGGGACGAGGAAATTACCACTAGAAAGCTTTGCTCTTCTCCTAAAAATGTGTACTTCAACCCAACAAGTAATGACTTTAGTTTCAGTGTGGGTACTTCTTTATGTGCATTATCATTCCTGGGTTTTAACTCTTCAACTCTTGACTTCTATCCCTTGTACTCTACAATCAAGCAAAGGGCATATTTCAAAGATATCATCATCTAATTGCATGCCTGAATCAAATGAATTTGAATAAACAAATTTCTAATAGGTCAGAAAAACTCCTTGTTTGAAGATGATCATCTACGATGGCTTCAATTCCTTCAACTTCCTCATTTTCACCAAGAACTTCTTGTGGTTGCTTACACACGTTAAAAACATTGAGTTCCAGTGTCATATTTTCAAATGTTAGCTTCACCACTCCATTTCTGCAATTTATCAAAGCATTAGATGTTGCTAAAAATAGACGACCTAAAATAACAGGAATTAACTTGCAACTATCAACCATAGGTTCAGTATCCAAGAAAATAAAATCCACAGGATATATGAATTTATCAACTTGTACCAACACATCTTCCATTATTCTTCTTGGAATTTTAATTGATCTATCAGCAAGTAGAAGAGTTACAGAAGTTGGTTTTAACTCACTTAAGTGGAGTTGCTGATAAACTAAATATGGAAGCAAATTGACACTAGCACCAAGATCAAGTAAAACTTTTTCCATTTTATGTTCTCCAATAATGCATCAAACTGTAGGACAACCAGGGTCTTTATATTTCAACGCATTATTGTTCTGAGTAATGGAGCTTTCCTGTTCAGCCAAAAAGGCTTTTTTTTCACATTTAGTTTCCTTTTAACAGTGCACAAGTCCTTCAAATATTTGGCATAAGAAGGAATCTGTTTGATAGCATCTAACAGAGAAATATTGACCTCCACTTGTTTCAAAAATTTCAGTGTTATGGTTCAATTTCCTTGAATTGTTTAATGCTTGAGGAAATAGGGGTGCAAGCGAGAGTTTGGTCTCTTTTTGGTCAACTTCTTCATTTTCTTGGAGGATTGGGTCATCATCTCCCTCACAAAGTTCGAGAATTTATTTTTCAACAACCTTTTCACTCTTAAGAGTTATCACTAACTTAACTTGATCCATTTATTAGTTTTCTGAACTACCCTTATTTACACTATACTGACCTTTGGGATTTGGTTGAGGTTAAGAAGGAAATTTTCCTTTCTTGTGAATGGTGAGTGCAGAAGAAAGTTTTGCAAGAGTTTCTTTTATGTCAATCATAGTTTGATTGTTTTGTTTATTAATAGCCTCTTGCTTTTCTATGAATGCATACAGTGTTTCTTCAAGGTTTTTCCTATATAGTGGGACATAAGGTGCATATCCTTGAGAATTTTGAGAGCCTTATTGTTCCTGAGGAGGTGGTGGTTGCATGAATTGTGACTGATTATTATTCCTCCAGCTGAAGTTCGGGTGATTTCTCTATTCCGGATTGTATGAATCTGAAAAAGAAGAAGTAAATGGCTTTTTAAAATTATTCATTGCATTTACTTGCTCATGTACAACCTCTTTAAAAATAGGAATCTTAGGACATTCATGTGTTGAGTGTCCTAAGTCATTACAAATGCCACAAATTTCTTCATTTTGCACAAATTTGATTTCTTTTGTTTTTCCTAATTCCATGGCTTCAACCTTTCTAGTCAAACTGGCGGCCCTAGCATTTAGATTTTCTTCTTGACTAAGGTGGTATTTTCCTTTACTTGTAAGGTTAGATCTAATTGAATTTTCAGAAGGATTAGTATCATGCCAAGATTGAGAAATCTCAGCCATATGGTCTAAATATACTAAAGTTTTTTCAAGTTCTTTATCAAAAAACTCACCATTGCATATTGTTTCCACAAATTGTTTAGTTTCAGGTGTTAACCCTTCATAAAAGAAGGTTATAGTATGCCATTTTTCAAAATCATTATGTGGGCAAGAATTTAACAAATCTTTAAACCGTTCCCAACATTAAAAATATGTTTCATTTGAATTTTGGAAAAAATTTTGGATTTGTCTTTTCATAGCATTGGTTTTATGTGTTGGAAAAAATTTCTTTAAGAACTTACCTTGCATTTCTTACTATGTGCCAATTCATCTTGGTTTCAAAGTGTTAAGCCAAGTTTTTGCTTTATCTTTTAAAGAAAAAAGAAACAATTTAAGCATAACAATCTCTTCAGTGCAATTTTGGTCATTGAAAGCAATACATACTTCCTCAAATTCTTTTAGATGTAAATATGGACTTTCAGATTCTAAACCATAAAAATTAGGAAGTAAAGAAATCATATCTGGCTTAAATCTAAAATTATTGGCATTGAGTGGAAAGATAAAGCATGATGAACTAGAATTTCAAGGCGGCTGCAAATATTCATGCATGGTTTGCAACGATTCATTTTTATGTTCATCATGTACACTTTCATTTTCAACCATTGTGTTAATTGAGTATGATTGTGACTCAAACAAATCAATATATAAAGTACCGGGATTAATTTTAACCAAACGACCAGAATTTGAATCACAATACTAATTAAGCATAAATAAATGACTTAAAATAGAAAAAATAATGTACAAGTTAGCGATTTACACCAGCCATTAAAATATTAACAATAAATAAATTATATAAATAAAAAAATGTATAAGTTATTAAGTTAGAAAACAAAAATAAATGACATAATAAACAAGTTAGTAAGTTAGTAAGTCAGAAAGTAAAAATAAATGATATAAATAAATTAGTTAGTAAGTCAATAAGTTAGAAAGTTAGTAGGTTAGTAAGTTAGTAAGTTAGAAATTTAGAGAGTTAGTAAAGAAACCGAAGGACCGATAAGCCGATCTTTTGCTCTGGTGAGGGAGAAGAGAGAAAAGATTTTATTGAAGAAAAAAAACCTCAATAAATTAAAACTTCAAATCAAGTCCCTGGCAACAGTGCCAAAAACTTGATACAAATTAAAGGATGCAAACCCAAGTGCAAGTTGTCTCAAGTAATAAATTTCTCGGGAGTCCGAGGTCGATCCACAGAGAATTGATAAAGAAAAATTCTTTGAGGTAACGAAAGTCTTTGTCACAACAATAAAGATATTAAAATTTGTTCACAATTAAATTAAAGAACTTGCTTGGGTTATGAGATCCACTTTTGGTAATAAATTAAGGACAAGATTAATTCTTTTTATAACTCAGTTGAAATCCACGCACAATGGAGGTTCCAATCGGAAAATAAAACATTCAAAGTCTATTTAGAATTATATACGTAGTTATATTATGGTTCTTTTAATTATTTACTAACACCAACACTTGTAAATGAGTTCAAGCATTCATTGTGCCAAACCACTTGTCTACAATGAATCAAAAATTCCACTTTACAAGGAGGGTTTTTAAATTGATTGGAAACAAAATACAACACATATAATGATTACTTGATAATATATTATTTAAGCACAAGCAAGAAATTAATCTAACCCTATTTTTATTATCAAACACTTCACCCCTTCACCCAAGCAAGATGAAGATTAGTTACCTATGAGCAAGAAGAAAGAAAGAGAGAAGAAAAAGAAGATGATCATAACTTCTATTTACAGCAAAAGAAAATTACAACAAGTAAATAACATAATAGCATGATCTTAATCTAAAACTAAGATTACCCTAATAGGCAGCCAAGGCTACCTTTTATAGAGCATCACAAGCAAAAGATGACAATGAGTGGGTGAATAATTAAGGGGTGGGTGGATGATTAAGGAGTAGGTGGATGATTGCAAAAAAAATGTTTGTCTTCACTTGCATAAAATAATTTGGTGTCAAACTCGAGCTTGCTGACAGATTCTTGGAAAGTGGCCTTCATAAAAGTTATAGGTCTTTGTCTTGGCTATCAAATGCCCTTGAACCATCCAATTTGGCCTCCTATAGCCCAGGATATGACCCAATCATTGCAACTGCTCAAGTCCAATTTTATCCCCTCTGTTTTTGACTTGCAAGCCTAATATGACCTCCAAGACGTCCAAACTAGCTCTTGTGTTCTTCATGAAAGTTGTAGATTTGGGTCTTAACTTTCAAATGACACTAGTGTCAGCTCAATGCAACTCATATAACCCAAGTTATGCCCTGATTAGTGCACACTGCTCAGGTTCTAGTGACAGAACTCATTTTCTGATTTCTAGGCCCAATTAGCTCTACTAGATGTCTTATTGAGACTTTGAGCTTTTCATCAAAGTTGTAGAGCTTTCTCTCAACTTTCTTACAAGGTAAAATTCATAATTTTTAGACATCTAGAACTCAAGATATGACCGAAATACAGAAACAATGTAAAATCTTAACAATGCTGAAAAATATCAATTAAGCCTAATTTGAACTCAAACTTACAAATCATGATCAAGCTTAATCAATTAAGTACATGGATAGTGTAAATGATTAAAAATGAGGGTTTATTAATGTATAAAATATGTAATTATCACAAACATTAAAAATTTCTTTTCATGCAAATCACATATCCCACAAGCATGTAAGTTAAACTTCTCCTAATCAAGTCATACTCATTCGGATAAATTTATGAACATACATGCATTGGAATCCAATAATCCACAAGATTGTAAATCACACAAAATTGAGGATCAAAAGGGACTTCAATAGCTTATAATGTAAGGTCAATGGTTATGTGTTAAAGAATAATATGAAAAAGATAAAATACAAACATTGAGAAATATAAACATGTTATTTCAAGACTTGAGCCACTAACTAATACAATTAGGGTATACAGAGTGATCTAATAAGACTCATCAGAACCATTCTTTCATTGGTTTTGCCTTTTGGATTTTTGTTTTGGATTTTTTTTTGTTTCTTTCTTTTTCTCTTTGTCTTTTTCTTTTCCTTAACCAATTTCTTTCACAACACATGATTCCTTTAAGCCACTTTTGTACTGACACAAACACTAATACCGTTTAATCACAAGACTCACTTCAAAAAATAACATATGTACTCAACAAACAATGATGGTAGGATGGAACTGCAATGTTTTCGCATGCATTAGAATGGTTACATGGTAAGGAATGTGTAGGTGATGAAAAATATATAAGACCAAACATTTATCAAGCTTTAAAGGGGACCTATGGATATGATCATGTAAAGGTAAGCTTTTAAGGCTCAATCAGTCCAAACAATATCATAATCATTTTCTCAATTATACACAATTTAGGATTTCGCTTCAAGATAGTTTAGACACAATTTCAAAGATAATCAAAACCTCAACATACACTATTCATAAACATTCTCTAGACAAGACTCATATCATGTTCAAAGTTACACATGTATATGAGTGGGAACTAAATCATGCATTTGAAAAGTGACTAGATTGTTTAGCATTCTTTTTTATTGCATATGGTTTCGCTTAAAAATTGGTAATCGCAAACAATAATATCATAGGACAATCAAAACTACACTAGCAATTGGTACATGATATACATTAAAATATTTCTAACATTTTCAATCATACATATAAACCATCATGTACACAAAAGTGATATACATTCGACCCATAATGTGAAAGGGAACAACAATTGTATCTTGAATGAGATTTTCACAATTATATATTCCTTCAGATGTTATCATAACTAAGTAGTATTTCGCCCATTGTGATGCATTTTAACAGATTAGAGTTGAATATTCAAAACATGCATTCATTTGACATATAGGCATTAAAACATAAAAGCTATATACTCACTTAACATAAATAACCAAAAAACCAAGTATAAGCATAATAATATATACAATATCCACTAGTCATAAAAAATTTCTAACATTATAACATGCTTGTTAACATTAAAAACATACAATTCCCAAAAGCAACTAACATGTTATAATGCCCTCCCCTAAACTTATGGGAAACTGTGTCGCCACTGTACACAAAATAGAATGAAAATACAATGAAAGAAAATGCCCTGTATGGAGTAGGGCTAGTCGTCTTCGTCCTCGTCCTCATCCTGATCAGCATCCTATGGATCCTACTGCGGCAGGGGAGGGTCAGCTACAACCTGGGGTGGGAACTTTAGAACAGGGAAGTCGTCCATTAGAAGCCTCAACTACTCTGTAATCCACTGGATAGTCTGAATCGTATAGGTCTGCATGGTATCCAGCTATGCCACCTGAGCACGCAAGTCACTCTCATCGAGCAGAGGAGCCGCTCTGGGCTCTCTACGAGCCTATCTCTGTCTAGCTGGTGCCGGAGCTACAGCTCTTCCTACCCTTTCAATTAAAGAATTGTTAAAAGGATGTTTAACATTTGCGAGCTCCTCATAAAGCCCCCACTCCACATTCTGCCGGCTGCAGAGCGTGTAGACCTGGTATGGGAAGAACAGGCTCCTCGACTCGTGTATGGACCTTCTAATTTAGTCAAAAATAATCTGGGAAACATCAATGGACTGACACTCCAGTATGGTATAAATAAGAATGGCTTGGTCACGTGTCACCTCTGATAGGTTAGCTAATGGCAGGATGCGGGTGCTGATGAAGTGGTACTAGACCCTAGCCTTCGATGTCAAGCAGGATCTAGGGAAGAATCGTGGTCTATTTTTCTGGGCACTCATGGTCCAGACCACTGGCTGAGACTCAGCCATGCAAATCCTGGCAACGACCATGTTGAGGTCAATGCCCTTCTCTGGCTCCCAGCAGCTGAATACAGCATACTCGCAGATGACAAGGGCTCAGGCAAACTCAAGGCAGCTCGAATAGCCATTGCAGTGTAAGAAATGTTCCGCCCCCGAACGCGTATAATCGCGCTCCCCTCTCTAGCGAAGGCAGCATTCACATAAAACTCACGAACGATGGGGAAAACTGTAGCAGACTCTGGATGCCTCGCAAATTGGCTCCAGTTGAGCTGGTTGAGCAACCCCCCAATCTCTTTATGTATAGCCCTAGAGAAAGAGAATCTGCGCTTCGGTATGAAGGGTCTGGTAACCAATACTGTAAACCTCTGAGTCACGGTTGCTGAAATGAATTTCCTCTTGTCGTACTCAGGAAGAGGAGGAGAAGGCTCCCTATTGCCTCGGCTAGTAGAACCTCTTAGCTATTTAGGAGGCATAGTGTCTGATATATATCTAAACCTTCCAAAAGATGCAAATTGTGAGAATTGAGGATTAAAAAGTAAGAACACAAGTAAAACAATCAATTCTGCAAAAATTAGGTTCTCATGCCGTGACGTTCAACCCTATGCCGTGGCATTCAAACATATTCAATCACACCTCGTGGTGTATAGCACTCACGCTACAACATTCAAGCTAAAACTCAAAGAACGTTGCGGCATATATGGGTCACATCGCAACACTCAACCAAATTCAAACCCACGTCGTGGCATTAACATGACACGCTGCGACACTCAATAAAATTCATCATTACACTGTGATATTAATGCTCCACGGTGTGGCACTCATTGAAATTTAAACACACACCACGACATGACATGATCCATGCCGCGACGCAAGCATCAAAATAAACTAAGACTTAAAATAACACAAAAAACAATAACCAATTAGCATAATAATTAAATTAAAACACCACTTACCTTGAAAAATGAACGATTAAGGCTGAGAAAGAGGGAAAGGGTTGCAGGAAGCAGAAGAGAAAGACAAAGAAACAGAGTGGATGAGAGAAATCTGGAGAGAAACTGGGAAAAAAGCACAAAACGTCGCGACATTTAACACTAACTGCCACAACGCGCCATGACGTGCACATATATGCACCGCTGCGTGCATTAATTCCTACCAAAAAATAATTTAAATTATTACTATTTATTTATTATTATTATTATTATTATTATTATTTATTATTATTATTATTATTATTATTATTATTATTATTTTAACATTCACGTCGCGACGTGCAATATTCATACGCTGCAGTGCTCTGCTCTCTGGATTTTGGCTGATGCACCAAAAAATGCTCATCACGTCACGGCGTGACAAGTCTCATGCCATGGCATGAGAGGTCTATCTACATAATTCTACAGAAAAATGTATTATGCTGTTGTTTTTTTAGCATTTTGACCTCCATCACCTGTAAAACTTGTCCAAAGGGTTAACTCAGTTTATACAACAAAAACATAATAAAACCAAAAAATCAACATATTGACATATTAAATACTTAAACTAAAGAACTTGGGTTCCCTCCCAAGAAGGGCCTGATTTATAGTCCCGAGAGGACTTTATCGGCAATTCGACTTGCATTTGCTTATGGGAGAAGGATCTTCCTCCTTTTCATCAAGATATGTATAACACACACGAAATGGCAAGGGTTGAAACTCCAAAATTAGAGCTTCCAAAATGGCTGAGTTGAAGGACTTAACCACCATGTTTGAATTGAGCTAATCTAACTCCTCATCATCCCAATCACGATTAGAGTTCACATGACCTTCACTAGCAGTATAGGGGACACTTGCACAAAATGCCTTGGCTATCATCCCATCAATTACACTCACCAAGAAACATTCTTCTTGATCTTGAGGACACTTCATAGCTTTGAAAATATTGAAAGTAACCTCTTGATCTTGCTCCCTTATGGCGAGTTCTCCTTTTCCATATCAATGAGAGTTCTTCCAGTTGCAAGGAATGGCCGACCTAAAATCAAAGGGACCTTGTTATCTTCCTCCATATCAAGTATGACGAAATTTATAGGGAAGATAAACTTGTCCACTTTAACCAGTACATCCTCAATAACCCCCTTTGGATAAGTAAGGGTTCAGTCTGCCAACTGCAAGGTAACTGAAGTAGGGGTAGCTTCCCCCACACCTAGTCTTCGTTATATTGAATAGGGCATGAGGTATATATTGGTGCCCAGATCACACAATGCCTGAACATTAAATATCTCACAAATTGTGTAGGGGATGGTGAAACTTCCAAGATCTTTGAGCTTAGGAGGAAGTTTGTTAGGCAAGAGGAAGTTTATTCTGCAAATAACACTGCATTCGTCCATAAGGGCAACAGTTTCAAACTCACTAATGTGAATGGCATTGGTATTAGTTTTGATGATCAACAACCAAGAAAGCAATGAAGTGCAAAGATCAAGTCCCAAGGTTTTTTAAGATTAGCTAATAGGACTTAGATCATATGTAGAGGTATAATGGACTCACACAAAAGCTCATCTCTTAACTCTAAACTCATTCTTAAATGGCTTTGCATAATCATTGTTTCATCTTGTGAAAATTGTGTTTAAGTTTGAGTAAAATGCTTTTAGAAAGTTTGGAAAGCTTTTGGATATCCTTGGTTGAGAAATTCTTTGAAAATCCTATGTTTCTAAGCAAACCATAATAGATTATGGATTTTCCATCATAGATTATGGATGTGTTATAACAAGTTTTTCCCCAAGAAAGAGTCATTCCTATGTTTTCTCAAAAGGCTTCATAATAGATTATGATGTTTTCATAATCTATTATATGGCAAGTCAGGAAGTGGCATATATGCCATAATAGATTATGAAATTCCCATAATAGATTATGAAATCCCATAATAAATTATATAGAGAAAACAAGGCATCGCACGTTTGTTTTAAAAAGACCCATAATAGATTATGCAATAATGCATAATAGATTATGTGTTCATAACAAAGAGTGTCTTTTATGTTTTAAAGCCTCATAATAGATTATGGTTATTTCATAATAGATTATGAGATAATATAGAACGTTCCTCTTTTGTTTTTCTATGTTCCATAACAGATTATGGAGATTTCATAATAGATTATATGCTAAAGTCAGAACATCCATCTATGTTTTAAATGACTCCATAATAGATTATGCCAAATTCATAACAGATTTTGATAGAACTCATAACAAATTATGAGCAATTCATAACAGATTATGATAGAACTCATAATAGATTATGAGCAACTCATAACAGGTTATGATGTTAGAAACAGAAGCCCAAGACGTCTTCTTTCAAGCTATAACAGATTATGGCTATGCCATAACAGATTATGGCTACGCCATAACAGATTATGGACACTTCCAGAACTCTTCTCCAACAGCTCTTTGAGAGCATTTAATGCCCCCAACAACTTCTAATGTCTCTTAAATGTCATGGGCTATAAATGAAAGTGTTTGGGCATTGATTACGGGTTAGAAAACATTCTGAAAAACATCCTTGAGCATTAAATACAAGTTTTTTTATCATTTCATTAAATACTCTGTTTTGAGCTTCAAAGTGTGAATCCTTAATACCCATGGAACTTCAATTTGTATTATCTACTCTTTGAGAGAGTTTATATCATTTAAACACTTTGTCTATTCTGTAAAGAAAGTGAGGTATCCCTCTAGTGAAAAGGATGAGGTATCCCTTGTTGTAAAGAATGTGAGGTATCATTCAAAGGTTGTAAAGGGGGTGAGGTATCCCTCTAGTGAAAAGGGTGAGGTATCCCTATTTTGAGGCTCAAGCACAAAGGGTTAGGTATCCCAAGGTGTGGTGAGTACTCTATTGTGTAAAGGTTTTCAAGCACTCATTCAAGCTTGAAGTTAAGTGAAAAATCTCAAGTGGTTTGCTTGAGGACTGGACCAAGGTCACAAAGGGTGGCTGAACCAGGATAAATCCTTGTGTTTGATTCTCTCAACCCTATCTCTTTACATTTGTGCTTTAATTTTATATGCTTGATTGAATACTCTTAATCTTGGCTTATTTATTTGTGAGTAAAGTGATCAATCTTGTCTATTTATTTGCTTCAATTAATCAATAGCTTCAACTAAAATTAACATTCAAGTGTTTTGCAAAGGATTTGTAAAATGTTTTTATATACTCAATTCACCCCCTCTTGAGTATTAAGGCCACTTGGTAATAAGTGGTATCAGAGCTAGGTACTTGTCTAAAGAGCTTAGTAGCTTCAAGAAAAAGTGATGGCATCTTCAAATGGTTTTTCAGAAAATTCTTCTCTCTATAGACTTTCCTTCTTTCAATGGGGATGTGTATGCTTATTGGAAAGAAAGAATGAAATTTTTTATTAAAGCTATTGGCTTAGATGTGTGGGATGCTATTGAAAATGGTTCTTTTGTCCCCACACAAGTTGTAAATGATGTAAGAGTTAATACACCAAGAAGTGAATGGACGGATGAAGATAAAAAGAAGGTTCAATATAATTTGAGAGTCAAGAACATCATTACCATATCTTTGGGGTATGATGAATTCTTTAGGGTGTGTAAAACTGCCCAAGAAATGTGGGATACTTTGCAAGTTACCCATAAGGGTACTAGTGAAGTCAAAAGATCAAGGATAAATACTCTTACTCATGAGTATGAGCACTTTAGGATGAACCACGTTGAAAGCATTCAAGAAATGCAAAAATGCTTTACACATATTGTTAATCATTTAACTTCATTAAGAAAGATATTTTCTCATAAAGATCTTATTAATAAAGTTTTAAGATGTTTGAGTAGGGATTGACAATCTAAAGTAACGGCTATATCAGAGTCAATAAATTTAGCAACAATGACTTTGGCCACCTCTTTGGAAAGCTCCAAGAGCATAAGCTGGAGCTGAATAGGCTCAATCAAAATAAGGAGCATGACAAGAAGGAAAAGAAGGGAATTGCTCTAAAGGCCACCTCCCCCTTGATTAATGATGATGATGCTGAAGATGATGGAGATGGCTTGGAGATTAATGAAGACAATTTTAATTTTTAGTAAAGAAATTTGGAAGATTCTTCAAGAAGAATGAAGTTCAAAGAAAACCTCAATTTCCTTCAAAGAATGTCGCTATGAATGTCGAGAATTGGAGCACATGAAGATGAAGTGTCTCATTTATCAAAGGAAAATGGATAAATATGAAAGGAGGTCCTCAAAGGATAAAAATGGAAGAAGAGCTTATATAGCTTGGGATGAAAATGACATGGACTCATCCGATAGCTCAGACAATGAGAAAGCCAACCTATGCCTTGGCTAGAAGTGAAGGGGAAGAAGAAGAAGAAGAAGATGACACGGAGGTAACATCCTCAAACTTTGAATCAAATTTTTCCCCCTCCTATGATGAATTGCAAAATGCATTTGAAAAATTGCATAATGAATCCATGAGGCTTGCAAAACTTGTTTCATCATCTAAGAAAAAAATTTCCTCTTTTGAAAACATAATCTCTATTTTAAACAAGGAAATTGAGGAACTAAAAATAAAAAATGAAATTCTTGGACTTATTGATGCAAATTCTTCATGCATGACATGTTCATCACTTGATAATGCATCTACATCCTTTTCTTGCTCTTCATGCAAAACTTTTGAAAAGGAAATTGAAGATTTGAAAAATACTCTTTCAAAATTTACCTTTGGAAGAGATAATTTGAACATATTGCTTGGGAAACAAAGATGTATTTTTCAAAAGGCTGGTTTAGGGTACAATCCCAAAAACCAATAAAAACTTTACAAGAATTTCTTTTTTCCCTCAAACGCATTAACAAGTCCTTTCATAAAGTGTTTTCATTGTGGCAAGAAAGGACATAGTGCATTAACCTGTAATGTAAGGAAAAATATCAATAACAAGATAAGGACCAAAATGGTTTGGGTCCCCAAAGGCTCTTTGCCAAAAACTATCACACAAGGACCCAAGAAAATTTGGGTACAAAAAGCCAAAAATTGAAGTGTGTTATAGGTGTGCTTGAAGGCCAAGAACTGACTTTGGAATCTCAAAAGTGGTTGTTGCAAGCACAAGATCATAAATTACTCCAAGTTCCCTTCCTTGTCTCCAAGAAGCTTGGACTTGCAATCTTTAGATAAGTGGAGACTTGTTTTATGCTTTAACTTGCTTTAAAGTTGTATTCTTCTAGCTTTATATCTTGAAAATATCTTTACATGTGTTAATATGCTAGATAAGTGCACTTCTTGTTTGAAATGGAATATCTGATAATAATATCTTAGTACTTGTCATAACATTCCTAATATGATCATTGTTTGCCCTAAAGTGCATATATAAGAGGAGAATTAGGAATAATTGATCAATCATGCATTTGAATAAATGCTTGTGTTAGATACTTTTTATCTTGGAATATTGGATCAATCATGCATCTAACTCTTGCTAAAAATCATAATTTTGCTGCATAACTTGTAATAATGTGATATTTTGTTGCACAATCTAGAATACTGCTGCACAATATGATATTTTGCTGCATAATTCATCACTTTGCTACATAATTTGTCATGTTATTGCATAATGTGATATTTAGTTGCATATTCTGTCATTTACTGCATGATATGTCATTTTGATGCATAACTTGTCACTTTGTAGCATAATTTGATACTTTGCTGCATTATTGAACTCCATGCATAGTTATCTTGTTTTAATTATTTTTTAATCTAATACTGACTTGAGCGTCAGAGGTTCCCCCAAGTTTTGTTTTGCAGGTACTTGATCCATGCTCAAGTCCCTCAACCATCCAATCTTAAGTTCCTATTGAAGAAATTGGATTCAAGCTCCTTCAAAGAAGTATAATAAGCTTTTGAGCTATGTTTAAGGTGTTTAGAGGTGATGGAAATATGGCCAAGTCAAGTAATTCCTAAGGATGGAATAAGTTGTTAGTATATCAAAGGATGATTTCTTAAAGAATTTTCTGGTTTTGATGGTGAATGGCAAGTGTTAAGGGTCTTAAAGGTTGATCTTTGAAGACTTTTACTGGTTTTATCTGAGAAATAAAGAGTTTGGGAATGGACATAACCTATTATAAAAAGGTTATAATCTATTATGAACATTTGAAGATGGTTTGACATGATGGACTTGATCTCTGCCAAGTGAAAATAATCAATTATGGACAAGCCATAATCTATTATGAAGAATTTTGGATGATGGTAGCTCTCTGCCAAGCACCCCATAAACGATTATGGGATTTATATAATGGATTATGAGGCTTTTGTGTTTCCTAGGCATCTCTGGTTAGCCACCATAATCGATTATGGCTAATTCCATAATCTATTATGGACACTTGATCGAGAGTCAAGTTTTCTGTGAAATCCAACCATAATCGATTATAACATAGGCATAATTGATTATGCCTCTCTTAAAATGGCCCAACTATAGCCTCCATCTCCATTTTCATGGCCTCCACTCCTCCATAGCCACCTTCTTCCACTCACACTCACTCATACCCACTCACTCAAACACCTCTCCTACTCCAAATCCAACCCAAATCCACCATTAAAACACATTTTCCATCACTTTCCTGCTGATGTACTTATGCAAAAGGCTCCAGCCACAAATGAAGCTTATATCCTTGCTACCATTGCGAATCTTCGAGCTTATCAGGAGCATAGCAATACAGTTATCTTCGACCGCTTAAGTGTTATAGAAGATCACTTGGATTGGCTTGGATGTCGCCATCCACCACTAGAGAATCATGGGGCTTAGGCATGGATCTCTTTTATTTAGCTAATCTTTTTCTGTTTTAGCTATGTTATTATGCTTAATGCTCAACTAACCACAATGGGTTATCTTTTGGATATGTTGCTCAATATCTTAGTTTATAACCTTGCTTAACAATAGTATGACTTTGATATATCTTTAGTATGACTTGGATAATGTTTTTGCCATGGCTGATCTGTTGATATGCATATACTCTGATCTGGTTATATCATGAATGAATTATAACTGAATATTATGATATTAATGATATATTATGGCAATCCATTTATGTTTTGATGTTATTATTTCTTAATATTATTCTCATAATATCTATCAATTAATAATGATTTTGCACTATCTCTTCTCTCTTTGTCAAAATATATGGAATATCTTTTTTATCATGACAAAAGGGGAAGAAAAAAGTAGTTGAGAAAAGGTAAACAAAAGGTATAAAATCAATGATTCTGGGATTCCAATATCAACGGGGAGCTGTGCAAACTCTGAACTTGTCACATCTTGAAAAACATAGGGGGGTAAGTTTTATTTAATACCTTGTGTGAATACCAATTTAAATTGAACTAATGCTTTTCTCAAATGCTTGTTTGTCATCATAAAAAAAGGGGAGAATGTAAATGGAATTGGTATTGGTTTTGATGATCAACAAATAAGAAAGCAATGAAGTGCAGAGATCAAGTCCCAAGGTTTTTCAAGATTAGCTAATAGGACTTAGAATATATGTAGAGGTATAATGGACTCACACAAAAGCTCATCTCTTAGCTCTAAACTCATTCTTAAATGGCTTTGCATAATCATTGTTTCATCTTGTGAAAATTGTGTTTAAGTTTGAGTAAAATGCTTTTAGAAAGTTTGGAAAGCTTTTGGATATCCTTGGTTGAGAAATTCTTTGAAAATCCTATGTTTCTAAGCAAACCATAATAGATTATGGATTTTCCATCATAGATTATGGATGTGTTATAACAAGTTTTTCCCCAAGAAAAAGTCATTCCTATGTTTTCTCAAAAGGCTTCATAATAGATTATGAAGTTTTCATAATCTATTATATGGCAAGTCAGGAAGTGGCTTATATGCCATAATAGATTATGAAATTCCCATAATAGATTATGAAATCTCATAATAATTTATATAGAGAAAACAAGGCATTGCACGTTTGTTTTAAAAAGACCCATAATAGATTATGCAATAATGCATAATAGATTATGTGTTCATTACAAAGAGTGTCTTTTATGTTTTAAAGCCTCATAATATATTATGGTTATTTCATAATAGATTATGAGATAATATAGAACGTTCCTCTTTTGTTTTTCTATGTTCCATAACAGATTATGGAGATTTCATAATAGATTATATGCTAAAGTCAGAACATCCATCTATGTTTTAAATGACTCCATAACAGATTATGCCAAATTCATAACAGATTCTGATAGAACTCATAACAAATTATGAGCAATTCATAACAGATTATGATAGAACTCATAATAGATTATGAGCAACTCATAACAGGTTATGATGTTAGAAACAGAAGCCCAAGACATCTTCTTTCAAGCTATAACAGATTATGGCTATGCCATAACAGATTATGGACACTTCCAGAACTCTTCTCCAACAGCTCTTTGAGAGCATTTAATGCCCCCAACAACTTCTAATGTCTCTTAAATGTCATGGGCTATAAATGAAAGTGTTTGGGCATTGATTACGGGTTAGAAAACATTCTGAAAAACATCCTTGAGTATTAAATACAAGTTTTCTTATCATTTCATTAAATACTCTGTTTTGAGCTTCAAAGTGTGAATCCTTGATACCCATGGAGCTTCAATTTGTATTATCTACTCTTTGAGAGAGTTTATATCATTCAAACACTTTGTCTATTCTGTAAAGAAAGTGTGGTATCCCTCTAGTGAAAAGGATGAGGTATCCCTTGTTGTAAAGAAGGTGAGGTATCATTCAAAGGTTGTAAAGGGGGTGAGGTATCCCTCTAGTGAAAAGGGTGAGGTATCCCTATTTTGAGGCTCAAGCACAAAGGGTTAGGTATCCCAAGGTGTGGTGAGTGCTCTATTATGTAAAGATTTTCAAGCACCTGTTCAAGCTTGAAGTTTAGTGAAAAATCTTGAGTGGTTTGCTTGAGGACTGGACGTAGGTCACAAGGGGTGGCTGAACCAGGATAAATCCTTGTGTTTGATTCTCTTAACCCTATCTCTTTACAGTTGTGCTTTAATTTTATATGCTTGATTGAATACTCTTAGACTTGGCTTATTTATTTATGAGTAAAGTGATCAATCTTATCTATCTATTTACTTCAATCAATCAATAGCTTCAACTAAAATTAACATTCAAGTGTTTTGAAAAAGGATTTGTAAAAAGTTTTTATATACTCAATTTAGCTCCCTCTTGAGTATTGAGGCTACTTGGTAACAACCAAACTTTCTCTTCTTTGACAAGATTTCTTTCGTGAATTTCACATAGCTTGGCATTTGCTCCAAAGCTTCAGCAAATGAGATGTTAATATGCAGCTTCTTGAACACTTCTAGGAACTTCTGGAATTGGTGCTCAAACTTTTTCTTTACAGGCCAGTTGGGGAAAGGTAGAGGGTGTATATAATGTTTGACCTCCTTTGTCTTGTCCTCATCCTTCCTCTGGGCAATTTCTTGATTATTCCTAACTTTTTTGCTCACTGCCTCCTAATCTTTTGTTCCCTCAGTAACTTCTTCAAGCAGCCTTGTCCTTGGATTCCCTTCTATGGCTTTACCGCTCCTCAATGTTATGGCATTACAGTACTTATTGGAGGCACCTTTGGGATTATTGACTGTGTCACTTGGAAAGGTATCTGGGGGCCTATTGCTGATAGTATTTGCCAACTGTCCCACTTGTGTCTCAAATGCTCTCATTAAAGCAGATTAGCTTTAAAACATTACATTGTGCTAGGCCAACTGAGCATCAGTCTTTGTAATATAAGAATCAGTCTTAACCATTAGCTGCATAAACATGTCCTCCAAATAGGGTTTCTTGTCCTGTATTGGCTGTCTTGACTGGGAAGGGAATCCAAGAGGATTGTAAGGTCACTCATTTTCAGGTGCTGAGGAGGAAGCTCCTTGGTTATCCCTCCAAGAGAAGTTAGGATGGTTCCTCCATCCAGGGTTGTACTGGTTCGAGTATAGGTTATTTTGCTGAGGACGATAATTACCGATATATTGCATACTTTCTGACATAGAAGGGCACCTATCGCTTGCATAGTTCTCACCACACTTGTCACACAACACAAATGGGCTCTGTTAAGGGCTTTGTTCCATACTATCTAGCTTGCTTGCTATTGCTGGTACCTGAGCTGATAATGTTGTTATGGCATCCACATCATGCACTCTAGCCACCCTCCTTGGAGTATTTCTAGCCGAAGGCCATTGGTAGCTGTTGGCAGCTAATTCTTCTAATAGTTGAAATGCATCATCAAAAGTTTTGCTTAGAAATGACCCACCAGCAGCTGCATCTACTATTGGACGGTGGTGTGGTAGCAAGCCCTTGTGAAAGGAGTAGACTTGGTGCCACGGTGGTATCTCGTGATGTGGGCACCTACGAAGTAGATCCTTGTACCTCTCTCATGCTTCGTACAAGGACTAAGATTCGGATTGGGTGAATGAAGTGATGTCATTCACCATTTCAGTTGTCTTGGCCGGTGAAAAATATTTGTTGAGAAATTTGCCACAAGCATCGGTACAAGTAGTTATTGATCCTGCTGGCGAAGAATGCAACCAACTCTTTGCTCTATCTCTGAGAGAAAAAGGAAAGAGCCTCAGGCGAATAACATCCTCAGAAACACCATTATGCTTCAAAGTGTCGTAGATCTCCAAGAAATTCGACAAGTAAGCATTGGGATCTTTGCTAGGCAAACCGCCAAACTGCACAAAGGTTTGAATCATTTGGATAATGATTGGTTTGATTTCAAAATTGTTGGCACAGATGGGCAACCTTCTTATACTTGACTGCAAGTTCTCCATTTGAGGAGTTGCAAACTCCCTCAAAGGCCTCGAATGGTTGTGGTCCCCACCATCTTAGTACATTAACCATAACAATAATGAAAATTTAAATTAAAATAAACAAAAAGAAACTTGAATTAAAACTAAATAAGCTTATTGTTAATATTAGCAATACAGAAATAAGCTGAAATCCCTGGCAACGGCGCCAAAAACTTATTCGCTCTTTTGCTAACCACAAGTGCATGGATAGCACAAGTAATATAGTAAAGAGTCAGATATTGTTCCCATGAGGAGTATGTTAATTTCTAAAGCCAAATATCAACCAAAAGCTTAGTTAATACTATTCAATAACAAACAAATTAAAAAGAGTGTTTAACTTAATTTAAAGACTTAAATGCTATAAATTGGGAATTAAAGTTGATGATTAGAGAATAGGTAATCCTTCTTCACCTCCTACTTCAATTGATAACAAGCAATCCTTATAAACAACATAAACGAAATGATTAGGTTAGTTTGAGAATCTAACTTAGTTAAAAGCTTATGTCTAGGTTAATCAACCATGCTTTATTTACCTAATTCACTATGTTTCCATGAGAACTAGTGCAAAATTTTCTCATTAAGATCTATTCCCAATAAATTAATATACATGGCCAGGAGGTATATTTCTATCCAATAGCGAATAAACTCACCCCACCATTAGAATGAAATTAAACATTCATCAATCATACCTATGATCTCAAATCCAAATTCCTATGTCTAGGTTCATTAGATTTCAACAAATCACTTAAAAGTTGATCAAACAATCAAGAGCATTAAGATCTATATGATTGAACAAAACCAAATCATCTATATAAACTCAAAGGATTACAAAATCATTCAATATTCATAGGAGGATTCAAAGAAATCCCTATACACAACTTCGCTAGCCATGAAACACGAAAATATATACATATACATCATGTTCATGATACAAGAAGAGAAAAAGCTGAAAGGAAAGGAAGAAAGCTTCATAGATGTGATCCTTTAAGCTTGAATCATCCTTAATCAAGAAGATAGCCTCCAATCTTGGTTTCCCTAGCTTCCTCTAAGTTTTAAATGTGAAAACCTAGCAGTTATGTTCTAAAATGAGAAAACTATCCTTTAAAATATGAAAAAATAGCATTTATAAGCCAAATTTTCACTGTCACACCGCGGCGTGAACCATCTTACGCCGCAGCGCATGTTGAATCAGGTCACCACGCCGCAACATTCATTCCTTTGCGCTACGGCGCTCTAGCCTCGGGTTTCAGTATGCAACTTGCTGAATGCACCACGCCACGACGTTTACATGCCTGCACTGTAGCGTGAGATGCTGAAATTTACACTTGGGTTTCTCTTCCAATGTTAGTCCAAATCCTCTAAATTTATGCTTGATTGGAGCCCTTCCTGCAATAGAGAAATCACCAAATTAATAACAGTTGCTAATTTACATAATCACATAAAGAATTATATAGATTTGCTCAAGATTATATAAGAAAATATCACAACTGAATTTGATGAATATGAACTTAAAATCTTCCATATATGCAAAATATCAAAGACTAAGCATTCAATAGAATACAGATACAGGGTATAAATAACTATATTTCATGAAGTCATCATAAAGATCAAGTGAAATTGGAACCCTAATATTCTAATCCCTTTTTTTTTCACTCCTTCCTCTTACAAGTCAAGTTTGTTCTTATTAATTGTAATAATTTCTTGTTAGCTTCATTGCTCTTACCTTTGCATGAAATTGTTTTTGTTTAAGCTTTTAGAGCTTTCATTAACTTCAATCTATCATCGTCTAGATAGTAATAATTTAGCGAATTTGGTACTTGACATCTATAATCCCTAAGGAACGATACTCACTCACTCATTATATTACTTTTACGATTCGGTATACTTGCCAAGTTGAGCAACAAGTTTTTCTATTAGGTTAAATATCCTATAAATAGAGCAAGAATGAAGAGAGTGGGCAACTTTTCACCAAGGGTTAGAGGCACAAGGTTTCAAATAAGTTCAAGGAGAAAGGAAATAATTTTTGAAGACATCTTAATTCTTTTCTACTTCTTCTTCTTCTTCTTCCTTTTATTTTCTAATTATTGTTAGATAGAATCATGGTTGTCTCTATCACTAATTTTCTAATTTGTTTGATTAGGATGTAACTCTTTACTCTTCTATGTTAGATATTTGACAAGATTCTTTGTTAGTGAAAATTATTGTTCTTGATTCATTTTTGTGTGTTTAATGTTTGTGGTATGTTGCGCACCGTTTTCACATGATCTTAGGCATTATGTGAAGAATCGAGAAATGAAATCCATTTGCTTAAAAATCTAAGAATTAAACTTAGGAATTAAGATCTAGAGATAGACTTAAATCCTTTGAGGAGCAAAATGTTTGTCAAGAAACTTAATGGCTTATAACTAAAACATAGTCTGTGATTAGAATTGACCAAGTAACTCCGTTGATGTGAATAAAATTAGATCCATAGTCTGTTTGGTAATATATAAGAATTAGGATTATGATAGTCTCTTAACTTCATAAATAAGATAACCAATTTTGTTAAAATTCTTATAATCCTAAAGGTAGTACTAGTCGGCTAACTTAAATTATGGTCAATTTAGTATACATTAATTCGTGCATGCAGTAAATCCTCTGATTTACCATACACATGAAACTAGTATTGAAGTGAAAGGTAGCACTTTAATATACACACCAATCTCATACACATTTAAATATTTGTTTAAATGGGATAATCTTAGATGGGTCAATCAGTTAACCAAGTATTAGCACATATTTGTACACAATCTAATTTAATATGTGTAACAGTGATATAATGCTTCACCAAGAAATCCTATGATTTACCATACACATGAAACTTGTATTGAAGTTTTCTAAATAATATAGAATAAATATATATGAATAAATATAGTAATTTAAAAATATAATTAACTAATTTAAGTGAGAGTACATATATAGCAGAGATGACATCAGATACCTACAAAAATTTTGAAATTTTAAGATCAATCTCCAATTAAAGCAATTAATAACATGGTCAACTAAAGATATGTAAGAATTTTTTTATTTTTTTAATATGAATTAATATGCAAAGGTATATATGTCAATGTAATTAATATATGATTAAAAATTTCTATATTTGTATGTGTGGGCAATAAATTTAATTTAGATCTGACAACACATGTACATATTCCTTTTAAATTGCAATATGAGATGTCACATAACAATTATTGAGATCATGTATTTGTCACGTAATGATTTTTAAACATGTTATTTCATATTTTTTTCCTTGTATTTTTGAATATATTTTGTTTTTTTTTTATTGTTTTGATTTATTATTTTTTATTAATTTATTATATATATTTTTGTACATGTTGCAATGGTCATATCAATTTACACATGGAAAAAAACATACCATATTAGATGACACGTAGCGAAAATTTAACTATTCTACTTGTCATATATCAACAAACCAAAGCATTAACTTATTGACTAAGAAGACACATGACAGCTTTTTAGGTCATGTATCTTCATTTTCTATACTATATCGATTGATTGATTATATATATAGACTCAACTTTAGCTTGATAATTTTAACATCAAAGCTTTAACTTGATTTTCAGATTGAATTTTACTAAGATTGTTTTGTCTTCAAATTAGTCTATTCTCCTACTTTTTACATATGACTTATTCCTTAGCTAGTAAGGGTGGAAACGGGGCATGCTAGTCTAGGCTTTGCCTTAAACAAACCTGACATGTATCCCAAATATAAGACTTGAGTCTGGCCTACGAGCCTGAAATAAGATGATTTTTAAGATTTGTTCTGTCCTTTTTAAGAGTCTGACCTGATCTAAAAGCCCATTTAAAAGACTACTTTATAATAAGGCATTTAAATAGACTAACAAACCTACCTTTAAATAGGCCAACAAACCTTTACATAGGCTAACAAGCTTAAGCCTTGAAATAGGTCAATGGACCTAGGCCTTTAAATAGGATAACAAGTGTATGTTTTTTAAAATATTACATTAAAAATCTAATATTCTAATTCAATAACATAAGTCTACCAAGCCTAATTGCAACAAAGTGGTTAACAACATAGTGTGCAATAGATAATTTTTTTTTTGAAAGTGGTCAACAACTTACTGCAACAAGGAAACCAATCTCTACTGGTGCAAACAAGATGCCAAGGAAAGCACTAATACAGGCAAGAAAGTCTAATTTGTCAACCTTCCGGATATAGCAAGCCTCACTTATGTCAATTAATCTAGGAAATGCAGAGAGGATGATAGAAACAAGTATAGCCACAAGGGTGTAGTATAAGAGTCTTGTAAATAATACTAGGCACACAAGCACAGTAATGGCCATCACAATATTTGATACTGTTGTTTGACATCCTGCACTGAAATTTACTACAGTCCTAGAGAAATAACCTACAAATGTTCAGCTGGAAAATATAAACAACTTTGATACACCTCAAAACAGCCTTTTAGCTGCATTCAATTTTCTGCAGCCATATATAAGAGAAGAATTATAAATTAATTGCACAATTAATATTACCAAAAGAAGTCACCAATTGCCACATAGCATGAAGTTAGAGATCCTGCAATATTCATGAATCCCATTGATAGCATTTCTTTGTTCGAATTCTCATCGAGATGGTATCCCTTAATGGAAACAAAAGATCGACCAACAGTTATTACTTCCTGAATCAAAAGTTCATATTGCCATTAGGAAGACAGAACTCAAAACTGTGAAAAAGAAATAATAATTTTGGAGAAAAATCAGAATATCAAGAAATGAATTAACATACAATAAGCGCGATAATGGCACAAATCAATCCAATTTTAGCTCCTTGTCCAACATGCTGACCATGGAACTGTAACAGGTGAGCTGAACTTGGATTCAAGCCTCCTTTGACATGCTTTATTATATTAACCTCATGCTTATCAACTTTAGGTAAATACACAATTAAAGTCAATAGTATAACTGATATAAGAGGAGAAATAGCAGGCAACCAGAAAAGCTTTTTGTTTCTTCTTCCCTAGAATGAGATATAGATTATAAAAAGTTCAAATTAAACAGAGGTAATAAAGTAGTGGAATGAAAATACCAAAAACTTCTTTACTTACAATAAACTGGGTAATCATAAGGAAAATCGGGAATGAACACCCCAGTACAAAATTCAGAGGGTACCATTGTCAATGGAATAAACAAAGAATAATGTCAACAAGAAGACCTATATAAATTCAATGGGTCAAATTTATGAATAAGAAACTGTATCATGTTTTCTGAAATTAACTAAACTTTATCAGAACATAAATCAAATAGCAAAACCAACTCACTTTTTCTCCAGAAGTAATTTGATGATGTAGTGACATGTAAACAGATACCAACACTGATATTGCATCTGTTTTGGTGGTAAAGTGACTAATCCCCAACAATCCCTTGAGCTGCTGAAGACCAATAATGATGGTTGCGCTTGCCATGAATCCAACTATGGCAGCATGTGAAGCACATGTACAGGAGAAAATTCAAAGGACAAGAAAGTGGTTCAATTTTTCGACCAGCCAAACAAGAAAAGAGAAGAGTTGCAGGAGAGAAATGCACCTTTTAGAGGAAATGGAAAAAGGCCAGCGAGATGGACATAAAGATTGAAACTTTTTCTTAATCCAAGAAGATGCAACAGGAACACTGAAAGTCTGGAACCGTGGTCCGTGGAAAAGTTGCTACTTGACATGAGTTGCTATTTTGATTAAACTTACTATATTAGGTTTTTAGTTATTGATTTTAATTAAAATTTAATTAAAAAATAAATAAATTATAATTATAATATATTAATATATTATAATAATTATAATAATATATATTATATTACATATAATTAAATAGGTTAGACTGGTCTATTAAGTTTAAAAGGCTTATTAGATGGATTAAACCTAACATTTTTAGTTAAATGAACTTTTAAAAAAGTCTTGATCTAGTTTGTTTAGTAAATAGGTCAAGCCTCAGACAGGTCAGCCCATAGGTTCCTGATGGGTAATCTGACCCATTTCCATCCCTATTAGCTAGTATATGTATGCAGCTTCTCCCAATATATAAGAAACTTAAGGGGAAATTAAATTAAACTATGCTTCTAACTTTTCAATCAAAAGACGAATATAGCAATGTGTGTTAGTCCGAGTGAAAAGGATTTAGGTCCTTTAAACATGTGGTTCTAAGTTCGATCTCTAGTTTCATATGTATAGAAATAATACCGTTGAGAATGGTCTTCATTTAGGTGCCTGATCGTATCCAGGGAAATTAGTCTCTCACTTATCAGGTGAGAGGATACTCTGCGAAAAAAAAATTAAAAGAGGAATATTGATATATTAAAATGTTGTGTGTTAATGAATTAAACTATAATGTTGATTATATTCATCCTTTTAAGAAGATGATAAAAATAGTGATAACTCTAATAGAGATCTCATTTGATAGCCTAATTGATACTAAGAATTAGGAAAATGGCTCGGGAGTTTGGGAATGTATTTGTTTATTGTCACTTCTCTTTAACTAATTTTTTTTTCTTTTCCTAAGATGCTATTTATTAAATAACTCTGATTTTCTTACTACAAACAGTGTGTATACCTCTTTTCACACTCTTCCTAATACTATTCATTATACTTAATTTTTTCTATCACTTTCTCTCACTTAATCACATTCATCCAAGATGAGTGTAAAAATGAGTGTGGGATGAAAAATTATGTAAGACCATCATTTTTCTTTATTAAATAATTGAGTGAAACTAATGATATATCAACATTCCTATTATTCTATACTTATTTAAATTTATGATTAATAAATATAAAAATAGTTGAATTTAAATACAAAAATCATTTTATAAGTATAGTATTATTTTTTTTATCACTTGTAATATGTGTACTTTCATCAATGGATTGCAGTGAATGAAACTGCAGATAAATAACAAGGTAAAAACACAAGACAAAGTAAAATTCTTAAAATCTCACTAATTACATAAATTTTCTGTTTTCATTTTCCTTTCTCTCTCTATTCTTTGTAACTCTTCAAAGCTATTAAGGTTCACGGGGACATATTTTCTGCATTTTGCAAAAAAAAAAAAAACTGATAACTTCAAGGTGGTTAGCATGGGTGGGAGGTCGGCATGTGTATTGAATTTATGCCAAAAGAACATAAAACTTCATATGGAGCAAGTTACTAATTGCTTTTAATAGTGTATAATTCATTGAACAACCCGCCCCAACAAGCAAAAATAGAAAAGTAAAAATTTAGTTTGAAGATTTAACATGAAGAACACAAAAACATTACTTGTGCTGAAAAATAATCTAACCAAAGGTAGAGAGAGAAAGTTTATGCTGCATATTGTTTGATAAGTCATATTATGAGCCCCTGCATGACCTTAGAAGCCATTTTCTAATTTTAAATGCTCCAATATGACAAAGCCAAAAGACGTTAAATAAAAAAAATTAGTGCGGTATTGAGCAAGTAATTTTTATTAAAATTTATTATAAATGTTAATTAAATATTTATTGACTTTTTTTAATTAGAAATTTAGATAAGTATATCAGTGATAATAAAATATTAACTTGATTCAATTATTTAATAAAGGACATTTAAAAAAAATTAATTGAAAAAAAGTGATAATAAACAGACTCAAATGACTCGCTTTCTCTTTTAGCCATGCTAATACAGTCAAGCTCTAGGAAACAACCAACAACTTGGGCGAAATAAAAAAAAAAAACAAACAGACACGAAGTAAAAACAGGTGTGTAGCCCTTTTATAATGGGTATGATGACGCATGGACTGTTGTGCCCAGTCCAACGTTGATGGTTTTTTTTTAAATGTTTTTTAAATACTTATAATATAATATTCGCATATCGTGTCACATATTAATATAATTTATTGTTCATGTATATATTATATATAAAAGTGAGTAAAGTGTTATATTTTGAATGTTTAAATAATACAAATCATTTTTTTAAGAGAGGAGATTAATTTATATTAGTGTAAATTTTTTTTTGATTTATATTTATTTTTAACAATTAAATTTATTTTTATTTAATGATTGAGATTATTTCGTTAAAAGTAACCATTAGATAAAAGTGAATCTAACAATTAAAAATAAAGTGTAAATAAAAAAAAAATTTATACTGATATAAATTGATCCTGCCTCTTTTTTTAATGTGAAAGGATACCCAAGATTAATGACATATAGATCATTGTTAATTTTGACTGGAACGAAGCCGTTTAATTGAGTTTTCTTTTCTTTTCTCTTTTAATCTTAGAGAAGGCTTATAGTAACAAATATATAGTTGACAAAAAAAAAATTACAGATATATCATATAAATAGACGAGGCCACAACTGAAGTGTACATTGCCACATTGGTAACAACTAACAAGGAAATTATGAACTCTTGTTATTTTGATTTTTTAAGTTAAATCTTTATGTGGTTATTGGTAAAAAATAAATCACACCGTGTAAGTAGTATTGTTAGACCCCAAAAAAAAAAAAGGTTTCTTGGGCTAGTTACCCTGCATTACTTAAAAAATATCTAATCCAATAATAATAATAATAATATTTAGCAGTTAGTATTCAAAAATAACAAAAACCTTAGAATTCAATGTCAAGGATTCAAACCTACATAAACATATTGCTGGTGGGACAGTTTTATTACCTTAAACGGAATTAGTCTCATATTCAAAACATGTGAGGATGTCCGTCAAAAACTTAAAAAAAAAAAACTTTATTAGTTTTCAACTCTGTGCCAAAAAACAAATAACTCTCCGTTTGCTAATTTATTAACTGTAAGTGCACGAATCGTACAAGTAATATAATAAAGAGTAGGATATCATTCTCATGAAGAGTATGTTAATTTCTAAAGTCAAATATTAACCAATAGCTTAGTTAATACTATTCAAGAACATTTAAGTTTAAAAAGGTTGTGTAAGATAACAGTAAAGAATAAATTGTAGTAAATCAAAAGTAAAGATATTGATTAGAGAATATGAAATCATTTTTCACCCTCTACTTCAATTGATGATATACAATCCTCTTAAGCAATATAAATGTGATGAGATTTGTTAGCTTGAGAAACTAACTTAGCTAAAAGCTTATGTCTAGGTCATTTAACCATACTTCGTTTTCCTAGTTCACTATGTTTCCATGAGATCTAGTGCAAATTTCACTTATTAAGAACAATTCTCAATAATAGTTATGCATAACCAATAGGTATATGTCTACCCAATTAGTTAATTAACTTATTCTACCATTAGAATGAAATTAAACATGCATTAACCATATTCATGATCTCAAACTTAAATCTCTATGTCTAGTTCAATAGATTTAATCAAAACACATTAAATGTTGGTCAAACACTTAAGAGCATTAAGAGAAATATGATTAAACAAACCCAAATAATCTTTATCACTTAAAGGGTTGCAAAATTATCAATATTCATAGAAGGATCCAAAGAAATCCCTACACACAACTTAGCTACTCATGACAAACGAAAATCTATCACAAATAATCATTGACATGCAATAGAAGAGAGAAAGATAAGAAGAAGTAAGAGACGGAAGCTCTTAGGAATAATCTTTTATGCTTGAATCCTCTTTCTTGAAGAAGATGACCTCCAACTATTGTCTTTTTAGCTTCCCTTCAACTTCAACAACAAAACTCTAGCAACTGTGGTGAAAGTGAAAAAGTCCCTTTTTTGAAATCTAATAAAACGGTATTTATAGGCCAAATTTTGCACTTGCACGCCACGATGTTAACATGCCTGCACTGCGGCGTATGTTGAAATTAGGTCACAATACTGCGACATTCATTCCTTTGCGTTATGGCGTTTAAGCCTCGGGTTTCAGTATACAACAATCTGAATACACCACGCCGCGGCATTAACATGCCTGCGCCGCAGCATGAGATGCTGAAATTCACACTTAGCTTTCTCTTCCAATGTTGGTCCAAATCCTCCAAATTTTTACTTGATTGGAGCCCTTCCTGCAATAGAGAAATCACCAAGTTAATCACAGTTGCAAATTCACTTAATCACATGAAGAATTATACTAATTTACTCAAGATCATATATGAAGATATCACAATTAAATTGGATGAATATAAGCTTGAAATCTTCCATATATGCATAATAACAAGGACTAAGCAACCAATAAAGCACAAATATACGACATAAATAACTACATTTTATGGAGTTATCACACCCCCAAACCTAGGTTTTTGCTAGTCCTCGAGCAAAATAAAGTTTGATTAAGTAAATCTGCTTAACAACACATGCTTCAACATACATTCAACATTTATCAAGAATTCCAATTTCACTTAAAATACAACTAGTGAACAATGATTGTTTAAGTCTTCAAAGAATGCTAATGTCACACAATCAACTCCACACATATATAATCTTCAGCATGCAAACATTCAAAATCTCTTTTCATGCAAATCATATCTCTCACAACCATGCAAGCTAAACTTCTCCCAATCAAGTCATACTCATCTGGATAAGTTTATGAACATACATACATAGGAATCGAATAATCCACAAGATTGTCTTTAAACTTTCTATCCACTAATGTAAATCACAAACAATTGAGGATCAAAAGAGACTTTAACAGCTTGTAATGTAAGGCCAATGATTATGGGTTAAACAACGAAAAGGAAATGATGCAATACAAACACTAAGAAATATAAACATATTATTTCAAGACTTGAGTCACTAAGTGAAACTATTAGGGTATTCAAAATTGAACTAATAAGATTCTTTAAAACCATTCTTTCATTGGTTTCGCCTTTTGGATTTTGGTTTTGGATTTTCTTTTCTTTTCTTTTTTTTTTATTTCTTTCACAACATATGGTTCCTTCAAGCCACTTAATTTTGTATTTGACATGCATTAATATCCCTAATCACTAGACTCACTTCAAGAAATAACATATTATGTACTCAACAAACAATGATGGTAGGAAAAAGAATGCAATGTTTTCACATGCATTAGAATGGTTATATGGGAAGGAATATGTAGGTGATGAAAAGCATATAAGGCCAAACATTTATCAAGCTTCAAAGGGGACCTATGTATATGATCATGTAAAGGTAAGCTTTTAACGCTCAATCGGTCCAAACAATGCCCTATTCATTTCCTCAACCATGCATAATCTAGGATTTCAATTCAAGAGAGTTTAAACACAATTTCAAAGATAATCAAAACCTCAGCATGCACTATTCATAAACATTCTCTGGACAACACTCATATCATGTTCAAAGTTACACAGGCATACGAGTGGGATCTAAACCCTGCATTTGAAAAGTGGCTAGATTGTTAAGCATGCTTCTTGATCGCATATGGTTTCGCTAAAAAGTTGGCAAACTGCAAACAATAAGATCATAGGACAATCAAAACTACACTAGCAATTGGCACATGATATACATTAAAATATTTTTAACATTTTCAATCATACATATAAACCATCATGTGCACAAAAGTGATATATATCTTACCCACAATGTGAAAAGGAACGACAATTGTATCTTGAATGTGATTTTCATATTTATATGTTCCTTCAGATGTTATCATAACTGACTAGCTAGTATTTGGTCCATTGTGATGCATTTTAACATATTAGACTTTGAGTTGAATATTCAAAACATGCTTTCATTTGGCTTATGGGCATTAAAACATAAAAGCTATCACTTCACTTAACATAAATAACCAAAACACTAAATATAAGCATAATAATATATACAATATCCACTAATCATAAAAAATTTCTAACATTATAACATGCTTTTTAACATTAAAAACATACAATTCCCAAAAGCAACTAAACATGTTATAATGCCCTCCCCCAAACTTATGGGAAACAGTGTCCCTATTGTACATAAAATAGAATGAAAATACAATAAAAGGAAACGCCTTGTATGGAGTAGGGCTAGTCATCATGGTCCTCGTCATCATCTCTCTCACCATCCTAGGGAGCCTGCTGCTTTGGGGGAGGGACAGCCACCGACTTGGGTTGGAACTTTTGAATCGGGAAATCATCCATCGGTAGTCTCAATCTCTCTACCATCCACTGTTATGTATCAATGGTGTACTGGTATTAGCAGGTTTGCAGCGCCGCTAGATGTGCTATCTAGTCTTCAATCTGGGCTCGCTAGTCCACGTTAGGAGGTGGCGTAGCTCTGGCCTCTCTGCGAGCTTGTCTCTGTCGGGCTGGTGCAATAGGTGCTGCTGTTAGAGCTCCTCTCAGCCTCTCAATGAAATAATCATTAAGAGGTTGTTTAACCTCTATGAGCTCCTCGTGAGGCCCCCACTCTACGTGTTGTCGACTGTAGAGCGTGTGGATTAGAAATGGGAAGAAGAGGCTCCTCGGCTCCCGTATCGCCTTCCTGATTTAGTCAAATATAAGATGGGCGACATCAATGGACTGGCGCTCCAGGATGACATAAATAAGAATGGCCCAGTCGCGTGTCACCTCTGATAGGTTGGTTGATGGCAGGATGTAGGTGCTGATGAAGTGGTACCAGACCCTGGCCTCGGGCATCAGGCAAGCTCGGGGGAAGAATCGTGGTCTATTTGTCTGGACATTCATCATCCAGACCACTGGCTGAGACTCAGCTGTGCAAATCCTAGTTGTGATCGTGTTGAGGTCAATGCCCTCCTCTGGCTCCCATTGGTAGAATGCAATGTACTCGCAGATCTTTGGGGGCATAGAATGGCTCAATACAGCTTTGATGGCTATCGTAGTATAAGGGATCAGACGCCCCTAAACTCTGACTATAGTGCTAGCCTCACCAGAGAATGTCGCGTTTGTATAGAACTAGCGAACAATGGGGATGATGGTCGCCGACTCCAGGTGCTGTGTAAACTGGCTCCAGTTGAGCTGGTTGAGGACCCCTTCTACCTCCTGATGCATGGCTTGAGAGAAGGAGAATATATGTTCCGGTATGAGGGGTTTGGTGACCAATACCATGTACCGCTAAGCTACAGGAACTGAGATGAATTTCCTCTTGTCATACTCAGGAGGAGGAGGAGAAAGCTCCTTGTTACCTCGACTGCTACATCCTTAGTGGCGTTTAGGAGGCATGATGCCAGAGCAATATGGTACCTAAACTTGCTAATGAATACAAACTGTCAGAATTGAACATTAAAAGTAAGAAAATATTTATAGTATATCAATTCTGCAAACGTTTACTCATCACGTTGCGGCATGCACACATGCGTCGCGGCATTCAAACTTACTCAAATGCACGCCACGACGAATATCACCCACGCCATGACATTCAAGCCAAAACTCATATCATACCGCGGTATGAATGTGTCATGTCACGACATTCAACTAGATTAAAACTTACGCCACGACGTTAACACATCATGCCACGACATTCAACCAAATTCCTCATTACGCCACAGCATGGAAAATCCATGCCGTGACATTCATGGAAATTCAAAAACACGTCGCGGCATGACATGAACCATGCCATGGCGCAAGCAACAAAAATTTGTGCTTTTTACCCTGCAACAAGTAGGGCAGCACCAAAAAAACATATTTTACCACAATACCATACTAGAACAGGCATAAACCAAGTAAGAATCTAACAAAAATATAGAAAAACATACTAAAAACTAAACAAAAACAATAAAAACTCAAAATAAAATAAAAATAGAAAGTAAATAGAAAAATAAACAAAGTTAAATTCTATATACCGTGAGAACTTGAAAGATTAAGGTTGAGATGTGTGGGGAATGCAGGAAATGGAAGAGTAGAATGCAGAGAAGCAAGGAAACTAAGAGAATTCTTGAGAGAAAATGGGAAGGGAGCATGAAATGTTGCGGCATTTAACGTTTCATGTTGCAGTACACCACGACATGCACATACCTGCACCATTGCGCGCATTAATTTCCACCATTATTATTTTTTAAAAAACAAACCCGCACGTCGCAGCATGCTACATTCAGCGCCACAACGCTCTACTTTCTAGTTTTTGGCTGATGCACCAAGAATGCTCATCACACTGTAGTGAAAGAAGTCTATCTGCATAATTCTGCAAAAGAATGCATTTTGCTATTGTTTTTGCAGCATTTTGGCCTCCATCACCTACAAAACTTGTCCAAAAGGTTAAATCACAGTTTGTACAATAAAAACTTAATAAAACTACAAAATCAACATTTTGACATACTAAAGACTTAAAACTCAAAGGATTAAACATTTGAGTTCCCTCCCAAAAAGGGCCTTATTTATAGTCTTGACAGGACTTTGCAGACATCAAGCTGGAGCTATCAATGTGAGGGAGGTCTTCCCCCTATCAATCTCTCCTCCATAATAAGGTTTTAGGCGCTGGCCATTAACCTTAGAGCTTGATAAGCAATCTGGTGGAGCAATCTCTACGGCTCTATGGGGGAACACTTTTATCACCACAAATGGCCCCGACCACCTTGATTTAAGCTTTCCAGGGAATAGCTTGGGCCTAGAATTTTAAAGGAGGACTTGCTGACCTTCTTCGAATCTCTTCTACATATTCTTTTTGTCAAGCCAGTATTTCACCTTCTCCTTGTACAATTTTGCATCCTCATAGGCTTGTGTTTGTCCCCTTATAGGCCGCAAGTGCATGGATCGAGCCAATAATACAGTTGTAGAGTAGGATATCGCTCCCACAAGGATAATGGAACTTCTAATGTTAAATATCAACTAATAGCTTAAATAGTTCTATTAAAGAACATGAAAATAGGGAAAAGTACTTTTAAACTAATCTAAAGACTGAAAAGCAATAAATGGAAATTAAAGATAGTGGTTAGAGATTAGGGAATCCTTCTTCACATCTTACTTTAATTAATAACATACAACCCTTTTAAGTAACATTAACGAATGAGTTATGTTAGCTTGAGAATCTACTTTAGTTAAATGCCTATGTCTAGGTCAATCAACCATGCTTCATTTACCTAATTCACTATGTTTCCATGAAAACTAGTGCAAACTCCACTCATTCAGAACAATTTTCAAACACCTACTGATGAACCGTTAAAAAGTCATATTTTTACAGTTCAATTTCTAGGTTTTTCATTCTCTTTTAATATGTTTAATCGAGTTTTGTCCTTAAGTTTATCATGTTTTTAATATTTTAAATTATTTTTCTTCGCCTTATCAATCTCTCCTCCATAATAAGGTTTTAGGCGCTGGCCATTAACATTAGAGCTTGATAAGCTATCTGGTGGAGCAATCTCTATGGCTCCATGGGGGAACACTTTTATCACCACAAATGGCCTTGACCACCTTGATTTAAGCTTTCCAAGGAATAGCTTGGGCCTAGAATTGTAAACGAGGACTTGCTGACCTTCTTCGAATCTATTCTGCACATTCTTCTTGTCAAGCCAGTATTTCACCTTCTCCTTGTACAATTTTTCATCCTCATTGGCTTGTGTTTGTCCCCTTATAGGCCGCAAGTGCACGGATCGAGCAAATAATATAGTTGTAGAGTAGGATATCGCTCCCATAAGGATAATGGAACTTCTAATGTTAAATATCAACCAATAGCTTAAATAGTTCTATTCAAGAACATAAAAATAGGGAAAAGTACTTTTAAACTAATCTAAAGATTGAAAAGCAATAATAAATGGAAATTAAAGATAGTGGTTAGAGATTAGGGAATCCTTCTTCACATCCTACTTTAATTAATAAGATATAACCCTTTTAAGTAACATTAACGAATGAGTTAAGTTAACTTGAGAATCTACTTTGGTTAAATGCCTATGTCTAGGTCAATCAACCATGCTTCATTTACCTAATTCACTATGTTTCCATGAAAACTAGTGCAAACTCCACTCATTCAGAACTATTTTCAAACACCTACTGATGAACCTTTAAAAAGTCATATTTTTACGGTTCAATTTCTATGGTTTTCATTCTCTTTTAATATGTTTAATCGAGTTTTGTCCTTAAGTTTATCGTGTTTTTAATATTTTAAATTGTTTTTCTTTCCCCTATCAATCTCTCCTCCATAATAAGGTTTTAGGCGCTGACCATTAACCTTAGAGCTTGATAAGCTATTCGGTAGAGCAATCTCTACGGCTCGATAGGGGAACACTTTTATCACCACAAATGGCCCCGACCACCTAGATTTAAGCTTTCCAGGGAATAGCTTGGGCCTAGAATTGTAAATGAGGACTTGCTGACCTTCTTCGAATCTCTTCTGCACATTCTTCTTGTCAAGCCAGTATTTCACCTACTCCTTGTACAATTTTGCATCCTCATAGGCTTGTGTTTGTCCTCTTATAGGCCGCAAGTGCACGGATCGAGCAAATAATATAGTTGTAGAGTAGGATATCGCTCCCACAAGGATAATGGAACTTCTAATGTTAAATATCAACCAATAGCTTAAATTGTTCTATTCAAGAACATAAAAATAGGGAAAAGTACTTTTAAACTAATCTAAAGACTGAAAAGCAATAATAAATGGAAATTAAAGATAGTGGTTAGAGGTTAGGGAATCCTTGTTCACATCCTACTTTAATTAATAACATACAACCCTTTTAAGTAACATTAATGAATGAGTTAAGTTAGCTTGAGAATCTACTTTAGTTAAATGCCTATGTCTAGGTCAATCAACCATGCTTCATTTACCTAATTCACTATGTTTCCATGAAAACTAGTGCAAACTCCACTCATTCAGAACTATTTTCAAACACTTGCTAATGAACCTTTAAAAAGTCATATTTTTACGGATCAATTTCTAGGTTTTTCATTCTCTTTTAATATGTTTAATCGAGTTTTGTCCTTAAGTTTATCATGTTATTAATATTTTAAATTGTTTTTCTTCTTTTGAATTTTTTTTGTATTTTTTATAGGCATTTGCACTAGGATGAAGAATGAAGGTGAATATATAGAAGAATTGCTGAAAAAGCTTTTTGGACACTCAGCGCTCAAGAGCCAGCGCTCAAGAGCCAGCGCTCAAGCACTGGCTAGGAAGAATGTGGGAGTTTCTCTGTTGTCCTAGCGCCCAAGTGCTGGGAGTTCAACGCTCAAGTGCGCAACTCAAAACTGAAGGATTGTTTCTGATGGCTCAGTGCTCAGGTGCTGGGAAGCCAGTGCTTAGGCACGTGCATCAAGGCAAAATTGGCATCTGATAAGCCAGAGCTCAAGCGCTGGAAAGCCAGCGCTTAGGCACTGGACGCGTAACAACACAAGTTTATGAAATTATAAATAGAAAGTTACGCCAAATTGCAACACACACTGCAACAGCCGTCAAGACAACTCAATCTTAATTTGGAGTGGACGCATCAAGGCTTGAAGATTAGGAATTCTCTTCAACCTCTCCACTAATTATCAATGGAGTTTGTCATCTTCTTTACTTTCTTTTATTCTTTTCCTTTGTATAACTAACTTCTCCTCGTTAGGGAGACAATGGATCTTGATACTTGGATAATGTAACTTCTTTTATGGGTTTAATGCAAGTTTCTATTTCATAATTTACGTGTTTATCTCTATCCTTAATGCTTTTCTAAATCTGGCCAATTTGGGATTGATCTTTTGAGTTGATGTATGATTTGGAAAAATTTGCATGAACCTAGAACTTGTAATAAACACCATAATTTCTACAATCGCTAAGAATAGACATTGAGGGTTATGTAGTCTTTCTTTTAATTCTCTCGTTCTTGATAATGTCTTTCTATTTGGGGTTAGACTAAGGGATTAGTTAATTCTAAATAGTGTAAGAGGATTAATATTTCAATATATTAGATATTGATTAATTTTGGGAATTGACTATAAATCATTGAATTAGAACATGTTTAAACCAATAATTATATGTGCATTTAAAGAGTTCAAGTGAAATCCGAACCCTAACACTTTCTCACTATTGTTTTCAACTCTTGTTTGATTTCTTGAATTTACTTTGTTTAATTGCTTTCTTTTAATTGTTTTTAATTTTGCTTTTGCTAACTCTTACCTTTTAAGTAGCCTAGATACTGTTAGTTTAATGAACTTCGTAATTGGCAGTATAATCCTCGTGAGATGATACTCTTTTCACTACTCTATTACTTTTTGCGATTTGGTGCACTTACCGATTTTCACATCACCTACTATGCATGGTGATGCGTGCGGATGTAGTGATTAAAATTAAGATAAAAATCAGTTGTCAGGCCCACCAGAAAATAAAAACCTTACAACTAGTTGTAGTTAGTAAGGGTCGATCCACAGAGAACCAATTCAATTAACACTATTAAACAATTCCCAATTTAGACTCTGATTAACAATAAACAGTAAAAGGGGGGTTTTGGAGTTTTGATGAACAATGAACAGCTTCAAAGATAACAATAAACAAACTGAAATCAACAATATAAGAAAATTGGTTAAGAGATTGAATCCACCACTAGATTTATATGATAATGTAAATCCACATATCCTTTTATTCCAACATGCTCAATTATGTTTTTATGCAATTGTGATATTAAATCTCTGTTTTCCTTATGTGTTGGCCAATTTAGCAACCGCTCAAATCAACTCCTAATCATTGATTAGTCATAAAGCAACCGCAGCTCTTACAACTATCCAACAATTGCATTAAGATTTAGAAAACCAATTACACTAAGGTCTAATCACACACTAGGGATTAAATTACTTAGAACATATATTTCTCTAGATCTAATACCATGGCAATGACAGCGCATAATAAACCCAGATCTACCACTTTTATAAGCGGCAAATAGCACAAAGATAATTATACCCACATGAACATCATACATCCCACTAGATCTACTACCGCAACCGCGCATAATAAACCTAGATCTACTACTTTGAAAGTAGGAACAAGTACAAAAACCTTCATACCAACAATAGATTGAGAAATATATGAATAAAAACATAAGCTTGTGTTGAAATAATCAAATATGCAAAGTTTACAACATTAATACTAGCGGTTTCATCACCCCCTTAACCAAGGGAGGTTTAGTTACACATAGCTAGAAAGAAATCACAAGAAAAACTATGAAGAAACAAGAAGAAACTATGAAGAAACAAGAAACTAAGAGAGAAAATGAAGGAGAGTTACATCTTGTTCATGATAAATGGTGCCTTTTATAGAAGTCTAAGGTAACAAAATGACAAAGGGAAGTGGGTGGATGAGTGGGTGAGTGAGTGGAGTGTTTGAGTGGATGGATTAGTGGGTTGGTTTAGTGGATTGGTTTAGTGGATGAGTGAGTGGAATGGTTGAGTGGTTGAATTAGTGAAAAATGCCAAAGGACTTTTGGTGAGTGGGAAATTATGGACATGAATGGGTGAGTGGATGGATGAGTGGATGGATTAGTGGATGAGTGGGTGGAGTGGTTAAGTGGTTGGATTAGTGTATGAGTGGATGAATGGGTGAGTTAGTGGATGAGTGGATGAGTGGATGAGTGGATTAGTGGATGGATGAGTGGATTAGTGGATGGATGAGTGGATGGTTGAGAACGAAAATTTCGTGTCTGACTTGGAAGCCAAAAACGACCCACTATACTTCAGAATCACGAAAAGTGTTCTTCATGAAAGTTGTAGATCCTTGTCTTGGATATAAAATGGATAGCTGGTTCGTCCAATTTGGCTTCCTTAAGCCTAAGATATGTCCCAAATACCGTAGGTTGCTCAAACCCAACTTCAGCTCCTCTGTTCCGACTTGCAAGCTCAAAATGACCTACTAGACTTCTTTTTCTCAAAATGTGTTCTTCATGAAAGTTGTTTATTTGGATCTTGACTATCCAATGTCCAAATTTCAGCCCATCTCCATTATTACATCTTGAGATATGATTTTTTGAGTGCACACTATTCGGATTCTACTGACAGAACCCGTATTCTGACTTCCATGTCAACTTAGGTCCCTTAGACATCTGAATCAGACTTCGAGCTCTTCATCAAAGTTGTAGAGCTTCCTCTTAGCTTTCCTACAAGATAAAATTCATGATTTTCAGATATCAGAAACTCAAGTTATGACCAAAATACAGAAACAGTGTAAAATCTCAATAATGCTGAAAATATTCAATTAGGACCAATTTGAGCTCAAACTCACAAAATCATGTCAAACTCAATCAATTAAGAATATGGAGAGTGTAAATGACTAAATATAAGGGTTTCTTAATGAATAAAATATGTGTTTATCAAATTCCCCCACACTTAGCTTTTTTTTGCACTCTGGGCAAAACTCAAGACCAAAATTTTACAATCAAGAAGAACAACCAAAGGTTCGAGGATCAAAACATTCATGAGTTAACAATTCTCCACATCTCAAACCATCAAGCAAGGTATCTTCAACATGAATCGAGAATGATAGATCTTCACAAGATTCCCTCTCAATCTCTCAAGTGTTTAAAGGGTAGGTATTTCACTCAATTCAACCCGTGAAAATTGCACTACCATAAGCTTGCTTATCTTCTACTTCTCCACTACTCAAAACACATGCACACACAAATCATGAGGACTTTATTCAAGGTTGTAGTGAGGTCAAGGTAACGAGGAGAGGATAAAATGGATATGAGAAGATAAATACTAAAGAGAATAAAAGCAAATGAGAGTGAGTTCAAATACAAGCATAAAAGTTCATCTCAACTCTAGTGTATATCCCTTTACATATTCATTTCCCAATCCTTTTCTTTTTTTAAACACTTGGTTTTTTTTTTTTTTTTTTTTTTTTTCTTTTATATATATGAACATAACTATATACATACATTTTTTTCTTTTTTGGGCACTCTTTTCTTTTTCAACAACCATTTTGTACACACACCCCACACTTGTTCAAAAACTCATCCATTAACCAAGCTAATGTTCTTTTATTCCCTAAGGTAAAGTAAGAACACGATTTCTCATTTAAGGCACATGATGAGCTAGAAACAAGGAATGGTCAAATAAGCTCAAAGGGGTTAAGCAAAGGAAAATATACAAGGTTGGCGGGAATCGAGAGAATTTTCAAGAAATCAAAAGAGTGCTTGATATCATATTGAAAACAAGGTTGGCTATTTGGTTAAACTAGCTAATTAAGAAAGAGGGCCTCAATCATGTTCATGCATGCAAGTGAAATGTAGCCTCAAAAAGAATCAAAGCAAGTTCTAGAGTGGTCATTAACATGAGTGAAAATCACACAAGAAAGAAGAGAATGGCATAAATGTTGAATCCATCCATTAGGCTCAAAATCTCACAAGGTATGCATCCATCAAACTCAATTCATCAATTTAATCATCCATCACCAAGCATATCAGTTTAAGAAGGGAGAAAAGTTATTCAATCATGCAATGAACCCCTTTTTTTCTTTTTTTTTTTTTTTTGAATTTTTTTTTTTTACAAAAAGAACATGTTGAAATCTCTCCCCCACGCTTAATATAACATTGCTTTCAATGTGAAAGAGAGATATAGAAAAGAGCAACACAACACGATAAGAAGTGAATCAACGCCAAGCGAGAAAAAAAAACACTGTTGTCGATCTGCATCGGACCACGAAAAGAAATCAAACAATAAAACTTTAGTACTAATTAGTTACTACCTAAAAAACTCCTTACTCTGCCACCAATTAAGATGCGTCTCAAGAGTAAAATTACTCCTTACTCTGCCATCACTAATTGATTTAATAAGTACATGACAATCATATCATACTTTCCAAACAAACACAACAAATTTTTTTTTTTTTTTTTTTTTATTTTTTTTTTTTTTTTTTTTTTTTTTTTTTTTTTATTTTTTTTTTGGGTCAACTATCCTTCCCCCCAACTAAATCACAACATTGTCCTCAATGTTAAAATATAGATGAGTAAAGGACAGAAGATATTACCTGTTGGAGAAAGCTGACACAAATTTAAAGAGAAACAAGGTACAATAAAATCAAACCCATTAAAGATGAAGTCGCAGATCGGCTTTTGTTTCTTGTTACTTCCTTGGCTGCTTCTGTTGACCAATCTATACGAGCTAATCCGGATCAGGTACATACTCAAAAGCTTCTAATTTATCAATGAGCTCATCAATAGTGGAGGCGAGAGATAAGAAGTTGTCTTCTTTGAAGGAGTGATAAATTTACGTTCCACTGACTTTGTCAAGAAAAGATAACAAAAGATCAAAGAAATTATTAACATTCAACAAACCAATGGGTCTATGGTGGATGTTTAGTTCGACCAAGAGACAATTTGAAAAATTTCTTCTAAAGTACCAAATCCACCTGGTAAGACAATAAATGCATCGAATTGTCAACCATTGTTTTCATTCGTCCATGCATAGATGTTACTGAATTTCTTCTCCAATTGTCTTTCCGGTGATGTTATTTTCAGCCAAAGGTTTAGGAATAACACCTAAAACTGTTGCCTCCTATAGAAGCGACAAGTGATACAGACCCCCCATTAACCCACGACAACCTCCCCATATACAAGATGAATATTCCTCGCGACAAGTGATCGACCAAGAGTGCTAGCTGCGTTTACAAACTCTAATCCCTTCCCATAACTCGACCCACAAAAAACACGGACATTTTTGAGGTTACGAATAGAAGGCCCCATTCTATACTCTTCCTCCCTTTGAGTGTTTCGAGTTGAAGGAAAATGGAGAAAATGGAGTGTTTAAGTAGGAAAAAGAATGGAAAGGGAATAATTGCACCTATGAGGGTAGGTTGGCTGTTGTCAGAAAAGGTTGAAATTAAGAAACACAGAATCTTTTCTCCTTTTTTTTTTTTTTTTTTTTTTTTTTTTTTTTTTTTTTTTTTTTTTTTTTTTTTTTTGACTTCAAGAAAACCATCAAGGTAAAGAAGTCTAGAAACCCCCTGAAGGACCCTGCTCAAAGGATCGTCTGTACAAAAATTAAAATACAACAAAATGATACAAAGATAAAAGAAATAGAAAATGATGACATACCTGTATGTACAGTGTCCATGGCGTATCTTTATACTGCGCGTCATGAGTGCAGTAGACATCACGTCCTCTCTTTTTTTTTTTTTTTGAATTTGTTAGAAAAACTTGATGAAAGATGAGTGTATACTTACTTAAGATTGGGATGGAGGTAGTCTGCTCTTTCGGCTTTGTGCCAAAGCATTGTTGACCAGTATTCGACCCATTCAAGACCAGCGCAACATAGGGCTCCCAAAAGGGACAAGTGGCCATAATACGACTAGCTGCCTCACATGTGGGATACAATCTACCTTCTTTGTTTTTCAATTAAGAAATTTGGATCAGGATGCATGCATTTCCCCATTCACGGTTGTGTGTTACCAAAGCCAACCCTAAGACGTATACATAATTTTTTTTTTTGTTTGTTTTTTATTTTATTTTTTTTTTTTTTTGTTTAGAGATGACATGAAGAAGAAGAAGAAGAAGAAGAAGAAGATGATGATGATGATATGTACAGATTGTTGTGATTGTGGCTCACATCTTCCTCTGGTTTTACGTCCAGAAACGGCTTAAACGCCTTCTATGAGTCGGGGATAGGCTTCCCATCCAATTTTCTTATAAAGCGGCAAACAGGGTCTTTTAGAGTCGATTCCCAAGAGCGTAGCGTTTTTCTTCATCCTTGAAGAGATTCCACAATTTGAGAATTTCACGATGCACCAATCCACAAGAATGCGTCTCAAGAGTCGATAAGATATCATCTAATGACTCCTTACTCGATCCATTCTTAATGAAGAAAATTTTATCTTCTCTATTTGCGGAAACCATCCCCAAAGTATGACATCGCTTGTTACAGTTCCATCGTCCACATTTGTAACAGACTTGTAACCTTTTTGCTCTTCTCCTTTTAGAATATGAACTTCTTCCAAGATAGGGCATATATGAGTCAAATGAAATTGAGACTCACTGCTAATCGAACCTTTGCTTCAATTATCCAGCGTACATCTTTCGGCATACCTTTGTGCATTAACGGTCTCAATCTTTCACATCGAACTTTGTAGATTTTTCTCGAGCATTTTGAGGAAAAGAAGGAAAATGTTTTCTCGGGTTTGAAAGAATGACATCCATTTTGAAGGAGAAGAAGGATTCAATTATTTTGGGAAAGCGAAAAATAAACCGACTTGAGAGTCACGGAGTACCGTATCCGCCACTTAACCAGGCAACACAAAGAACTCAAGAACTTGATTTTCCGGGAATGGTTGAGTCTTTGTCCATTAACTTTACGCGCATTACCATTCCTAGGATCCTCAATATTTACGGCCCCGGAGGATACACGTGTTTGACGAGAAAAGAACCGCGCCACCTAGATCTCAATTTTTCAAGGAGTAGGTGCGGATGATAATCTCAAAGCGAGAACCTTTTTGACCAATTTCCGCAACTTTTGCAAAAGGTGTAATGACCTTGAATAAAGTAGGCCAATAAAATCCATCTTGCAAGATTTTCGCAGTTGTTGTCATTGAAGAAAAGTGACTTTCACATGCTTAGAGTGACAAAATTTAATGGCACTACCTACCTTATTGTCGGGCACACAATTTGCTTTTTTTTTTTTTTTAGAGATTCAAATGCTTACAACCAACAAACAGATAAAAACATAATCTAAGGAACTAATGAAAACACAAAATAAAAAGGGATAAAGAGAGCAAATCTGGTTGGGTTGCCTCCCGATGAGCGCTTAGTTTATTGTCCTCGGCCAGACATGATGATACTTTCACTTGCTCCTCATATTGTGGAAGGATGAGGGTCATCACTTCCATCTCTGCCTTTGTCGGGAAGTTCATGATATGGTTTGAGACGATGACCATTGACCTTAAATGCTTTGCCGAATTTTCACTCGATCTTTGCACCAAAAGGAAAAACATTAGTTACCACAAACGGCCCAATCCACTTAGAACGCAGTTTACACGGAAATAATTTGAGTCTTGATTGGAATAGCGGGACTTTTTGTCCTCTGTGAAATTTCTTTACGGAAATCAATTGGTCGTGGAATGCCTTAGCTTTAGTCTTATAAATCGGGGCATTCTCAAAGGCCTCATTTCTTAGTTCTTCTAATTCTGTGCTTGGAACTTCCTTTGCTTTCCGGCACCTTCCAATTCCATATTAACTTGTTTAATGGCCCGAGTAAGATCGATGTTGCAACTCAACGGGCAAATGACGGGGCTTTCCATACACCAGCAACCGAAATGGTGACATGCCGATGGGAGTCTTATAGGCAGTCCTATAAGCCCGTAAAGCATCTTCAAGTCGAGTGCTCCAATCCTTTCTTGAGGGATTCACTTTGTCTTTTCAAGGATTGACTTAATCTCCCGGTTGGACACTTCGGTTTGCCCATTTGTCTATGGATGGTAAGGAGTGGAAATTTTGTGCATTACTCCATATCTCTTCAATAGAGCATCAAAGGTTTTGTTGCGAGAAATGGGTCCCTTGGTCACGCGATGATAGCCCTTGGGGTCCCGAACCTGGAGAAAATATGTGACTTAACAAAATCTGCTGTGATTTTAGAATCATCGGATCGAGTGGCTTTTGCTTCCACCCATTTAGACACATAATCAACGGATAAAAGAATGTATGTGAAACCAAATGAAGGAGGGAATGGTCCCATGAAATCAATACCCCACACATCAAAGAGTTCCACAAAAATGATCGGATCGAGGCATTTGATTACGAGGACCAATATTACTGTTCTCGACAACGGTCACAAGACTTACGAAGTTGTAAGCGTCTTTGAAAATTGAAGGCCAATAGAAACCCTTTGTCAAGCACTTTATTGGCTGTCCTTTTCTTGCCAAAGTGTCCTCCACATGCATAGGTGTGGCAAAAGGAGAGGATGGAGTGTGTCTCGAGAATCGGGAATGCACCTCCTAATGACTTGATCTGCCTGATGCTTCCATAAGTACGGGTCATCCCGGATATAGTATTCTGATCACTCCTTAATTTATCTCTTTGGGCCTTGTTCAAATCCTCAGGAAAGTCCTTAGTAACCAGGTAGTTAACAATGTCGGCATACCAAGGGATTATGGTGTTGACAACCATCAAATATTCATCAGGAAAAGTCTCCATGATAGGCATTTCTTCCTCTTGATTACCAATCTACTCAAGTGATCGGCCACCAAGTTTTCGCTCCCTTTCTTGTCTTTAATCTCCAAGTCAAATTCCTGGAGCAATAAAATCCATCGGAGCAATCTAGGCTTTGCTTCTTTCTTTGTTAGAAGATACTTCAAGGGTGCATGATCTGAAAACACAATCACTTTAGAACCAATTAGATATGATCTAAATTTTTCTAAAGCAAATACAAACGACTAGAAGTTCCTTTTACGTGGTTGAGTAATTAAGTTGAGCATCATTTAGAGTCCTTGATGCATAGTAAATGGCATAAGGAACTCTATCAACTCGTTGTCCCAAACACGACTCCTCTTGCAAAGTCACTAGCATCACACATTAGTTCAAAAGGTAACTCCCGGTTGGGTGGCACGATGATAGGCGCTTGAGTTAACAACTTCTTGAGTTTATTGAAAGCTTCCATACATTTCTCATCAAAGTTAAAATTAACATCTTTTTGAAGAAGTCGCAAAGGGGCAATGAGACTTTAGAAAAGTCTTTAATGAATCTCGGTAGAAACTGCATGACCAATAAAAAACGAATCTCCCGCACTTTAGTGGGTGGTGGCAAAGAATGCATGAGTTCTACTTTAGCTTTATCTACTTCAATTCCCCTAGCGAAATTACATGACCTAACACAATACCTTCATTCACCATGAAATGACATTTTTCCCAATTCGGTACCAGGTTAGTGTCAATGCATCTTTTAAGCACCAAAGTTAAATGTTCCAAACAATTTTCAAAATCATTTCCAAAGACACTAAAGTCATCCATAAAAACCTCAATGATGTTTTCAATGTAATCGAGAAAATATACTCATCATGCATCTTTGGAAAGTTCCTGGTGCATTGCGAGTCCAAAAGGCATTCGCCTATATGCAAAGGTACCAAATGGACAAGTGAATGTAGTCTTGTCTTGGTCTTACGGAGCTATGGCAATCGATTGTAACACGAAAAACCATCCGAGAAAACAATAATAAGAATGACCGGCTAATCTTTCTAACATTTGATCAATGAAAGGTAAAGGAAAGTGGTCTTTTCTCGTGGCGGCATTCAACTTCACTGTAATCAATACAAACACGCCACCACTGTTTGTAACCTAGTGGGAATAAGCTCATTTTCAGCATTTCTTACCACGGTAATTCAGATTTCTTTGGTACTACAATTTGGGCTTACCCACTTCTTTGTCGAAATGGGGTAGATCACCCCCACACTTAGGAGCTTCGGTATCTCCTTTTCACAACCTCCATCATGGGAGGATTCAATCTCCGTTGAGGGTCTCTCACGAGGTTTAGTATCCTCCTCCATTAATATCTGTGCATACAAACGGAGGGACTAATACCCTTGATATCGGTATTGACCAACCAATGGTGTCTTATGTTCTGCAAAGCACTACCGGTTTCTCTTCTTGCTCTTGGGTGAGTGACTTTGCAATTATTCTTGGAAGGGTGTCCTTCTCCCCCAAGAAGATGTATTTAAGATGATCGGTAGTGCTTTCGGTTCCAATTCGGTGCTGCACACTGTGAAGGTTGAGGTATATCGGTAGTAACGGGTAAATCAACAAAAGTTACCTCATGCTCTTCTTACGGAGTGGAAGAGAGCTCTTGTAAAGCGACAACAATTTCATCAATGTCTTCACTCCATGGCTCTTCTTCACTCTTCTTCTTTTCCTCCTGTACATCTAAGCTATGAGTTAGAATTGTATCAAGAGCATCAAAATGGTCGGTATCAAAAGCTGAGAAATTAAAGAATCAAAAGGATCAAAAGAATCAATTAAACAAGCGAGTGCACATCACTTGGGTATCTCATAGCTTCAAAAATATTGAATCTAATTAATTCCCCATCAAATTCCATTGTTAGAATTCACTGAGTGCACATCAATTTTTGTCCGTGCGGTCTTCAAAAATGGTCTTCCTAGCAAGATAGGAGCAGATTTGGGAGACTCATCCTCTTCCATGTCCAAAACATAGAAGTCTGTAGGAAACACTAATTCATTCACTGTACCAAAACATCTTCAACCACACCCTTAGGGTATGCATTAGATCTATCGGACCAATTGAATAACAACACCGGTAGGTTCCAAAGGACCCAAGTATAAAGATGCATAAATAGAATATGGCATGACATTTATAGATGCACCTAAATCAAGCATTGCCCTTTCAAACCTTGTGTTACCTATAGTGCATGGAATGGTGAATGTGCGGGGTCCTTACATTTGGTTGGGAGTTTCTTTTTAATTACAATTTGAAACATTTTCTCCCACTTGGACCTTTTCATTTCCTTTTAACTTCCTCTTGTTAGTGCATAATTCTTTGAGAAATTTTGCATATCTAGGTACTGCTTAATGGCATCTAACAAAGGGATATTAACCTCTACCTTCCTAAAAGTCTCAAGTATTTCTTTTTACGCTTCTTCTTTCTTGGTTTTAACCAACCTACTAGGAAAAGGAGCTTTAGTGACATATTTAGGAAGGGGTTCGAGAAATACTTACCTTAGGGGTTTTGGAAGTTTGCCCCTTATCATTTGCTTCTTTGGGTGGTTCATCCTTCTCTTGAATGATTGGTGGAAGAGAGGTAGGCTCATCCATCGTCTTTAAAGCTTCTCAATGTGACACTAGCATTTTCCCTCGGATTCACTTACATTTGTGAGGGTAGTTTCCCTGAAGCTTGGCTTTGAAACTTGTTGAATTCTGTGGACAGCTGTCCTATCGATTCTGCAAGTTATTGATTGCGATCCTTGTTTCTTGTTTGAAACTTTGTATAGTTGCATTTGTTTCTTGTTGGAGCTGCAAATTATTAGTGGCCATTTGTTTTACTAGCTCCTCTAATGAAGGCTCGGATTGCTTAGGAGCTTGAACTTCTTCTTGTCTACGAGGAAAGGTACTTGCCTTTGTTGGAATCTGGAGGTCCATAAAATTTGGAGGTTGATTTTGAGGTTGCTTTGCATAGCTGAAATTTGGATGATCCCTCAACCCGGATTATATGTGTTTGAGTAGGGGTTGTAATTTTTGAAAGTCCAGCATATCCCCTCTTTGCTCTTACCTCCTCATTTGTGTCTTCTTGGAGAGTGGGACACATATCGGTGGGATATCCGGATGAACAACGGATCCCACAAGCATGAGCTGGTGCTTTACTGAATCCATTAACCATTTGAACCATAGCGAGTCAATTGAGTCATTTCTTCTTTGTATCTTGATTGTCTCTACTTCTTTCACTTTGCTCTTACTCCGGTGTCATTTCTAGAGTAGAATTGTTGAGTATTGGCGACCATTCTTGAGATCAAGTTTCTAGCTTCTTGAGGAGTTTTATCAATCAATGCTCCTCCGCTAGCGACATCAATCATGTTGCGATCCATCACTTGTAAGCCTTCATAGAAATCTTGAATTAAAAGCTGCTCAACTTATTTGATGATGAGGCGGTGAAACATAGCTTCTTAAATCTCTCCCGGTAGTCATGGAGTGATTCCCCATGCCTTTGTTGAATACCCTGATTTCTTTTCGATTGTTGCGGCTTTTGAGGCGGGGAAGTATCTGTCTAGGAAAGTTCGGGCCATGTCCTGCCATGATTGGATGGATCCGGGTGTGGCAAGTAGTAAAGCCACTCCTTAGTGAGTCTTTCAATGAGAATGGAAAAGCTCTCAACTTGACTTGCTCTACATGAATTCTGCGGGTTTCATGCTAGAACATACCACATGGATTTCCTTCAAGTGCTTGTTGGGGTCCTCTCCGGGTAATCCATTGAAAGATGGCAAGAGATGGATTAAGCGGATTTCAATTCAAATGCCTCTTCATTTTCAAGAATGTCTATGCAAAGAAAATTTGTTGATCTAGATCTGGAGCACCCAATGCCCTTAAAGTGTTTTACTGCCATTGTCACTTCTTCGGATATTTCGGATGGCTCAAATGTCTGCGAACTTGATAGATCAATGTAACAGGCGCTTCAATGTCGGCGGTGTGAGTTGGAAGTTAGCTAGGATGGAAGGGAAATTGAGGATGTGAAGTGAGTTGATCAATATAGTTCCTCAAATTTAGCAATCCTTCGTCTACTCCTTCAAAGGACATCAACACCTACAAAACACTCGAGAAAGAAAGATTAAAAATAAAATAAAATAAAATAAAATAAAAACAGAATAAAAATAGGAAATAAATTAATAGTGTAATTGAAAAAATTGGTTCCCCGGCAACGGCGCCAAAATTCTGATGCGTGCGGATGTAGTGATTAAAATTAAGATAAAAATCGGTTGTCAGGCCCACGAGAAAATAAAAACCTTACAACTAGTTGTAGTTAGTAAGAGTCGATCCACTGAGAACCAATTCAATTAACACTATTAAACAATTCCCAATTTAGACTCTGATTAACAATAAACAGTAAAAGGGGGGTTTTGGAGTTTTGATGAACAATGAACAGCTTCAAAGATAACAATAAACAAACTGAAATCAACAATATAAGAAAATTGGTTAAGAGATTGAATCCACCACTAGATTTATATGATAATGTAAATCCACATATCCTTTTATTCCAACATGCTCAATTATGTTTTTATGCAATTGTGATATTAAATTTCTGTTTTCCTTACGTGTTGGCCAATTTAGCAACCGCTCAAATCAACTCCTAATCATTGATTAGTCATAAAGCAACCGCTCTTACAACTATCCAACAATTGCATTAAGATTTAGAAAACCAATTACACTAAGGTCTAATCACACACAGGGATTAAATTACTTAGAACATATATTTCTCTAGATCTAATACCGCAACCGCGCATAATAAACCCGGATCTACCACTTTTATAAGCGGCAAATAGCACAAAGATAATTATACCCACATGAACATCATACATCCCACTAGATCTACTACCGCAACCGCGCATAATAAACCTAGATCTACTACTTTGAAAGTAGGAACAAGTACAAAAACCTTCATACCAACAATAGATTGAGAAATATATGAATAAAAACATAAGCGTGTTGAAATAATCAAATATGCAAAGTTTACAACATTAATACTAGCGGTTTCATCACCCCCTTAACCAAGGGAGGTTTAGTTACACATAGCTAGAAAGAAATCACAAGAAAAACTATGAAGAAACAAGAAGAAACTATGAAGAAACAAGAAACTAAGAGAGAAAATGAAGGAGAGTTACATCTTGTTCATGATAAATGGTGCCTTTTATAGAAGTCTAAGGTAACAAAATGACAAAGGGAAGTGGGTGGATGAGTGGGTGAGTGAGTGGAGTGTTTGAGTGGATGGATTAGTGGGTTGGTTTAGTGGATTGGTTTAGTGGATGAGTGAGTGGAATGGTTGAGTGGTTGAATTAGTGAAAAATGCCAAAGGACTTTTGGTGAGTGGGAAATTATGGACATGAATGGGTGAGTGGATGGATGAGTGGATGGATTAGTGGATGAGTGGGTGGAGTGGTTAAGTGGTTGGATTAGTGTATGAGTGGATGAATGGGTGAGTTAGTGGATGAGTGGATGAGTGGATGAGTGGATTAGTGGATGGAGTGGATTAGTGGATGGATTGGATGGTTGAGGACGAAAATTTCGTGTCTGACTTGGAAGCCAAAAACGACCCACTATACTTCAGAATCACGAAAAGTGTTCTTCATGAAAGTTGTAGATCCTTGTCTTGGCTATAAAATGGATAGCTGGTTCGTCCAATTTGGCTTCCTTAAGCCTAAGATATGTCCCAAATACCGTAGGTTGCTCAAACCCAACTTCAGCTCCTCTGTTCCGACTTGCAAGCTCAAAATGACCTACTAGACTTCTTTTTCTCAAAATGTGTTCTTCATGAAAGTTGTTTATTTGGATCTTGACTATCCAATGTCCAAATTTCAGCCCATCTCCATTATTACATCTTGAGATATGATTTTTTGAGTGCACACTGTTCGGATTCTACTGACAGAACCCGTATTCTAACTTCCATGTCAACTTAGGTCCCTTAGACATCTGAATCAGACTTCGAGCTCTTCATCAAAGTTGTAGAGCTTCCTCTTAGCTTTCCTACAGGATAAAATTCATGATTTTCAGATATCAGGAACTCAAGTTATGACCAAAATACAGAAATAGTGTAAAATCTCAATAATGCTGAAAATATTCAATTAGGACCAATTTGAGCTCAAACTCACAAAATCATGTCAAAATCAATCAATTAAGAATATGGAGAGTGTAAATGACTAAATATAAGGGTTTTTTAATGAATAAAATATGTGTTTATCACATGGTTAAGAGGTATATTTCTATCTTATTAGCGAATCAATACAACCAAACCAATTGATTGTAATCGAACATGCATCTACCATACATATGATCTCAAATCCAAATTCCTATGTCTAGGTTCATCAGATTTCAATAAATCACTTAAAATTTGGCCAAACAATCTAGAGCATTAAAATCAATATGATTGAACAAAATCAAACATGAATATAAACTTAAATAAGTACATAATCATCAATATCCATAAAAGGATCCAAAGTAATCCCAAAATATAGTTTAGGTACTCATTGAACACGAAAACATAATCACAAAATATCATGTTCATGATACAAGGAAGAGAAGAAAGTAAAGGGAAAGCAATGAAGCTCATAGATATGATCTTTGATGCTTGAATCTCCTTCCATAAAGAAGATGACCTCCAACCTTGGATCCCCTAGCCTCCTCTTAACCTTGAAATGAAAACCTAGCCGCAACTTTCTAACCTAGAACTAGCCTCCCTGAGAAATCTGATAAAGCAGTATTTATATGCTCAGAAAACAAAGTCATGATGTAGGCATTAACAAGCCTATGCCATAACGCGTGTGTAAATTAGATCACCACGTCGCGGCATTGATTCTATTGCGCTCGACATGCAAACTTTGAGTCTCTCTGTCTGAAGCAGGGGATGCACCACGCCGCGACATTGACATGCTTGTGTCGCGGCATGAGATTTTGAACTTCACACTTGGCTTTCTCTTGGGCTTCTTCTTCCAATGTTGGTCCAAAGCTTCCACCAAACTACTTGTTTGTAGCCCTTCCTACAATAGAGAAATCACTAAGTTACTAAAAGTTGCCAATTCACTTAATCAATTGAAGAATATGCACAATTTGCTCAAGACCATATAGGAAGACATCAAGATTGAATTTGACAAATATAAGCATAAAACCTTCTATATATACATGATAACAAGGACTTAACTAATCAACAAGGTACAAATATAGGGCGCAAATAACTACATTTCTTAGAGTTATCAGCTTGCAGCCTAAATTCATCAAGTTCATTGAGCTGCAATAGTCTTTTCTCACCAGCAGCTTACAAGTTGAAGTTCAACTACTTTATTGCCCAATAAGCAGATGGAATGCCTTCCTAAATACAAGCATGTATGGAGACATACCAATGGAGCTCTTAAAAGTTGTCCTATAAGCCCATAGTGCATCATCTAGTCTTCTTGACCAATCCTTTCAGGATAGACACACTGTCTTCTCTAGTATTCGCTTGATTTCCCAATTGGAAACCTCCACTTGCCTACTTATTTATGGGTGATAAGCAATAGCAATCCGATATGTTACCCCATACTTGGTGAGGAGAGGTTCAAAATGCTTATTATAGAAATGTGACCCTATGTCACTTATAATGACCTTAGGTGTTCTAAACCGGGTGAAGAAATGTTTTTTTATGAAGTTATTCACCACCTTAGAATCATTGGTAGGAAATGCACATGCTTCCACCCATTTGGACACGTAGTCCACTGCCACAAGAATATATTGATTCCCAAAGGAGGGGACAAAAGGGCCTCTGAAGTCAATGCCCCAAACGTAAAAAATCTCAACTTCTAATATGGAATTGAGGGGCATCTCATTCTTTCTCAAGATATTCTCCGACTTTTGACACCGATCACATCTTTTAACATGGAAATACGCATCCTTGAAGAGAGATGGCTAATAAAGGCTAGACTGGAGCACTTTTGTTGTTGTCCTCTCACCACTATAATGTCTACCATATGGAGAAGCATGACATTAGTTCAAAATCTATTCAACTTTCTCCATAGGCACACACATTCTCAACATATGACCTGCACATTGTTTAAACAAAACTAGCTCATCCCAGAGATAGTGTTTGACATCATATAAGAATTTTTTCTTTTGATGAGAGGTCAGATCAGGGGACAACACACCACCCACTATGTAGTTCACTAAATCTGTGTACTATGGATATGATTGAGTTGTGGTAGCAAAGAGTCGCTCATCTGGAAATGTCTCTCTAATTATGATCAGTTTAGCTTGACATTCTTCATTTTCTAATATAGAAAGGTGGTCTGCAACTTGATTCTTTACCTCTTTTTTATCACGAATTTCTAAATCAAATTCTTACAACAGTAAGACCCACCAAATCAACCGCAGTTTTGTATCCTTCTTGCTTATCAAGTATTTAATTGTGGAGTGATCCATATAGACTATCACCTTAGTGCCCACCAAACATGCTCGAAACTTATCAAATGCAAATACAATAGCCAGCAGCTCTTTTTCTATTGTGGTGTAGTTTAGCAGTGCATCATTAAGTGTTTTGCTAGCATAATAAATTGAGCGAAACACCTTGTCCTTTCTTTGCCTCAAAATTACACCCACAAAATAATTACTAGCGTCACACATTAGTTCAAAAGGTAATTCCCAATCTGGAGTGGTAATCACTAGAGCTGACACAAGTTTCTTCTTCAGTTCCTCAAATGCAACCTGGCACGATTCATCAAAAGTAAAAATTGAATGTCTTTTTCTAAAAGGTTGTAAAGAGGCTTAGCAATCTTAGAAAAGTCTTTAATGAATCTCCGATAAAAACCGATATGACCAAGAAAACTGTGAATTCCTTTTACTAAATTTGGTGGAGGAAGCTTGCCAATCACCTCTATTTTTGCCTTGTCAACCTCCATGCCTTTGATAGAAACTTTATGGCCAATAACAATGCCTTCTTGGACCATGAAGTGTCATTTCTCCTAATTTAGGATAAGGTTGGTCTCTTCACATCTTTTTAGCACGGATGAGAGAATCTGTAAACAACTATTATAATTGTCTCTAAACACCGAAAAGTCATCCATAAATACTTTAAGGCCATGCTCAATTATATCTGCAAAGATTGCCATCATGCAGCATTGGAAGGTTGCTGGTGCATTGCATAGCCCAAATAGCTTTCTCCGGAAAGCAAACGTACCATAGGGACAAGTAAATGTCGTATTTTCTTGATCTTCAGGTGCTATTGCAATTTTATTGTATCCAAAGTAACCATCAAGGAACCAGTAATAAGCCTTTCCAATCAATCTATCCAACATTTGGTCAATGAAAGGGAGTGGGAAATGATCTTTTCGGGTAGCCTTATTTAATTTCCGGTAGTCCATGCATACTCTCTAGCCAGTAACCTTGCGAGAAGGGATGAGCTCATTATTTTCATTGGTGATAACTGTCATACCACCCTTCTTCAGAACATATTAAATTGGTGAAACCCATGGGCTGTCGAAAATCGGATAGACTATGCATGCATCAAGCCATTTAATTATTTCTTTCCACAATACTTCCTTCATTATTTGATTAAGTCGCTTTTGGTGCTCCACAACCCCACTCTGACTATCCTCCAACAAAATCTTGTGCATACAGATAGAGGGGCTAATTCTATGAATATCAGCAATAGTCCACCCAATGACGTGTTTTATTTTCGGAGCACACGAAGAAGTTTCTCCTCTTGATCATCAATGAAGGAGGATGATATAATTACCGGTAAAGTGGATGTTGCTCCCAAATAAGCATACTGCAAATGATTAGGCAAAAGCTTCAACTCAAGCTTTGGAGGTTTTTCAATGGAAGGTTTCGATGTCTCCTTAGATGCATTGAACTCCAAAGGTTCAAACTTGGGTGACTTGAAATACTTAGGAACCGCATCAAGGCGTTTAATAAAAACAAAAACATCATCCCTAGTATTTTCATCCTACTCAGCTAATGAAGTCAATGATAATGCAAGAAGGTCATCAGGATAGTTACTATGAAATGCATCAACAATGATATTATCCAATATACCTATGTATGAACACTCTTTATGATCTTGAGGAAACTCAATTGCTTTAAAAATGTTAAATGTTACCTCTTGATCTTGAACTCTCATAGTTAATTCACCTTTTTGGATGTCTATAAGTGTTCTCCCCGTGGCAAGGAATGATTTGCTAAGAATCAGAGGCACCTTACGATCCTCCTCTATATCCAGAATGACAAAGTCAACAGAAAATATGAACTTGTACACTTTAACTAAGACATCCTCAACAATTCCCTTTGGGTATATATTGGAACGATCAGCTAGTTAGAAGGTCACTTATGTGGGCTTGCGTTCCCCCAAACCTAGCCTCTGAAAAATGGATAAGGGCATGAGATTAATGTTTGCCTCCATGTCATATAATGCTCGTCCACAGAATTGATCTCCTATAGCACACGGAATCGTGAAGCTTTCCGGATCCTTCAATTTTAGAGGAAGCTTTGATTGTAGAATAGCGTTGCATTCCTCCGACAATGCCAGAGTTTCAAACTCTCCTAATTTCTGCTTTTTTTTCCAGAATGTTCTTCATAAACTTGATGTAGTTGGGCATTTGCTCCAATGCTTCAGCAAAAGGAATGTTGATGTGAAGCTTCTTAAAAACTTCTAGAAATTTATTGAACTGTGCGTCCATCTTATGTTTAACTTGTCTATTAGGGAAAGGTAGAGGATGTGTATATGGCTTGTCCTCTACCTTTTTGTCCTCTACCTTCTTCTGGACAACTTCTTCTTTCTTTTCCACTTCCTCATTCACAATTTCCTGGTCCTTTCTCACTTCCCCCTCTTCCTCAAACAGTTTTTTCTTTGGATTTCCTTCTATGCCCTTCTCACTCCTCAGTGAAATGGCTTTGCAGTGCTCATTGGGGCACTATTTGGATTATTGACAGTGTCATTTGGAAAGGTGTCGGGGGCCTATTATTGATGGCACTTATCAACTACCCTACCTGTATCTCCAATGCTTTCATCAAAGCCGTTTAGCTTTGAATCATCGAATCATTCTTTGCCAGATGAGCATCAGTCTTTGTCATAAAGGAATCGGTCTTAACCATTAACTGCATGAACATGTCTTCAAGAGCTGGTTTCTTGTCTTGCATAGGCTGCTTGGTTTGTGATGAGAAACTAGGGAGGTAGTTAGGTCTCTCATTTCCAAGTGTTGAGGAAGAAGCTCCTTGGTTGTCTCTCCAAGAGAAGTTAGGATGGTTCCTCCATCCAGAATTGTACTGGTCCGAGTATGGGTTGTTCAGTTATAGGCGATAGTTCCCAACATATTGTGCACTTTCTGACATAGAAGGGCACCTATCGCTTGAATGGTTGTCTCCATACTTGTCACAAAGAACAATTGAGCTCTGGTGAGGACTTTGCCCCATATTGTCCAGTTTACTTACAATTGTTGCCACTTGAGCTGACAGCGATGTTATAGCATCCACCTCATGCACTCTAGCCATTTTCCGTGGAGTGTTTTTGTGGAAATAGGTTTGCCTCAATGGTTTAATATGTTAAGTTTTGATGATGACAAATACAAGACAAAAAGAATGATGCTTATGCTTGATAGATGTGCTTTATAGATGACAAATGCATCACAAAAGAATATTGATCATGTTACATATATATGCTTAAAAGAGATATATTGGATCATGCATGATTATGTACTTTATTTAGTTACACTTCACTTAATAATCATACAATGAGATATATGCAACATTCTTATATGCATGTTAGACTAACTAGAATTATATATTTATGAATCATACATATTAAGATATTAAGTTATGAATTTGGACTAACTATGCTTGTTTTAAGTGAGCAATACTTTATAAGATAGTCCTAGTACCAAGAGTGAGCATTGTAACTAGAAAGCAAAAGATCACAACTATGCTCAACTCAAAAAGAATGAGAATGATAAAGATGTTCCAAGCAATTTATAAGATTTGAAGAGAAGAATTTGTGGAAGCTTGGATTACATTAAGAAACCTAACGACTAGCATTGGTATATTTTTCTTTTAGGTTTTCTCCTATGTAAAGATAGGGGTTTTACAAGAAAAGAGCTCAAATATGTTTTAACATCTTTAAAAATGTTTCTTACTTGTTTAAATGCTCAACAAACTATTTTTGGAAAGTTAGTCTTGATGGTTGTTCAAACCTATGAAAAATAGTCAAGTTTGTGTTTTGCAAAGCTGACATTTGGTTATTATTTTAATCATAACTTTCAAACTACTTTGAGTTTTATTGTGAAACTTATTGCATATGAAAATAGACACAAATATCTTTCCAATGAGTGGTCATTTGCTTTAAACGGATAAGAAATGAAGAAGTTATGACCATTTAAAGTCAGTTTTCAAAAGTAGTAAAGTTTGAGTTTTGAAAAGCTGACCTTTGACTACTCTTTTGATCACATCTTTCAAAATACTTTAGTTTTGTTCTGAAACTTATTTCATTTAATAGTATACTCAAAGATCTTTCCAATGAGTAGTCGTTCGCTTTAATCAGATAAGAAATGCAAAAGTTATGACCTTTTAAAGTCAGCTTTCAAAACAAAAAATGTTATAATCGATTACACAAGTCCTGTAATCGATTACAATGTTGACAGAAGCCATGTAATCGATTACCAGAAGTGTGTAATCGATTACCAAGTACCCAGAAATGTTCCCAACGGTTATAAACGGCTAGTTTTCATAAAAAAAATCATTTCTAAACACTACCAACGGCTATTTTATCACTTGGGCTCTATATATAAGTGTTGTATGAAGCTTATATACCTCTTGAACACTTGATTTAATCCTTGAATCACCAAAATCATATTTTGAGCTCTTTATTGCAAAATCCTTCTATTCCTTTATTTTTCAATTTGTATTACCACTCTTGAGAGAGTTTTTTATCATCCATACTTTGTTCTTTAAGTTGTATATCTACTCTTGTGAGAGTTTCTATTCTTTCTATTCACCTTGAAATCATTGTAAGAGGGTGAGGTATCCCTCAAGAGAGAAAAGGGTGAGGTATCCTAAAGGTGTTGTGAGTGCTCTTGATTATAAAAGTCATCAAGCACCTGTGAAGCTTGAAGAATTAGAGGCTCTAGCACAAGGGTGAGGTATCCCAAGGTGTGAGGAGTGCTCTTGTTTGTACAAAGGTTTCCCTAGCACCTGGGAAGTCTAGGACATAGTGAAGAAAATCTTGAGTGATTGGTTGAGGACTAAACGTAGGCCACAAGTGGATTGATGGCTGAACTAGGATAAATCTTGTGTTTGATCTTCTCAACTCTATCTATTTACATTTATGCCTTAATTATATATGCTTGAGTTGAATTTGATATATAGCTTATTTACTTGATTTATCCTATAGCCTAAGTAGTATTTGTGAAATCACTAATAGTTGTACCTTTGTTAAACTTATTCCACTGCATTTATTAATTGAGTTATTCAAAATGCTTACTTTCTCAAAGGTGTTTTAAAATTTGTAATCACCTAATTCACCCCCCCTCTTGGGTGATGGTTGTCATGGCTAACAAGTGGTATCAGAGCTTCGTGCTTTAGTAAAAGCTTAACCGCTTGGAGTTAAAGATCCTTATTTGTTGGCAACTATTAAAAGCTTTTCAAAATGAATAGTTTTGAAATTGATAAACCACCATTGTTTGATGGTGTGAATTTTGTTTATTGGAAAGCTAGAATGGAAATTTATATGCAATCTATTGATCTTGATTTATGGGAAAATGTACTTGATGAATTTACTTGCAAATCAAAACATTCTTGGAATGTCCATAATAAGAAATGTTTTTCCTTGAACATTAGAGCAATGCAAATCTTAAGAAATAGTTTAAATGATGATGCTTATGCTAAAATTAAGAGTTGCTCTAGTGCTAAAGATATATGAGATGCTCTTGATTCTATTTATCTTGCTAACAATGCTTTCTTGCATAAAGTTGTATATAGAGAGCAAGAAGAGCAAAAACCTCTAGAGGAAGACAACATTGACAAATGTCCTCAAGAACATGTTCAAAGCAAGAAAATGAGCTCAATGCCTCTTGGTGATGATGGTGCTCAATTTGAAGAAGAGGCAAAACAAAACAAAATTGAGAAAGAAGATGTTCTTGAATGCTTGATAGACAATAATAAGGAAGATGGTGGTTCCCTTAAAAAGGACTTTGAGGTAAATAATTTTAAACCATATTATAGTCCTTCCTATGATAAGCTAAAATGTGCATATGATGAATTATATGATAATTTGTTGAATTTAGAAAATAAAAACTTATCTTGTTTAGAAAACATTTCCTCCTTTGAAAATGAAATTGAAACTTTGAAAAATGAATATGCTTTTCTTGATGAGGAAATGCCTTTGAAATGTGAAACCTCAACTTTTTGTGAAAAGTGTATTGATTTAAACAATCAAGTTGAGGACTTATATTCCAATTTTGCCAAAGCTAATGATTCTAATTGTTTACAATCCATGATTGTTAATAAGAATAAAATTGATGTTATTTCATATGGAAATTCAAGTAAGGCTTGAGGCAAAAATGACATAGAATATAAAAATAACAAAAGGCTTATGTTTTCCAAAAATGATCCTCAAAGTACTAAGTCATCATTAAATTCATTTTGCTAGGACATATTTCTCATTTGTGCAATTATAAAAGAAATTCTTATATGAGAAATAACTTAGTTTGGGTTTCGAAAAGTCTTAAAGGTTCTAGTACTAACATTCAAGGACCCAAGATGAAGTGGGTATCAAAATGTGTCTCAATTATGTAGAAAGTTTCTCAAAAGGATGGACTAATTGGTCAAAAGAAAGAGGAATCATCAAGAAGAATGCTTCCAAAGCCCATTGGTAGAAGTTTTGGTCAAAGAAGGAAGATGGCTTCAACCAAAGCTTCTCAAGTACAAAATGTGGAACTTGCAAAGTTTAAAACACCAAAAGAGAAGCAATAGGTAAGGAAAAGAGTTTCCTTGACTACCAAGGCCAAGGTATCAAAAGTTTTTACCTCTTATGCACATTAACTTGTAAAGTCAATGAAATTGAGGTATATTCCTTGTAGGCCTTAAGTGATTAATTGAATCATGTGTACTTGGTCAAATTTGAATATTATATATAGCACATGATTATATTTTTGTTACACCCTTTACTCACTACCTTGCATATTTCTTGATAATAGGGTATTCTATGACTATGGATGCTTTCTATGCTTTAAATTTTCTATGTATGTCTACATGTGATAATATGCTAGATAAGTTCACTTCTTGTTTGAAATAACACATTTGATGAAAACATCTTAGAACTTGGCATATTGGATAAATCATAAATCTAACTCTTGCTAAAAATCATAACTTTTGCTGCATAAAGTTACAATCTTCTGCATAATTTGCAGTTTTTGCATAAACATGTGTTTTGAATCAAGAACTAGTTAGTTTTTATGCTTACATGATGTTTGAAATTGTTTTGGGAAGTTTTGGAACTAATTTGAAAGCTTTGAGTTCGGTCCTTTACTGTTTGAAGTGCAAAAACTGAATTCAATAAGCTTGTAATCGATTACAAGACCTTTGTAATCGATTACAGAGGCTCTGCCAAGCATTTCAAGCAAAGTCAGAGAGCCTGTAATCGATTACACATACTATGTAATCGATTACACTAACCATGTAATCGATTACAAGGTTCCCAGAAAGTTAGTAATCAATTACACCAAACATGTAATTGATTATATGGATTCTAGAGGACTGGTAATTGATTACACACACATTGTAATCGATTACACAGGCTTTAAAAATGAGTTTCAGTGTGCAAAAAGTCATATTTCTTTTGTTACTCATCTTTTCTCTTGGTATGTGCTTAATGATCAATGAAATGAAATATCTTTTGCCCTTATGAACTCATTTATTATTTTTTTAATGCTTATTTGCTCATGAGTTTGGTATAATGACTAACCTCTATGGATCCAAAATTGGTGGATACTAAAGAAAGTTCTTTGAATTGTGTTGTAGGATGATTATTTACTCAAGCGTGCATTGAAGTGAAATACAACTACGCCACTTGAGGTTAGAAAAATTTGAAATGGTCCAAGTTCTCCAAGAGTAATGAAAACATAAAAGGATGGTATGGAGAACCACAACATTCTCAAGGAGCCTTGATGCATATAAGTTAGATTCACCTACAAAAACTCAAAAAGTTCACTTTTGGTGACATCAATCTTGTATCCTCATCTATGCTTTAAATTAAATATCATGTGATATTTGGAGAAGTAGAGAGTTGTTTTTACATGCCTTACATGATCATTGTTTGTCCCAAAACACTTATATATGTTTTGATGATGATTATGTCTTTCTTGACAAATTTGAATCTTGCTTTGAAAATGCTTAAACTATGCTTTTGGATTCAAGTGCTTATGTTCTTCCTTTATTCTTGTAAGAGCTAACATTGCATGGTTGATAATGTGGTACATGTTTTACATTGTATATCAACCTAAATTATGCTTGCAAATAAGTTTAAATGATATTTGATGCTAACCCATGTTTTAGAGAATTTTTGAAATATAGTCATCAAATATTGAAATGTCAAGCATATGTGGATAAATGAGAAATGTTGAAGGAAGAGGAACATGAGGAGACTTTCTTCAAGTGAAATGGAATGAAATACTCAATGGAAGAAAATACAAACTCAAAGGACCTATAAATGAAGATCATTCTAAAGGGACATTGTAACACCCACCGTAGGGTGCCACATTTATTTTACTTAATTACTAAATTACCCCAAAGTTCATAAAATGTGATGTTGTGATAAAAATATGAGTTGTAAAATTTTTTCCTCTTTGATATCGATAAATAAACTTAGCGGAAAATAGAAATATTATACATCATCATACATAATTTACATCATATACCCTACAGAAGTACTGTCGACATTATTTATATATAAACCAAGTTCTCAAAGTAGTTAAACATAATTTAAAACTGACTTGCTTGCCCAAGCATAACTAAACAGCACCTCAGATTCCTCAGCAGGTAGGAATCCAGCTTGATGCGAAGTCCAATGGACAAGTGTCCGAGCAGACGACACAATAATAATCTCCGTTGGGACATAATATCTAGTATCCCAATACTGCCTGATTAACAGCAGAAATTCGACATGTACATATATAGTTAAGGAAAGAAATGGTTCTCCATGAAATTCCCTGCTCATGTTGACCGTCAAATTTCCTTGATATATAAGTCCCCTCTCATTGGGACTAGTCCTCCATGCTCCAGCTCCATCGTGGAACTGTAATCTCACGTACCCAAAGAAACTAGGTCTTGATGTCATCTTATCAAAACTCTGCTTCTTCCACAGGAACCTGCTCTTCTTCACCCTCTTGTTCTATGCCTTGCTCAGCGTCTTTACAAAAATAATTATAGTACAAAATAGACATACAAAGAGGTGACATCACCTACGCCAATACTAACATGGTAGCACAGAGATAACACATACAATATATCATACAAATACATCATACCATAATTACAATCATGATATCAACATTATTTATCATAACAGATACAATAAATAATAATTACCATCACATTATTATCATCATCATCATCATCATCCAATATTCCTCAACAAAACAATTGTCATAACTAATATTCCTCAATTATTATATCATACAGATATAAATACTCATATTTATGCATGTGCACATAGACTCAATTTCCTACTCCATGGAGCTAATATTTAGTTTGGAGAAATTGATCCGAAAGATCTGTCTGTACCAACATGCCTCAGACCACGTGCAACATTTCTTATATGTGTTTGCACATCTAACATATACACGATAGTCTTTACTAGATCTTGATTAAGAATAGTGTCTCAGTCAAGATCATCGGTGCGTTGCATCGATCTAACCCACGGTACAGAAGAGCTACCAACTGCCCATGTAGGTAACCCGCACCCCGATGCCCCCAAATTCAACAAGTGACTTACACTACGCATATCGTACCCACTCAAGAGGTGTACGTCTCTCCTAGGCAAATAGCCTTATACAGTCCATCAGACCTTTCCAATGCATGTTCAATGCACCAATGCCAATCATAGACAAAATTCATCATTTTCTCATACAGTGTCCATACACTAGTTTATGCATATAAAATGCATCAATGTCAATCACAGACAAAATTCATCATTTTCTTATACAGTGTCCATACACTAGTCCAACAGTAATCTTATTGTTTATTTAGTCGCGAAATCATATTATCGCGTTTTCATAGTCGCGTAACACTTTCGTCGCGTTTTCACAATCACACAACATTTTTATTACGTTTTCACAATTTCGCAACATTTCTGTTACGTTTTCAAATCGTGTAGCGATTTTCCATCGTTTTCTCAATCACGTAAAAATATTCCATTATTTTTCAATCACGTAGTGATTTTTCAAAAATATTTCAATCGCGTAAAAATATTTAAACGCTTTCCAAATCGCGTAGAAATATTTAAACGTTTTTCAAATCGCGTAGCTTAAAAATCACGTTTTTAAGTTACGTAACTCATTTTTTATCATTTTACAACCACGTAAAATATTCCTCAATATTTCAATTCAACCTTTCTCAAAATAATATGACTTCTCACATTATTTTTCACATTTTCTTACTCAAGAAAATCCTTTTTGCAATATATTCCATAAATTCATCATTTCATGGAATTAAATCAATGTTTCTCATTTAACATTTCCTAACGCACTCCAAAACCCAAAGGATGAGTTTTACGTTAGTAAATTTTAAATCATCAACGTTTCCTTTATAATTCAAAATAAATTCTCGAATTAAATCCTCTTCCAAAATAATTTGAGGTTCAAACCCTTACAACCTCTATTTTCCTTTCATAACCGAAATTTTTATTTTTCAAGTGATAAAACACTCTGATTCCATTTCCAAAATCCTTGTACTAAATCAAATTATATTTCTACTTTGAAAATCACTTTGTTTCATAAAACCAAGGCATTACAAGCCTTCAAAACCGTGGACATGGCCATTGAAACCATTCTTATATTTTTCTTTCTAAATCAACTAAGTTCCATTCATGGTTTTACACAAACAAAATCATTAAAATTCCTTCACAAAACTGTAACACATATTCCTTGAAAACAAACCTTTTGTTTATTTTCCTTGCTTTTCTAAACATCTAATTTTACCATTCATGAAAATATTAATTTGTGAACACCTATTTTAAGGTGTTGAGGCCGAAATCCTCATGGTCATTGGAACCAAAAATTATTTTCTTTTCCAATAATTTTTATGGCATACATCACATATAATCAACATATTATATTTCAAGCATACCATAAAAGCAAATAAACATCATACTAAGCATGCAAGCACAAATAAACCATGCTAAGCACATAAACTACATAAACACATAAACACCCACAAATAATTACATAACCATGGATATGAATCCTCACATGGATTCACCATCCATCAAATACAAAACTATCTCTCACCACCATACTTGGTTTGTGAGATGGATCTCCCTCTTACCTCTTGAAGAACCTCACAAAGCTCCTTGCTTTGCACTTTGCACAAGTTCTCCACTAACAAAAGCTTCTCAAATACAAAACAAAACACAAGGAGCTTGCTCTTAGAAAAAGTCCTTGAAGATGAAAGATTTGGAACTTGCTCCAAACTACAAAGTGTCTTAGAATGAGGTATAGATTCAAGAAGTATGGTTGTTTGAAATTAAAGAGTGATGGAAGGTAGGTTTAGGGTGCTTGGCCGAAACTAGCTTTGAGAAGAAGTGGAGAGAAAATTTTGAAGAGCTTTGGCTTTTTGGAGGAGACAAAGATGATCAATGAAATCAATAATGTGGTCTTCAAACTTTGCTAAGCTCTTAAGCTTCTCAAAACCGAACCCCCCTTCATGCACTCCAAATGTGTGACAAATTTCACTAGCCACCATTTTAAGCATTCCTAACCATTGATTAGTTCAATGGTTAGGATTAATGTAGATTCTAGGTTTAGCCTTAGATAGAAGACTTAATATAGGCCATTGGATCTTTCCTCCTTGAAATCCTAGCCATTAGATGTATCTCCAAAATGAAGGGTCAAGATTACTCCTTCAAACTTTACATCCAATGGTCATTAATGATCCTAACCACTTTGTAAGACCAAATCTCTACCATTGATTAAATCAATGGTGGATATCCAAGCCACTAATGTTGACTACACAATACAATATTTATTTTTTTATCTGCTATAACCCTACGAATAATATTTTTACTGTATTTTTATTACTTGATAATTAAATACAGTATAAAACACAGTAAAAGAAAATTGTAAAAATTGTTTCCGGATTTAGGTTTAGTAAGATCCCTCATCTCCGTCTCAACAGTACAAAATTTCCTGGCTGTAGAAAAAATTTCATTTTTCGGGACCCACTTGGGCCCACATACAACAGACGGCCCACAGATAACACTAAAATAATCAGAGTAATATAAAAATTTCATTAACATCCACAAAATCATAAAAATTATAAAACGTATGAAAATCAAATCAGATTACGTAAAATAATTAAGACTTAATAGTAATAATTAAATTACGTAAGATTTTTCTTGGCCCGAAAATTATTATTTTCTTGACACGAAGTAAATCACACAAAACGATTAAATGTATTCACAGAATACTTAAAATAATTTTACAGTACACAGAAATTACTAAACAGTAGAATTCCATTAACTGTCAAAATTATTATCAAACAATTGGGAAGTTTGGGGTGTTAAGGCATCACTTTCTATCTAACCCAATAAGTATCTCTATCCCTAAACTATTGTGGTATTCTATATGCTATGGATTATATAATACTTGTTGATAAATTAATCTTAAAAGATTAGATGTTTTTCTTACATGAGAAGTATGCTTAGCATTGACAAAGTACCTAATTAGACATTAAATTGCTAGTTTTGTCATTGCATATGGGGTGGATGACATTAATTCTATACATATAGCATATTTCATCATGATGAATGTTTGATATTTATGATTCTCTTGATCTATGGTTTCTTAGTAGTATAACACTTATGAAAATCATGCTCTTTTTGAAAAGAATTTCTTATTTGATTAAAAAGTTTTTTTTAAGGCAAAATCTCCTATCATATTTGAAAGAAGTTTTTAAAGTTCCATATCCTTGAGAATCCTTTGAACTTGTCTTAAGACCTTGAAAGTATTATCACCTCCTAATTGTCTTGAAAAATTTTTGGAAATCATTCAATTTGTGCTATAAATGTAATATTCTCTTCATTTGCTTTGAAAAGTCTTATTAAATCTTGAGAGAATGCTTAAGAAAGTTTCCAAATAGATCTTTTGAAATGTTTTATAGAGCTTATCTTGATACTTCAAAATATAAGACTTGTTCTTCAAAGTGTTTTATTCTCTCAAGGCTTTTGTTCAATGAAAAAGAGAGGAGATGTACTTTCAAATGTTCCTTTGACTTGAGTTTGAACACTTTCAAGGAATATGTGGTTTTAATATAAAACAAATTTACCCTTCTAAAATGTTTTTGAAAATATAATGTGGTCTTACAAAATTCTTTTTGAAATGGGGAGAAGTTTTAAGATGGTTTGTGATTGATGGATTAAGAATATATATCTTTGCCTTGCTTCTCTTTATGGTAATGTGTTTACATGGTCTTGACATGCATATTTCCCTTTATCTAACTTGTGCTTCAATAAGAGGGAGCTTATCTTACATATCCTTATTCCATATCCTTGTTGACTAAGAACATATGCATAACTATGTTAAACTATTATGTTTGATATTTTGATAATATGCATATTTTGAGGGGGAGCCTAGTTCTTAAATTGTTGCTTATATCTCTTGGCTTACATCCTTATTTGACATAAAGTGTTTTATTGTTAATACTATTAACATGTCAACAAAGATCATCTCTCATTGTCTTTCCCTCTATCGATGAAAGAAGGTAAACATTCTTAAACTGAATATTTTTTTAATTCTTTCATTGAGAAATGCTTGATATGTGACAAGTTGTATGATCTTCCATCTGAAAATCTCAAATCCATGATCTTACATGAATATTTTATAACTCCTAACAAGTGATATCAAGTGGTACTTATTTATCATGTAGTATGCAAGATATTATATGCTAGACATAATTTCTTACGCTCATTGCTATCATGTGCTAAATGTTGATGTACTAAAATTTGACAAGCTTTGCATGAATAATCTTTTATATCTTGAAAGCATGCTTGTTTCATCTCTCTATTCTTAAATCATGTGTAGAATCAAATAAAGGGAGACAATTATGTTTTGAATAACTTGAAGCAGTTTTTGGTTTTAATGAACTTATTTTTTTTGACAACATGAGTTTTATCTATAGGATGATACAAAATATTATCTTTGCTTCTTAAGCCTTTTTGTTGATGTCAAATAGGGGAAGTGAAAATTGGAAAGAAAAATATGTTCTTGTACGTATTGTTTGATATGCTTACATGAATATCTATTCATGTATATTCCTCAACATATTTTTCTTTGGTGATTTGTCATCATAAAAAGGGGGAGATTGTGGAAATAGGTTTACCCCAATGGTTTAATATGTTAAGTTTTGATGATGACAAATACAAGACAAAAAGAATGATGCTTATGCTTGATAGATGTGCTTTATAGATGACAAATGCATCACAAAAGAATATTGATCATGTTACATATATGTGCTTAAAAGAGATATATTGGATCATGCATGATTATGTACTTTTTTTTAGTTACACATCACTTAATAATCATGCAATGAGATATATGTAACATTCTTATATGCATGTTAGACTAATTAGAGTTATACATTTATGAATCATGCATATTAAGTTATGAATTTGGACTAACTATGCTTGTTTTAAGTGAGCAATACTTTATAAGATAGTCTTAGTACCAAAAGTGAGCATTGCAACTAGAAATCAAAAGATCACAACTATGCTCAACTCAAGAAAAATGAGAATGATAAAGATGTTCCAAGCAATTTATTAGATTTGAAGAGAAGAAATTTGTGGAAGCTTGGATTACATTAAGAAGCCTAATGACTAGAATTGGTATACTTTCCTTTTAGGCTTTCTCCTATGTAAAGATAGAGGTTTTATAAAAAAAGAGTTCAAATATGTTTCAACATATTTAAAAATGTTTCTTACATGTTTAAATGTCCAACAAACTATTTTTAGAAAGTTAGTCTTGATGGTTGTTCAAACCTATTTAAAATAGCTAAGTTTGTGTTTTGGAAAGCTGACCTTTGGTTACTATTTTGATCATAACTTTCAAACTACTTTGAGTTTTATTGAAAAACCTATTGAATATGAAAATAGACTCAAATATATTTCCAATGAGTGGTCATTTACTATAAACGGATAAGAAATGAAAAAATTATGACCATTTAAAGTCAGTTTTCAAATATAGTAAAGTTTGAGTTTTAAAAAGTTGACCTTTGATTACTCTTTTGATCATATCTTTCAAAATACTTTGAGTTTTGTTCTGAAACTTATTTCATTTAAAAATAGACTCAAAGATCTTTCTAATGAGTGGTCATTCACTTTAATCGAATAAGAAATGAAGAAGTTATGACTTTTTAAAGTCAGCTTTCAAAACCAAAAATTTTGTAATCGATTACACAAGTCTTGTAATCGATTACAACGTTGACAGAAGCCATGTAATCGATTAACAGAAGTGTGTAATCGATTACCAAGTGCCCAGAAATGTTTCCAACGGCTACAAATGGCTTGTTTTCATAAAAAAAAACATTTCTAAACACTACCAATGACTATTTTATCACTTGGGATCTATATATAAGTGTTGTATGAAGCTTATATACCTCTTGAACACTTTATTTGATCATTGAATCACCAAAATCATATTTTGAGCTCTTTATTGCAAAATCCTTCTATTCTTTTATTCTTCAATTTGTATTATCCACTCTTGAGAGAGTTTTCTATCATCCATACTTTGTTCTTCAAGTTGTATATCTACTCTTGTGAGAGTTTCTATTCTTTCTATTCACCTTGAAATCATTGTAAGAGGGTGAGGTATCCCTCAAGAGAGAAAAAGGTGACGTATCCCTTGTAGTGAGACTCAAACACAAAGGGTGAGGTATCCCAAAGGTGTTGTGAGTGCTCTTGATTATAAAGATCATCAAGCACCTGTGAAGCTTGAAGAATTAGAGGCTCTAGCACAAGGGTGAGGTATCCCAAGGTGTAAGGAGTGCTCTTGTTTGTACAAAGGTTTTTCTAGCACCCATGAAGTCTAGGAGATAGTGAAGAAAATCTCGAGTGATTGCTTGAGGACTGGACGTAGGCCACAAGTGGATTGGTGGCTGAACCAGGATAAATCTTGTGTTTGATCTTCTCAACTCTATCTCTTTACATTTGTGTCTTAATTATATATGCTTGAGTTGAATTTGATATCTATCTTATTTACTTGATTTATCCTATAGCCCAAGTGGTATTTGTGAAATCACTAATAGTTGCACCTTTGTTAAACTTATTACGTTACATTTATTAATTGAGTTATTCAAAATGTTTAATTTCTCAAAGGTGTTTTAAAATTTGTAATCACCCAATTCACCCCCCTCTTGGGTGATGGTTGCCATGGCTAACAGTTTCTTGCAGAGGGCCATTGGTAGCTGTTGGCTGCCAATTCCTCAAATAGTTGAAAGACATCATCAAATGATTTACTTAATAAAGAGCCTCTAGCGGCTGCATCCATTATTAGACGATGTTGCGATAACAAGCCTTTGTGAAATGAATAGACTTGATGCCATGACGGTGTAGCATAATGTGGACATCTACGGAGCATATCCTTGCACCTTTCCCAGGCTTCATGCAAGGATTCAGATTCTAATTGGGTAAATGATGTGATATCATTCACTATCTTAGCTGTCTTGGCGGAGGAAAATATTTGTTCTGAAATTTGTTGCATACCTCATACCAAGTTGTTATTGATCCCGCAAGTAGAGATTGCAACCAACTCTTGGCTCTGTCTTTGAGAGAAAAAGGGAAGAGCCTTAGGCGAATGGCATCCTCAGATACTCCATTATACCTAAAGGTGTCGCAGATCTCCAAGAAATTAGAGAGATGAGCGTTGGGATCTTCGTTGAACAAGCCACCAAATTGTATAGAAATTTGTATCATTTGGATTATGGCTGGCTTGATCTCAAAATTATTTGCACGGATGGCCGACCGTCTAATACTAGACTGCAAGTTATCCATTTGAGGGGTTGCAAACTCCCTCAAAGGTTGTAACACCCTTGTGGGGATGTCACATTTATAAATAAAATAACAGAAAGATAAATAAAATTTACCCAAGTTGTAAAACATTTGTAACATAATATTGCGGGTTGTAAAAATTCTTCTTGTTAAACAGAATAGTACTAAATAAAATAACGCGAAAACACAAAATAAACAAACTAACATCACACATAATATACATATGGTTCTAGTTATAAGTTATATAAATAATTTACAACTATCCATATTTAAACTAAAACAGTAAACAAAACAGTAAAAGGTCAAATATATACAAACGCAGACGCGCCCAAGTACACATCATAAATATCTAACCCTCTGAAGGATCACTCTCAGATGAAACTTCAGGTGATAGATATCTAGGATGCCTCAACCCTCTACGGACACGGGTCCGTGCAGTCGATACGCTGCTGATCTCACTAGGCGCATCAAACATACCGCCCCAATGACGCCTAAGAGATAGCGGCAACTCCACATGTAAGTACAACAAAGTAGAAAAGATCGGCACTCCATCAAACTCTGTACGTATGGTCATAGTCAGACGCCCCACATACGTAACCGAATCACGATCCTCCCGCAGACGCCAGGCTTCAGAGCCTCCGTGAAACTCAAGTTGCACGAATCCAAAGAATCCTGGTAGCGTCATATCCACACAATCAATCCAATGGATATGGATGATCGGATGGTTCTTGATCGTAGAACTGATCTTCAGCTTGCTGCTCTTCCTCCTCCTTTGGATACTCACACTCAAGAGGCTGTTCCTCTTCCTCAAACTCTTTATCATATAATTTAAAATATACATAGAACATATACAAGAAAGAGGTAAGACAATCTAAATCATCACAAACATGGTAAATAAGAAAACGACAATACAGCAGATAAAACAGTTCATACAATATAGAATGCCATAGCAACATAAACATAAATACAGTATATCCCAGATATAATATAAGAATTAAATATATATGATATCACAAAAAAAAATATAATGATGTACAACATAGAACATATGCAATATGACACGATCCTACTCCATGGAGCTAAACACATACATACATAAGAGAGAATGACTCGCAAAATCTATTAGTACCACGGCTGCCCAACCAAACTATTCCGCGGTCTCACGTTGCATCTATAGCCCACAGTCACATGGCGTGGTGTAGCACACTGTCTAACGTCGTGTCACTACAGACAATGTACTGTTAGACTTTACAAGATCTCGATTAAATATAGTGTGTGTCGAGTCCATTAGTGTGTTGCCAGTTACCACAGCCCAGAGGAGCGACCAACTGTCCACATATGGGATACCGCACACTAACGTCTCCAAGTCCATAAAGAAAATGAACCACACTAAGTTTATCGCATTGACAATACGATGTGATTCACCTCGTCAATCAATCCACCAAAAATTGTCATTAACTCAATGCATTATAGAAAAATTACCAGAATACCCTCAATGGTATAAATATGCGTATTTACGCAAATGCCTTCGATGGCAAAAACTCATGCCCTCATGGCAGAAAAAAATACGGTAAGTCCCACCAGACAAATACTGTTTCACAATCTGTCCGGGTTCACCACTTAGCCCGACAGTAAAATTCATTGTTTTCATCAATCGTGTAGAAATTTTATCGCGTTTTCATAATTCCGTCTTTTTTTACAAACATTTTTAAATCGCTTAAATATATTTTACTATTTTTAAAATTGCGTAGGGTTTTTAACACATTTTCTCAATTGCGTAAGGTTTTTAAATTATTTTCTGGTCTGAATTCCTTAAAAATTACTGTTTAAATAAACAGAAATAATATTTAATATATTTAAACTACATAGAATATTTTTCATACCGTATACTATCTTTTGGATATCTTTTCTATCTTATTTGTTAGTTTTTACTAAAAATTGACAGTATTTTGTTTAGAAATTTATAATAATGGTTTCTAACTTTTCTGTAAAAATTCTTTTTACTTAATTTTTAACCGTATAATTTAACTTTTGAAAACCACTAACATGCTTCAAAATATAATATGAGCTATATGTTAGAAATTTACAAAAGCTTCTTGTATTTTCTTCTAACAGTAAAATCATAAATTTTAACTTCTTGAACTTAATTCTAATCAATTTATTTCTTCAAAACTCATTGTAGAAAAATTTCTTTTAGTATTTATTACTTCTTTTTGAATGATAATAGCTTTAGAAAATCATAAACATTTAGTTATGACATGTTGGCCGAAATACCTAAATTTAAAATTTGATCTATAATTCATTTTTTCTTGTTTTAAACCATTTTGTATCTTGTTAATTTTCCTAGGTTAATTAAATCACAATCTTATAAAATTAATGAGAACATTTTGGTTCTCCTTTCATGTTGAGGTCGTGAGCCTTGGTGGTGTGTTCTTTGGAACACTCATGCAATCCTTGACATGTTGTTCACATCCTAATATTTATACATGCATCTACTAACACATACAATATTTCAAAGCTTGTAGACATGCAAATTAATACAAATCACAAATAGAAAAGCTAATAACAAACACACAAATGAATCCTTATGGATTCTACAATCACAAACAATTTCCATCTTCTTACCACCACCCAAGGATGATAAGATTTAAGTCTTCTTCTTACCTTTAATGAAGATAAACACTCTTTCACTCCTTTCTAGGGTTTCGATTTTCACCCTCCAAGACACCTATCAAGCTTAAACAAAATTCTACAAGTTATTAACATGAAAGAAAACTTAAACCATGGATCAATCATGGCTTAGAACTTTGAAAAAGAATTTAGAAATGAAAAACAAGAAATTTCACCTTCTAGGTAGAATCTCCCAAGTAGGTTTTCAAGCCCAAGATGAAGGATTTTGCAAGAACTCTCAACTAGAGATGTTCTTAGAATTGTGTTTAGGTTTAGAAAAGTTGGTTGGATAAAATTTTAGGTGGATGGATGGTGAGGAATGGTGTTTGGCCGAATGGACTTTCAAGAAAACAACAATGGAGTTTGGTATTTTTGGAAGAGAGAGAAGAGAGAAAGTGTTAGAAAATCAAGTGAAGAATGGTCTTCCAAGAGTGAATGGCCGTGGACTTCAATGCACAAGGAGGTGTCCATTTGGTTGGCTCCATCCAAGCCTTAGAAATGATCAATGGTGAGGATTAAAACTTGATCACCAAGCTTAGCTCTCATTGGTTAATCTAAGCCTAGTCACTAATCCTTGTCATTAAGCCTTGTCACTAATTAAGCCTTGTCACATGCTTAGTCACATGCTCTTAAATGTTCCACCACTAATGATGCTTAATTAAGCTACTAATCCTATTAAGTTTTTACTAAACGTGGGTCCCGCAAAACATTTCCGGGTCCATTACCGCTTATTTGTACTGACTAATAAAATAATATTATAATAATATAAAATTATTTTATTTTACAGTTAAATCCTAAAAATTAAAAGATTACTAACCGTATAATTTAGAATTGGGTTTAGTAAGATCCTCAAATTCGAATAATTAAATTAAGATTTCTCCGGCCCCCGAAAAATATTATTTTCTGTTCGAGCAAATCACACAAAAAGTTCAAATAAAATAGAATATAAAACAAGTAATATAAAACAGTAATTCATACAAAAAAACAACAAACAGTACAAAAAGGACACAACGGTCATTTTTTCTAAAGTTGAAAAACATCAAACAGTACATTCGGGATACAACGGTAATTCACCCAAAAGTTTAGGGTGTTATAAAGGTCGCGTATGGTTGTGCTCATCTGCCATCTTACAAGTACCTAATACAAATAAAGAATGGAAACTTAAATTAATATGCACAACAAGAAACTTGAACCAGAACTAAATAAACTCTTTGTTAATATTGGCAATACTGAAATTAAGTTGAATTCCCTAGCAACGGTGCTAAAAACTTGTTCGCTAATTTGCTAATCGTAAGTGCACAGGTCACACAAGTAATATAGTAAAGAGTAGGATGTCGTTCCCATGAGGAATACGTTAATTTCTAAAGCCAAATATTAACCAATAGCTTAGTTAATACTATTCAAGAATATTCAAATTTAAAAGGGTTGTGTAAGATAACTGTAAAGACTAAATTGCAGTAAATCATACGTAAAGATATTGATTAGAGAATAAGGAATCATTTTTCACCATCTTCTTTAATTGATGATATGAAATCCTCTTAAGCAACATAAATGTGATGGGATTTGTTAGCTCGAGAAACTAACTTAGTTAAAAGTCTATCTCTAGGTCATTTAACCATGTTTCATTTACCTAGTTCATTATATTTTCATGAGATCTAGTGCAAACTCCACTGATTAAGAACGATTCTCAATAATAACTATGCATGACCAATAGTTATATGTCTATCCCATTAGCTAATTAACTTATTCTACCATTAGAATAAAATTAAACATGCATCAACTATATTCATGTTCTCAAACCTAAATCCCTATGTCTATTTCAATATATTTAATCAAAACACATTAAATGTTAGCCAAATACTCAAGAGCATTAAGAGAAATATGATTAAACAAACCCAAATCATCTATATCACTCAAAGGGTTACAAAATCATCAATATTCATAGAAAGATCCAAAGAAATCCCTATACACAGCTTAGCTACTCATGACAAATGAAAATCTATCACAAATAATCATTGTCATGCAATAGAAGAGAGAAAGATAAGAAGGAGTAAGAGATGGAAGCTCTTATGAATGATCTTTTATGCTTGAATCCTCTTTCTTGAAGAAGATGACCTCCAACTATTATCCTTTTAGCTTCCCTTCAACTTCAAAAACAAAACCCTAGCAGTTGTGGTGAAAGTGAAAAAGCTTTCTTTTTGAAATCTAATAAAATAGTATTTATAGACCAAATTTTGCACTTGCGTATCACGACGTTAACATGCCTACACCGCAACGTGTGTTGAAATTAGGTCACAATGTTGCGGCATTCATTCCTTTATGCTACGATTTTAAGCCTCGAGTTTCAGTATGCAGCAATTTGAATGCACCACACCGCGACGTTAACATGCCTGCGCCTGCTAAAATTCACACTTGGATTTCTCTTCTAATGTTGGTCCAAATCATCCAAATTTCTACTTGATTAGAGCCCTTCCTGTAATAGAGAAATCACTAAGTTAATCATAGTTGTAAATTCACTTAATCACATGAAGAATTATACCAATTTGCTCAAGATCATATAAGAAAATATCACAATTGATTTGGATGAATTTAAGCTTGAAATCTTCCATATATGCATAATAACAAAGACTAAGCAATCAATAGAGCACATATATAGGATATAAATAACTACATTTTATAGAGTTATCACTCTCTCATCCTAAGTTCAAATTAGACAAATTAAGTGTCCAATTAAAGCCAATCTATGACGGGACATGCTAAAGATCACCTTAATTTCTAATAAAGTTGGCAATTGTGTAACTGAAATCCAACACAAATTTTTCTGCGTGTATTAGATATTAATCATGATATCACCTTAACCCTCAAGTTGATGTCATCTTTAAGGATCAATCATTAGAATCCCCCTGTAGTAAAAATGCACTCGACATATAGGACATTATATATACCCATGTAAGATAACCATAAATCTCTATTATACACACCATGTATATGAGTTGAGTTGGGAATTAACCATATATTCAAATCCTTTTAATACCATATAAATTATCTTATTGCATTATGTTATAATTAAACATTGGTTATAAATGTTGTTCTTTGAATTATTTATCTAAATGTAAATATAATTAAATCAATTAAATTACTAATGTTATTATTGATTTACAGGTATTAATGATTAAATAATCCATAACCTATTATTTTAGTTGATAAATTAACAAATTATTACCAACATCTACTGTCATAAAAAAACCCAAAAGTTGGTTAATTCTCTTAAGGTAGCAAAATGTCTCGTCATCTAATTAGTGATATGCATGAATGGATTAATGAGATTCCTACTATCCCTATCTACTATCCAGCGAAACCACAACCAAGGGAACGAGCTTGGCGGAATCAACGGGGAAAGAAGACCTTGTTGAGCTTGACTCTAGTTTGACTTTGTGAAATGACTTGAGAGGTGTAGGATAAGTAGGACCTAGAAATAGTGAAAGTGAAATACCACTACTTTTAATGTTATTTTACTTATTTCGTGAATCGAAGGCGGGGCACTGCCCCTCTTTTTAGACCCAAGGCTGACCTGCACTGATCAATCCAGGCAGAAGACTTTGTCATGTAGGGAGTTTGGCTAGGGCAGCACATTTGTTAAAAGATAATGCAAGTATCGTAAGATGACCTCAATGAGAATAGAAATCTTGTGTGGAACAAAAGGGTAAAAGCTCATTTGATTCTCGGCTAGACGCCATGCACCGACGTCAACGTATGTATATACAAGTTGATTGTGCTGCACTTGACAGGTGCAATCATGCCAGCATTAATGCATCAGATCCCATCAGAACTCCATAGTTAAGCTTGCTTGAGCAAGAGTAGTACTAGGATTGGTAACCTATTGGGAAGTCCTTGTGTTGCACCTCTTTCTTCCCTTTTTGCCTGTCAGGTTTGGCGCGCGAAATACGGAAGCTACCAGAAAGAATAAGAATGCGGAATGCCCAAACAGCCTCGAAACATGCTTGGCATTGATGTTAACATTATTTTAATTATCTTATTATAATAGATAAAAGGGACAACTTCAAAAAAAAAATCCTTATACTATACATAATATGCACTTTGGTTCTGTTACTTCAAAAATGTGCAAAAATGACATGTTACTTTGCATTTTGTGCAGAGAACTATAAAATGGTAACAACCGTTAGATTTTAGATGGAAACGCACACGTGCAATGCATGTACACATCTCATGTGCAGTTTGCCAAACGCTGTGCAATAGCTGATGGGGGTAATTTGGGAATTATACTTGCATATGATGTGCACATGGAGATGAAAGTGTTCTTCTTTCTGAATTTCCCAATTATGAACCCTAAAACTCCATTACTGCTCTACAACGATTGACCTAAATGAGGGAGCAGAGATTGAGGTCAAACCTGGTGGAGAAAACACAACAGAGCCAGTCTTCAAAGAGTTCAATATGCTTTGGTGGCCATACTCAAAGTTGCAAATACGGCCTTCCTTGTCAGGTGCAAACCTCGTGGATTGAAAAAAACCCAGGAAAGAGGTTCTTTAGTTGTAGCAGGTATGGTATCAAAGATGACTGTCACTTCTTTACCTGGTACAATCCACCTATAGAGAAAAGAGTTAAAAAAATCTTCAATAGTTTGCTCAAAAGGAACAATGAATTAAATGTGGAATTGGAAGCAAAGAAGGCTCAATTGTATGTGTTAAATGCTAACGTTAAATTACAAAAGGCTAAGTTGGAGTCACATAAAGCTAAGCTGGAGTCACAGAAGTATCAATTGTATATGATGCATGGGACTATGCTTGCTATAGTCATTGTGTGCATTGGTTTATTGGTCTCTAGCAATAGAAATATTAGATGAGTGCTATAATGTATTTTGAAATTTTAGTGCAGGATTAGAGGGATGTTTAATGTAAATAAGATGGAGTTAACAGAGGTTAGATGTAATGAATTTGAATGTAAGGACTCAGAGTGTTAAGCAATGTAATTTACCTTGTTCAATGAAATAATTGCAACATTTCTCAATTAATAATGAGTTTATGCAATTGATATGAACAATCATTGTAATAGTACAATAGAACAATTTCAATAAGTTCAATTGACCACCAAATTTTCAATATAATAGAATTCTAATAGCAGTAAATAAGAACTACATAATTAGAACTAATAAAAGCACAATTTCAATATACCATAATTCTCTAGTAATAAATTAAAAAACTTCATGTTGCAAGGGTGTGGTAAACCTATGGGGAGCATACCACTGCCATTATTAGTGTTGGTACAATCATAATCACAAACATTCAACATTTAACAATGATAAGAAAAACAAATAGAGAAAAATCAATTCCAAAACTAATGGACCATGTGGTGAATATATAAATGTATATTAATAAGTAAATAAGATCTGAGTACAAAATAAGATCTTAGTCAACATTCACAAAATAAGATCTTAGTACAAAAAAATACCAACAGGATCCATTATGGCCTAATACCATTACATTTCCAAAAAAAAAAAGGCATGTGACAAGGCATAGTTATCATAGCCCAATACCAGCCAAAAGAAAATAAAAACTAAGGACTAATTGATGTATTTGCACTTGGAGCATTAGATGGAGCATTCCTAAATCTAGCATCAGATGGAATAGCTCCAACACCATTATTTGGATTAGCTTTAGTTGGAGCAATGGGATTAGTTGTAGTAGAACCACTGCCTGCACTTGTTTTCTTCTTCTTTCTATGTATCTTTCTATTTGGATTTAGGGGCCTTGGGTACTAATAATCACATATTTTATTCATTAAGAAACCCTTATGTTTAGTCATTTATACTCTCCATATTCTTAATTGATTGAGTTTGGTATGATTTTGTGAGTTTGAGCTCAAATTGGTCCTAATTGAATATTTTCAGCATTATTGATATTTGACACTGTTTCTGTATTTTGGCCATAACTTGAGTTCTTAATATCTGATGAACATGAATTTTACCTTGTAGGAAAGCTAAGAGGAAGCTCTACAACTTTTATGAAGAGCTCGAAGTCCGATTCAGATGTCTAAGGGACCTAAGTTTACATGGAAGTCAGAATACGGGTTCTGTCAGTAGAATCCAAACAGTGTGCACTCATAAAATCATATCTCAGGATTTAATAATGGAGATGGGCTGAAATTTGGACAGTGGATAGTCAAGATCCAAATAAACAACTTGCATGCAGAACACATTTTGAGAAAAAGAAGTCTAGTAGGTCATTTTGAGCTTGCAAGTAGGAACAGAGGTGCTGAAGTTGGGTTTGAGCAACCTATGGTATTTGGGACATATCTTGGGCTTAAGGAAGCCAAATTAGACGAACCAGCTATCCATTATATAGCCAAGACAAGGATCTACAACTTTCATGAAGAACACTTTTCGTGGTTCTGAAGTATAGTGGGTCGTTTTTGGCCTCCAAGTCAGACACGAAATTTTCGTCCTCAACCACCCACTCATCCATCCACTAATCCACTAATCCACTAATCCACTCATCCACTCATCCACTAACTCACCCATTCATCCACTCATACACTAATCCAACCACTTAACCACTCCACCCACTCATCCACTAATCCATCCACTCACCCATTCATGTCCATAATTTCTCACTCACCAAAAGTCCTTTGGTATTTTTCACTAATTCAACCACTCAACCATTCCACTCACTCATCCACTAAACCAATCCACTAAACCAACCCACTAATCCATTCACTCAAACACTCCACTCACTCATCCACTCATCCACCCACTTCCCTTTGTCATTTTGTTACCTTAGACTTCTATAAAAGGCACCATTTATCATGAACAACATATAATTCTCCTTCATTTCTCTCTAAGTTTCTTCTTGCTTCTTCATAGTTTCTCATAGTTTTGTATATTTTGATGCTCCCCTTCATGGTAATGGAGGGCTAAGCTACTTTCGGTCAATTTAGAACTCTTGAAGAGATTGTGGTTTGGATTCTTGAGACCTTGGTTATGTATTGTATTTGATTTGTAATTGAATTCCTCCTTTCTTCTTCTTTTTCTTCTTCTTGATCTTGAATGCATGAATGGTGATTCTATTTATGTTGATCTGATTAATCTTGGTTTAAGATTGAGATTTGTGATGAAACTTAGAACTGATTGATCTAAACTAATCACATAAATGAAGATTGAGATTTGTGATGAAACTTAGAACCTGATTGATCTAAATTAATCAGGTAATTGAAAAGGTTAGGTTACTTGATTTGTGCCTAAGTTAATTGAATTCGGTACTTGAAATTAACATAGATCTTCATGAATGGTGCGATTGCGGATTTGTGTTTATCACTTGTTAATTGAATTCTAGACGATCGTCTAGTATGAATTCTGGATTTGATGCAGAGATCTCGGTTAGATCCAAATTAACAATTCAATTGCGCTTCAAGTGTTCTATGAAGGGTCTATGATTGAATCCACCTAATCTTGGATAGGTTTCTAAATTGACTGCTCTTTAATTGTTATTTCTTCCTTTAATTTTGTTAAGTGTGATCTTAAACTGTCAAACCCCCCCTTTTTGCTAACTTTCACTTGATTTGATTAAATTACATTTACGATCCTTGAGGAGACGATCCAGTGTTGTTCACTATACTACAAGTTTAGGTAATAACTTCAGTTATAATTTTGACCGAGTTCTACGCTTGTCAAAATTTTGGCGCTTGTTCTTGGGATCCGTAAGTGTGATACGATCTTTTTAAGTTATCATTTAACTCTTTCTTTTTCTTTTTCTTTCATTATCATTTTGTTGCATTCTGTTGCATTTTAAGGATACAATGGACCATGCATAATGGAGTCAAAACTTGAGGAATTGACTTCTTTGGTAAGACATATAGTAGTGAGACAACAATTACCTGTGCAGGAAGCTACACTTGTGTGTAACATTTGTTTTTGTTCATCTCACCCCACATATGCATGCCCTACACTTCAGTATGGTAGTTGTTTTTCCAGATCAATTTGTTGCAGCAGCTGGTTATTTTCCTGATGAACCACAGTTCCAGCAGCAGCAACAGAGTTATGACCCCTTCTTCAACACATACAACCCTAGCTGGGAATACTATCCGGATCTGGGATATGGCAATACGGCATCACTACAGCAACAATCATTTCAATATGAGCAGCCATTCCAAAGATATAACAAGTCCATCAACCACAAAACTTGAGCCTTCATGGGAGGACTTGATGAAAACCCAAATTGAGTTCCGGCGGAATTTCACGCCACTATTCAGATTTAACAACCCAAATTGAGCAGATGACAACCACTATTAATGAACCGAGAAGTCAAGAGTCAGACCAACTCTCTTCCCAAACAATTCCCAACTCCCTGCATTCTAATTGTCATATTGATTTACCTGCAGATTTAGTTGAGGAAACTCATGATGAGTTGTGTGTTGAATTTCCGATTTTATTGATTTTAATGATTCTATCAATTGCAACTCATGTCGATTGTGATTGTGACGGTGATATAAAATGTGTTATGTGTCTTTGAGATTTCTGCATATTTGAAAGTGATGATTGTTTACGCAAAGATCTAATGATATTGAAGGGTCTATCAACAATGCAGTTGCAGAATCTGAAACACACGGGGAGGTGGAGTTGAAGGCCATTGAGGAATTTTCAAAGAAGGAGGAAAAACAGCATATGATAGTAACTACTGAAGTGGATTTTGTTTTTGGGCCATGGTCCAATATAATCAATGAAAGCAGAATTGCCAAATTACACGTGTTGCATGTCATTGGTGAAGTCAAGAAAATTAAGAAAGACCAATGGGAACCCAATGGGAGCCCTCATGCTTCAAGTTTAACTTGGTCATTACACTTCAACCAATGGGACCCTAGTGAAAGCTATCATGTTGTGTCAACCATAACTTGGTCATCACGTTTCAACCAATGGGATCCTGGTGGAGTCTTTTCACCAACCTCAATTAATAAGACCAATGGACACCATCTCAAGTTTGGGAAAATGTGGAAGTAAAAGTGATGGGCTTTTACCATCCACATTATAAAGATCACTAAGAAGTGTCCCAATGTCGAGCTAACGACGTTAAACAAGCGCTTATTGGGAGGCAACCCAACTAGATTTGCTTTTAAGAACTTTGTGGAAATTCTTCCTTATTTTTCTTCTTCTAGCTGTTTTTGTATTTTAGTTTCAAATGCTACTCATGTGTTTTGTGAGTTTTCGTGTTACTGCATGACTTTGATTCTTGTGCATCTTTTTCGCTTGCCATTATCTCGCCCCTCATCAGGTTGTGTTGCTCTTTTCTTTCCGATTTATTTATCACTTTCACATTGAGGGCAATGTTATATTAAGTGTGGGGGAGAGATTTTAGCATGTTTCTTTTGGTTGTTAAAAAAAAAAAAAACAAAAAAGGGATCATTGCATGATTGAATAACTTTTCTCCCTTCTTGAACCTGATATGCTTGGAGATGGATGATTGAATTGATGAATTGAGTTTGATGGATGCATACCTTGTGAGATTTTGAGCCTAATGGATGGATTTAACATTTATGCCATTCTCTTCTTTCTTGTGTGATTTTCACTCATGTTAATGACCACTCTAGAACTTGCTTTGATTCTTTTTTAGGCTACATTTCACTTGCATGCATGAACATGATTGAGGCCTCTTTCTTAATTAGCTAGTTTAACCAAATAGCCAACCTTGTTTTCAATATGATATCAAGCACTCTTTTGACTTCTTGAAAATTCTCTCGATTCCGCCAACCTTGTATATTTTCCTTTGCTTAACCCCTTTGAGCTTATTTGACCATTCCTTGTTTCTAGCTCATTATGTGCCTTAAATGAGAAATCGTGTTCTTACTTTACCTTAGGGAATAAAGAACATTAGCTTGGTTAATGGATAAGTTTTTGAACAAGTGTGGGGGTGTGTGTACAAAATGGTTGTTGAAAAAGAAAAGAGTGCCCAAAAAGAAAAAAAAAATGTATGTATATAGTTATGTTCATATATATAAAAAAAAAGAAAAAAAAACCAAGTGTTTAAAAAAAAAGAAAAGGATTGGGAAATGAATATGTAAAGGGATATACACTAGAGTTGGGATGAACTTTTATTCTTGTTATTTGAACTCAGCTCTCATTTGCTTTTATTCTCTTTGGTATTTATCTTCTCATATCCATTTTATCCTCTTCTGTTACCTTGACCTCACTACAACCTTGAATAAAGTCCTTATGATTTGTGTGTGCATGTGTTTTGAGTAGTGGAGAAATAGAATATAAGCAAGCTTATGGTAGTGCAATTTTCATGAGTTGAATTGAGTGAAATACCTACCTTTTAAACACTTGAGAGATTGAGAGGGGATCTTGTGAAGATCTATCATTCTCGATTCATGTTGAAGATACCTTGCTTGTTGGTTTGAGATGTGGAGAATTGTTAACTCATGAATGTTTTGATCCTGAACCTTTGGTTGTTCTTCTTGATTGTAAAATTTTGGTCTTGAGTTTTGCCCAAGAGTGCAAAAAGCTAAGTGTGGGGGAATTTGATAATCACATATTTTATTCATTAAGAAACCCTTATGTTTAGTCATTTACACTCTCCATATTCTTAATTGATTGAGTTTGGTATGATTTTGTGAGTTTGAGCTCAAATTGGTCCTAATTGAATATTTTCAGCATTATTGAGATTTTACACTATTTCTGTATTTTGGTCATAACTTGAGTTCCTGATATCTGAAAATCATGAATTTTATCCTGTAGGAAAGCTAAGAGGAAGCTCTACAACTTTGATGAAGAGCTCGAAGTCTGATTCAGATGTCTAAGGGACCTAAGTTGACATGGAAGTCAGAATACGGGTTCTGTCAAGTAGAATCCGAAAGTGTGCACTCAAAAAAATCATATCTCAAGATGTAATAATGGAGATGGGCTGAAATTTGGACATTGGATAGTCAAGATCCAAATAAACAACTTTCATGAAGAACACATTTTGAGAAAAAGAAGTCTAGTAGGTCATTTTGAGCTTGCAAGTCGGAACAGAGGAGCTGAAGTTGGGTTTGAGCAACCTACGGTATTTGGGACATATCTTAGGCTTAAGGAAGCCAAATTGGACGAACCAGCTATCCATTTTATAGCCAAGACAAGGATCTACAACTTTCATGAAGAACACTTTTCGTGATTCTGAAGTATAGTGGGTCGTTTTTGGCTTCCAAGTCAGACACGAAATTTTCGTTCTCAACCATCCACTCATCCATCCACTAATCCACTAATCCACTCATCCATCCACTAATCCACTCATCCACTCATCCACTAACTCACCCATTCATCCACTCATACACTACTCCAACCACTTAACCACTCATACTTCATCCACTCATAATTGAATTCGGTACTTGAAATTAACATAGATCTTCATGAATGGTGCGATTACGGATTTGTGTTTATCACTTGTTAATTGAATTCTAGACGATCGTCTAGTATGAATTCTGGATTTGATGCAGAGATCTCGGTTAGATCCAAATTAACAATTCAATTACGCTTCAAGTGTTCTATGAAGGGTCTATGATTGAATCCACCCAATCTTGGATAGGTTTCTAAATTGACTGCTCTTTAATTGTTATTTCTTCTTTTAATTTTGTTAAGTGTGATCTTAAACTGTCAAACCCCCCCTTTTTGCTAACTTTCACTTGATTTGATTAAATTACATTTACGATCCTTGAGGAGACGATCCGGTGTTGTTCACTATACTACAAGTTTAGGTAATAACTTCGGTTATAATTTTGACTGAGTTCGGCGCTTGTCAGGCACCCACGAACATTATGACCCCACATGCCATAATTCCCACACTAACATTGAAGTCCTTCCCTGGATACCTTATTTGGTTTTTGAGATTACTCATTAGTGGCCCTCTTCCTAGCCTTCTTTGGTCTGCCAATAGAAGTCCTAACCAAAGGAGGGAGGATTGGATCATAGTCAAGATGTAGCCACTCTTCCTGTGAAGGTACAAGGTTAATAATTACTTTATAGCATTTCAAGAAAGTCTCATTCTTGTAACAATCATCAATGTAGTTCTCAGGTTGATCCCTTTGTGCATAAATGGCACTCACAACATGTGCACAAGGGATACCTGCAGGAGATACAAAAAAACCAATTAAATTTCATATCAAGAGATACCAATAACATATATATAATATCAGTTTTATACTTGTTATGTCTCAGCTTCCGTAAGAACTAGTCCTACTCACCAAATCCACTACCTTCTTGCTTCCTTGCCATGTGTCAATTTCAAATTTTCCATTGTCATTCATATGTGCAATGCACAACATAACTTATTCCTTTGACCTTTGAAGCTTATGTTGAATTCGTGAGCAGATCTAACCTTGACACTTGAGCATCTTATCTCTCTTTGCAGCAAACATCTTTATTAACATCCTCCTTACAGTTTCCATTATTGTGATTATGGGCTTATCTCTAGCAGACAGTGTTGCAGAGTTGAATGACTATGCAATACTGTTCAATAGATTACCTGATTTAGCCCTTGGAGTGAACAAATATCTTGACCATGCGTTTGCATCTCTTGCAGCTAACCAATTGGTTGCTCCCTCATTCAACTTTCTTATTTCTTGTATGTGAAAGTCAAATTCAGGCTTGGTAGTGGCCCTTGCAGCATTCCACAATAGATCTTTCAACACTTGTCCTTTATATGTGAGGTTGAAGTTGGCATATAGATGCCTAACACAGAATCTGTGTTTAAGCCCCATGTCCTTAAGTATAGAGTTCAAACCCTGCAAGTACATCAAGTAAAAAATCAGAAAATAAGTATGGAGTTCAAACTTATGCATATGCAGAACAAAATAACATAAAGTAAGATGTCTCCTTTTTATTACCTTTTTCTTATCTGACATGAACACACATCCATTCTTTTCAATTGACCCAATATCCTTAAGCAACCTGTCCAAAAACCACATCCAGTTATCTCTCAACTTAGCCTTAACTGCAGCATAGGCAATAGGGAACATGTTATCATTAGCATCCCTTGCCACTGCCACTAGCAAATGACCCGCAAAGCCAGCCTTTAAGAACATGGTATACAAAACGCAGATCACGTGTATATTTCAAGGGTTTTTTTGAAGTTTCCACATAAAAAATTAGACATTTAGGACTACACACAGTAACATTTGCATGTTCACACACAAATAGGACCACATGCATCCCCTGCCAACCAATTTGGGACAACAATTAGGACCACACACACAGTAACAAAGAACACTGATAATGACAATATTTTGGGACCACAAACACAAATGGGACCATATGCATCCCCTGCCAACCAATCAAACCCAAAACCACTAATAAACAAGCAATAAGCCTAACCTTAAAAACAATTTCAACAAAATGAGCTTCAAGTCTAACTAATAATTGCCTCAGTTGGGCTCACGGTACAAAGCCCTTACTTCACGATTTGGTCCCATGAATAAGGGTGTTTCTTCAAGCTTTGATGACACAAACAAAGGTGCTCCTTCAAGGTTCGATGGCACGCACTATTTCTCCCTCAATGGCAGCAAATTAGATTGCAAAATTAAGGAAATGATGGAAACGAGAAATTAGGGTAGGTTTGGGGGCGAAATTAGGACAAAGGGAATTAGGAAATTAGGGTAGGTTTGGGGACGAAATTAGGGGTTCATAATTGGAAAATTCAAAAAGCGTGCAAGTTTCATCCCCAAATTATCCTTATCAGCTATTGCAGAGCGTTTGGCAAATTGCACATGAGACGTGTACATTTATGTTTCTATCCAAGATCTAATGTCTATTATCATTTTGTAATTCTCTGCATAAAACGCAAAGCAACAGGTCCTTTTTGCATATTCTTAAAGTAACAAGACAAAAGTGCACATCACGTATAGTACAAGGAGATTTTTTGAAGTTTTCCCTTGATAAAAATCTGACTTTAGAGATTTTTAAGGTACAAAAATAATATGTTAATAAATTATTATAATCACTGATATGTTACTATATATCAATAGAGAACTTGGATATAATAAATAGCCGTTAATCTTATATAATGTCTTACCATATAAGATTATTAGCTAAATTTATGGTCTTACTAGAATTAACTTTCTACGATAATTAATTAGAACCAGTAAACTCTTATATAGAAAAACAGGCTATCAAATACTCTTATTTAAATTTAATATTATCCTTAAGAATAGAATTTATATCTGAACAATATCAGTTCAGATATATATACAACCAAAGATAATACTGTATTATTTAAATAAGTGAAAGCTTCAACATTTCATTCTTTCCCTTGAATTTTCACATCATGTTACTTAGCTTCTCAGCATTTGACTAATTTAATTAAACGTATAAAACTTTGATTATACCCTTGAATCCTATTTTGATTATTGATATATTTGATGTTTGGGATATTGATTTTATGGGACCATTTCCTAACTCTTTTAATTATCTACATATTTTTGTTGGTGTTGACTATGTGTCCAAATGGGTTGAGACAAAAGCATGTAGAAGCAATGATCACAAGGTAATTATCCAATTTTTGAAAAAAAATATTTGTGCACGTTTTGAAACACCATAGGCTATCATTAGTGATGGAGGCAAGCATTTTTGCAATAGACTATTTGAGCATTTAATGAAAAAGTATGACATTACTTATAAGGTAGCTACCCCTTATCACCCGCAAACTAGTGGTCAAGTTGAGGTATCTAATAGGGAGATTAAAAGAATTTTAGAGAAAACTGTAAACCCTTCTAGGAAAGGCTGGTCTTTACATCTAAATGATGCATTGTGGGCATATTGCACGACATTTAAGACTTCTATTGGGATGTCTCCATATAAATTTGTTTATGGTAAGGCTTGTCATCTCCATGTTGAGTTGGAGCATAGAGCATATTGGACTATCAAGTATCTTAATTTTGAGTTTGATAAGGTTGTTAATCAAAGGAAACTTCATCTCAATGAACTGGAAGAAATTCATAATGATGCTTATGAGTGTGCAAAGTCTTATAAAGATATGATGAAGAGAGTGCATAATAGTTACATCTTTAGGAAGTCTTTTCAACCTGGTCAAAAAGTCCTTTTGTATAATTCTCGCTTGCATTTATTTCCAAGTAAATTGAGATCTAGGTGGTCTGGCCCATATGTTGTGAGAACTGTTTACCCTCATGGTGCTGTTGAGATAGAGAATCTCAAAGATGGTAATATTTTTAAGGTAAATGGTCAGTGGTTGAAGTCGTACCTTGAGTTAAAGGATCCTGTTGTAGAAGAGACTTTGGTAGACGATTCTATCTACCAAAACTGAGGTAAGATTTTAGTTTAACTTTTTTTTCATTTTTATTTTTATTGAGTTGGCGTAAGTGCCTCTCAAATTTTGGAACCTTTGTATGAGGATGTAAATAATGTCAGCCAACAGAAAAAATTTAAAAAATTCAAAACCCAAAAAAAAAATTAGTTTGCGTGCTTGTTTATTTTATTTTACTTTATTTTGTTTTTTGTTATTTTGTCATTATCCTCTTCTCATCTTCTCTTTTTAATTGCTAAGCATTTCAGGTATGTGACTCCTCCTCATTATTCTGTTTATTTTTGTCCCAATAATTTATTTTATGTATATCACACTTGCATTTAGTCTCATGTCATAAAAGTTGGTAGAATTGTGTGTTTCCTTTAAAGATGATATGATGCCATGTTTTTTATTTTGAGCATTGGAATAATATTTTTGTTCTTTCACATATTGCCGCTAGTCACCCCTTTGAGCATATTTATTGAGTTTTTCTTTTTTAACTCTTTCCCAAAGTGTTTCAGGAAAGAAGCAACACTATTGCAATATGGGAAGGTATAAAGGAAGGAAAAAATAGAAAAATGAAAAACAAAAAAAAAGAAGGCAAAGTGAAAGTGCAAGAAAAAAAATGAAGAAAAAAAATTCGAAAAAGCTACAAAGTTGAAAAAAAAATTGAGAAAAGAAGTGGAAAAAAAAGAAGTTTGGTTTGAGAGTTTGAAAAAAAATGATCTAAAGAAAGTAAAGAAAATTGTGTAAAAAGTGTACAAATCAAGCTTCTTAATATTATTCTTAAAACATTGTTGATTTTCATTATTTTCCTTAGCCTTCTTATTTTCCCTTTACCCACATTACAAGCATAGTAAAGTCCTATTTGATCTTAAGGAATTGCATGATTCTTCCAATATACATGACTAATCTTAAGGTGTGATGTAAAGTCTTGTCTTGACATTTTTTCATAAAACGATATTTGTTCTATTTTCTCAGCGTTCTTTTTATCATTTTATATGTGAGATATTTGTTTTGATTTGTGCATACTGCTCTACTCACATATACTTGTTATGAGTGATATCATACTTCTGAGTGATTTTCATTATTGAATGCAACTCTTGTGAAGATTGTATGTGGTTAAAAGATATTTTCTGATAGAGATTCTAGTTATGATATTTGGAGATAATTGGTATATGTTATAGTAGCTATATTATTCACACACTTTGAATTTGATTATGGTAGAGTTTTGTGGCAATTATAATGTTCTGATACATGACTGATATTCTTGAGTAAGATGAATTTCACTGTGAGCTTTGTTTAGTATTACTTCTATTGTTAGAGACTAGTAATAAGCTGATTAAGAATTGTGAAAAGAAGCCAAATAATGCATATTTTATTTTTAAAAGTTGACTTAATCATTATTTCGTTAGTTAGTTTAGTTAATTTTGAGCATTATGATTGATTCTTTAAAGAATTTCTTATTACTATATAATTATGCTAATTATAGGAATGGTACCATTATTCATTCAAGGTGCACCACGATTCAAGCATAAAGACAAGGTCAATTTGTGTAAAAAATAATGAAAATACAATTTTAGAAAATAAAGTCCAAGCTACACAACTCATAAAAGTACACCCATGATTAAAAAAAAATTAGTGAAGAACAATTTTTCTAGCAAGCCCACGATGCAAATAAGGCTATGGGCCCATGAAAAGTTGGTCATCACGAAACATCTTGGAGAAAGAATGCATCATGGTCAATCAAAAGAAGAAAATATAAAAGCCAAGCTTAAAGCCCGTGTGGGCTCCACTAGCTCTTGTATTCCACTCCACTTGATTTCAAAGAGCTTGTTAAGGTAAGGCTAGTCAGTGAGGAAAATAAAGCAATGTGTAAAAACAAACCCAAGCCCAGATGAATGAACGGGTTGAAAAAGGCCCACAGTTACTCTAAGAAAAATATAACCAAATTCAAGTGGGCAAAGCAAGTTATAAATAACAGAGAGAACGCCGCTGCGACTCGCAGCCTGCGAGAGAATGGACGCATAGCAGAGAGGACCAAGTAACGTTGTAGCATAGAAAAAAAGGAGAAGTTATGTGCAATAGAAAATACTCGTGACATAATTTTATTTTGTTTTAATTTTATTATGTTTTGTTAAATTTTTTGTACTAAAAAAATAATGAAACCTTAATTGTTTTGGTAGTTGTTACCCAATTTTAAGATTTAATATTTATTGATTTTATTTTCATATCGATTATATAAATAAAATTTTAGATAAATTTAATCATATTTTTTTTATACTTTGTAATTTATTTATATTATCTGAATGTTTGTGATAATTTTTAGATATTAATTGTGATTTTGTGTTAGGAATACATTTGATGATTTGATAATTACTATTAATTAAGAAAATAAAATTATATATATGATTACTTGCCTTTGGTATTTCATTGATAGATTTTCCGTGAGCACATATTTTGCTGCAAGATGTTTATAAGATAAATTATTTGGGTATAATAATTTAATATAGTTAATATTAAAATTAATCTTGATGGATTCTGACCCTTAATCCTTTTACATATGGTAGAAACCTCATCCACACACTTGCTTTCTTTTAATTTGATTTTTATTTTAGTAATTTATTTTATTTTATATTTACATCTTTGATTTCGTAATTCTTGTTACTAGATTAGGAAGAATTTTTCAATACTTAAAATTTAACTCTAAGTCTCTGTAAGAACAACCTCGTATTTGCTCAATTGTATTTTAGTACGGCTTGTGTACTTGCGAGTGTTTAAAAATTTTTAAAAAAGGTCACAACACATGTTTTCAAAATTTTTAAACAAAAATCATTCCGTCATATTTCAAAATCAAACAGAAATTATAGTACTCATTTTTTCTAACTTAAATTTTATTCAAATAAAAAGAGATAAAGAAAAAGGACATGCTTGTTTTCCTTAGACATGGTTGGAGACCTATGAAGCATAGACATAGACACGAACATGGGGACACCTTGACACGGGATTTGGACGTGGAAACATATATCAAATTCAAAAAATTATAAAACACGAACATGATATATATATATATATATAAAATTGTAAAATTAAAAAAATTCATAATTTATTAATATTATTTCTATAAGCTTGAAGATTAATAATATCTTAATATATGTCATATGTGTTAATATTTGCTACCTAGTAAGCTCATCCTAAAAAATATGGAGCATAATTTCTATTGACATATTCTAAAAAATCTAACTAACTTCTCCTAATAGAACTACTCACATACAAGTACATGTGCATCCAAAAAAAATTTAATTAGAGAAAATATTGGTATGAGGCAAGCTTCGGTGACGACGAAATAGACGGCTTGGTACGAGAAGAGGTAGAAGAAGCATATGAAAATAGAAGTGTGTGAAAAGATAAAACTTAAAAGTCTAATAGTGGCGTGTGAAAAGATAAAACTTATAATACTAGTATGTGAAAATAGTGACTTGGGACGTTAGTCATGTGATTGGGTTTGGGTGGGTTACAAACTTACTAATTGAATGTTAGTCATGGAAACTATTTTTTTTAAAAAAAATATTAATAGGCCTTGTTGTAGACGTGTTCAAGTGTATTCGAGGCGTGTCCAAGCGTGTCCGAGACGTGTTCAAACTAAAAAATAATAATATTTTTAATCGGACACGCAGGACACGTGTGTCGTACGAGTATCTCTATGTGCCTGACATGGACACGTGTTCAACACACAGACACTCTTCAAAAACGGCGTGCCCGTGCTTCATGGCTGGAGACTCTACTTTCTTATTCACCCTTCTGCTTATGAATAATGGCCTTATCAAAGTGTTCCTCCATGGCTCTCCTATGGAACTCTCTCAATTCAATCCATCCTCATGTGCGAGCAATGTGCTTATAAGTATGTGGGGTATAATTTCCTGATAGTCTGACACATGGACTAAACAAGGACTCTAAAATGGACTATAAAAGCCATCCTTGTAATATTTATAGATTTCTCACAATACCATAGTTGCAACTTTAATTCCCAAAATGTGCTGATTTTGGGAACGTTGAGAAGTCTGTTTTTCACAAACCGACTTCTCAACGTGGAAATTTAATTTTTTTAAAATGGTGTTGGGAAGTTTGTTCTTAAAGGGCTTTTGGTATGGTTTAAAGACTCAGAGTCCCACCTTAGCCCGTAATGTCACCCACCTATTTTGGAAGTTGTTCCCAGAGGGCGTGAACCAGGTGAAGATGAAGAAGAAAGCCTCCACAAAGTATGGCCATTAGAAGACTTTACATATTAGCTCGTATGTTTGTATAAAGCCCTATGCATTGGGATTGATCTATGTCAAGGCCACCCATAGATGGTTTAACACCTTCATTTTGAAGTTGGTGAATAGAAGTCGAACACCAATGTGAGTGAGCATTGCTACGTACAAATATATGAAATGGGCGCCCTCTGTCCTAGTTGAGTAAGCCCTATCTTGATCAATTGGAGCCCAGATCACGAACTTATGATCCTAGAAGCCTCCTTCCGTTAATTACAAATACTTTTGCTTGTCTGCGCCATCTTCCGGAGTCCTTATGTTTGATGGAGTCTCTAATACCTCCATATCAACCCATTGATATAGGCTGATATCTCAGGGAAATAGGTATTCTCTAGATTTGGATGTAGCTGCCTTCTTCCATGTCATCTTTAAGGTCTTGGAATTACCTGCTTGTCGTGACTGAAATTGCGGCGGGAGCTGTGAACAAATAAAATGTTATGAGTTGCCACAAATTTTATTTGAAATAGGAAAAATTAGAAAACCTTTCTTAGAAAATGGTCTTTGAAACTAGATTGGATTCGGGTCGGTTATGCGTAGGGAATGGTGGAAACTTAATCCCACAGTACCCCTAACACACCTGTCCTGAGATGGTACCTTAAATCAGTTATGCAAAACTTGATAATCCCATAACACATTTGTTTCACCCCTTTTTGTTTAAAAAAAAAAACTAAAGAGACAAATAGTTTGTGAAAATTTAATTTTTGGCTTGACAGAATAGAAGTTCTGCTCCTACGTATCCTCTGGCGTAATGAGAAACTCAAAGTCATATAGTTCTTTATAAAATTCTTGTGGGTTGATTTTTTTTAACTTTAAAAAAAATATTTTATTTTTAAAATTCACTTGATTTTTTTTATGTTTAAAAAAAATTGAATCATCAAGTTATTACAACTCAGATGATTATAAAAAGCCACATGATTAATAAGCTGTCATAACTCAGTTAATCTCATTTTATTCTTCTAAAAAAAGTTCAATTATTTTTTTTTATTTTAATTCTTTTTTATAATTTTTAATTTTTTAATTTTTTTTAACTTTTCAGCCCAATAAGCCCATTAATCTAACCCATTTCTAAAAAAAACAAACTATCAGAATTTGAAAATCAAAAGAACATCATAGAGATAAGCTTACGGAAAGGGGGGTTCTGTTTTTTTTTTTGGTTAGTAGTAGAGGCAAGGGTGACAGAGATGAAGGTCGGCAGTGCGAAGGACAGTGGTGCGCCAGCATGGCTAGATGCGGTCAAAAATCGGCACGCGGATGGTTGCTACGAATCAGGTTTGACGATGCGACGCATGCTCGACGGGTCTAGTTCGACTGTTGCGAGTTTTGGCTGGTTCATGGGAGCGTTCGCGTAGGAATGGTGCGACTGGGTCTAGTTGACAAAGCGGCTGGGTGGTTCCCGATCTGTGCTTGAGAGGTGAGACTGGGTCTAGTCGATGAAGCGGCTTTAGAACGGCGAGTTCGGGTTAACGCGGGACGGCCTAGGGCAAATCGACACAATGCTGGTTTGCGCGAGGTAGGTCGCGATTCAGAGGCACTTAGGTGGGGAGTCCACGAGGTAGTCTGTAGGTCACAGATCCGGTACGATGTGGATTTGGTGTGCTGAAACAGGGAGCGCGATGATGTCTAGGTGCGAGGTTTGATCGTCCAGGTTGGGCGACACACAAGTCATCGTGGTGCAGCTCGGTTGGGTAGCTTAGTGGTGTTGTGCAGCTGGTTATGTTTGATGGGTTGTGGTGGTTGGTTTAGGTGAAGATGGTAAAGTAGGCGGTGGCTATGGAAGTTATTGTTGGTGTATGCCCTAGTGGCCAATACGTTTTGTTTGTATTTACATACATTATATTATGCTATTTTATATGAGGCATTTCATTTATTATGTTCTTTTTTTTGGTAAACATGATAAAGTCCTTAGAATAGTAAATTTGATACCATAGGACATCAAGTGGATGACTTGATCGTGAGATCCTATTGGATAAAATACTATTCTTAAATGTCCCTAGTCAAGTATTATTGTTAATTAGGACAACAATAATGCTTTGAGACTAGTATGTGCGTACGGCGATGACCACATCTCACGGGTCATGGATATGAGATATCAAGTCTACACATAGATACATATTAGAGTAATGATGTATTGGACAGACCCGCCATGAGAACGCTACGTGGATCGTTACGTGAGTGTCATAAGCAATTCTCATAGTGATAATGGTGTATGTGGTCCTTTGACTGAAATCACTACGATTCCTACATGAGGAGTTGTGTGTTTTAATGCCATCAAACGTCATCTCGTAACAAGATGATTATAAAGTTGGTTATTAGACATACCGCGATACATGTGGAGGGATGTGAGTGACCTAGATGGGATTTGTCCCTCCTACATAACAGAGTGATATCTTCCGATTGAGTGAGACTATGAAATGCATGTGCTCAAATGAGTCAATATGAGATATTGATCTCATTTGTCATTACTATGTCTACTCGGGAATCGGAACGCGAAGATTGAACTAAACAAGGGTGACACGTTCCATGCCTTGTGTTCAATTTGGATATCTGGACAAAGGGACTAAACTACACGAAAACATTGGTCACAGATAGGTTATGTCAAATCACTGACATTCTCATTACTTGGGTAGCAGTGATGTGTTGCTAGTCACTGTTTGTAATATTAAAATGAGATTTTAATATTACTACCAACGTCATGAGAACCTGCAGGTCGCACACTTAGAACAGACTAAATTGGAGTAATCGAATCCAAGTTGGACTCGGATTCAATTGTGGGCAGATGGGTTTAGGGTTGCACCACTTACCTTGCTACCGCTCACACTCACTTAAGGCAGCCACTATTATAAATAGTACTGCTGGGGCTGCTACTAGGCTACATCACAACCCTAGCCGCACCTGAAAGTGAGTGAGAGATAGTGAGGTCTTCTTCTCCTCTCTTCGCAGCCTAGCACTACGAAAGAGGCGTGACTCCTTTTGTAAGTCCTGTTCGTGTGGATACCGGAAACATCGTCGCTATTACGGTGTTGGTGATTCACCTCGCTTGGTCACGCTTCAAGAGGTAAAATTTTAAAAACCTCGGATTATGGATTTTTCGCATGGATCCTGTGAGGGAATTCTGTTATTCCGCTGCGAGACTTTGATCCGCAAATTCCCAACAGTTATGTGGTTTTAATGGTGGTTTGAAGATGGTGATGAGGTAGATGATCATGATGGTGAGGGCTGTTATGGTGGTGATGGAGGTGAGGTGATGAAGGTGAATTGGGCTATTATAGTTTTGGAAGAGATTGGTAATGGAGGTGATGAGAGGTTGAAGATGAAGTAATAGTGTGGGTGAAGGTTGCTGCAAGGATTTACTACTGATATAAGGCTACGTGATGGAGAGAATAATATGTTAGGTGAAGTGTGTTTAGGGGTTTAGGCTATTAGCTTTTTATAGAAAAAATTAGGATTTGGAGAGTGACGGTGATAAGTTTTGAGATGAGTTTGTTTAGGATGAGTTTCTTTTGGATGATTCTTGGGTATGTTTAGGATGACTATTTGGGGTTTGCTTAGGATGTGTTCAATGATGATTGGTAGGGTTTGTTTAGGATGAGTTTAATGATGATTTGCTAGGGTTGGTTCGGATAAGTTTAATGGCATATGAGTTATGAGATGGATAATGGGTCAATGGATCAAGTTGTAGGTTAATGGGTCAGGTTATGGGTTTCTGCTAGAAAATTAAGCCATTTTATTTTTTTATTTTTTCCTCTTTTTGTCTTTTTTTCTTTTTTTTTTACCAAAAAATGTAAAAATGCCCCAAACAAAATTGAATGTTCACAGTTGTCTCTCTTTACTTGTTTCTTACTAGATAAAAAAATAATTGTAGTTTTTCATTTTATCATTGTAAAGAACGAGTAAAGACATGAAGTTGAATTTTGTTCGATAGCATAAGATAATACAAAAAAAAATGCGAGAACAATAAAATGCGAAGAGGCGATGCACTCAAAAGTAAATAATAAGAGTCGATGCGCTTAAAAGAATTTAAAATACAGGGAGCCGATGTACTCGAAAAAATTGACATAAATTTAAAATGCATGGAGCCGATGCGCTCAAAAGAATTTAAAATACATAGAGTTGATGCGCTCAAAAGAATTTAAAATATAAGGAGCCAATGCGCTCAAAATAAGTGACAAAAATTTAAAAAAAATAAAGGAGTCGATGCTTTCAAAAGAATTTAAAATACATGAAGCTGATTATCTAAAAAGAATTTAAAAATTAAGGAGTTAATGCACTCAAAAGAATTTAAAAATGCAGGGAACCGATGCGCTCAAAAAAATTTAAAATGCATGGAGCAGATGCACTCAAAAGAATGCATGAAGCCAATGCGTTCAAAATGCATGAAGCTGATGCGCTCAAAATGCATGGAACCATTGCGCTCAAAAGAATTTAAAATGCATAGAACCGATGAGCTCAAAATGCATACAGTAGATGCGCTCAAAATATATGTAACTGATGCGCTTAAAATGCATGGAGCCGATGCACTCAAAATGCATGAAGCCGATGCGCTCAAAATGTATAGAGTCAATGGGCTCAAAATGCAGGGAGTCGATACACTCATGAATATGAAAAGTAAGGAGCTGGTGTGCTCAAAATGACATGTAACCATTTGTGTCGGTAAGACATAGACTTAAGATCTTTTTTTTATCTCTTTTTTTTTTCTCTTCTTTTTTTTTGTCAATTTTCTTTCCTCTCTTTTTTTTTTTTTTTTCTCTCTTAAAAATCATTTGAACCATTGACAACTTTGGAATGCTTTGACCAATCAAACCCTTGTTCATGTGTTTTTCTTCATCAGACCCTTTGGTTGACTTAGAATTCTCTTGACTTTCTTTTTTGCTTCTCCATTTCTTATTCCTTTTTTTTTCTTCAACCCCCCTTTTCTTCTTAACAATGAAAACTTACATGGCTAGTATTGTAATCATTTCCAACAAATGTCACATTGCAACCTACACTTTGAGCTACTAAGATCTTTTAATCTAACTTAATCATTGAAGGATTATTATAGAATTGCTAAATCAAAATGTTGACCTTAAATTTATCTTATTTGAGACATAACTTAATAAGTAAACATGCATTCATGAATGAACAGAAATTCATTAAATGAACAAACTTCCTTTTATTACTTTAATAACCAAATCATACATGAACTTTTGGTAAGACACATACTTGAAAAATGAAAGCATAGAAATAAAAGAAAGTTGTAAGGATTTTATAAAAATTTGCCCCAGTACTGATTCCTTGTTCCAAATTCAATTGATTCTCTGCAATTGCTTGATAATTCAACCGCTGTCTCTATTGCTACTTTCCTCAACACAACTTCTCCTTAATCCTACAGAAATTTTGCCAAAGTATGGTCAATTGAATGTAAACAAAATTGCCCCAGTGTAACCAATCGGATGCAAATAAAAACTTGCCTCAGTGTAGCCAATCAAACGCAAATAAAAATCGCCCCAGTTTGGTGAACCCTTCAAGGAGTTTCAGGTCATCTTTCTCTGTGATTTTTCCTATTTATTTATCCTGATTTTTGCTTAGTGCCGAGGCTACCAAATTAAAAGATATTTATTTTTCGATTAACCAAAACTTGTAGTATGCAGTGTAACTGGGTCGAACCCTTAGATCATTCCAATTAATCAACCACGTTAGGAAATTAGAAATGGGGGGGGGGTTTAGTTGCAGGAGTAATTAAAGGACAATAATTAAAAGATAATAATTAAAATACAATAATTAAAGGAAATTAATTAAAAGACAGAAATTGAAAGACAATAATTAAAAGGCGGTAAATAAAAGACAATAATTAAAAGGCAGAAAATAAAAGAGCAATAATTAGAAAGTAGTAAATAAAAGAAATTAATTAAAAGACAGTAAATTGAAAGACAATAATTAAAAGGCGGTAAATAAAAGACAATAATCAAAATGCAGTAAATAAAAGAGCAATAATTAAAAAGCAGTAAATAAAAGAAATTAATTGAAAGACAGAAATTGAAAGACAATAATTAAAAGGCGGTAAATAAAATAGCAATAATTAAAAGGCATAAATTGAAAGAGCAATAATTAAAGGACAATAATTAAAATGCTGGAGAATGTTGTAAATGAGATGAGGAAAAACAATCAATCCAAGGGAATCAACAACTCTTGAGTTTAATCCATCCTTGACCACTATGAACTCATTCATAAGCTAACCAGATTCTTAGTATGCTCTACTGGATAAGCATCTAGTATTTGGTTAATCAACGTTAGATAAAGTTAGCATCTATCCAACCTTAAATCAACCTAATACTTAGCATTTAACCAAGTTAGACATTTCATCGAACACCTTTGGTGCATTGCCTAATCTCATGTAAAATCCTCATCCAAGCATGAATTCGCTACTAGGTAAGCACCTAGGATTTAGTCAATCAACAAAAAATGGATTAAGCATCCATTTGACCCTAAATCAACCTCATTCAAGAATTCATTCTAGCTAGACAATACATCAAACACCTTTGATGCATTACCTTGTTTTTTTTTTTGCAAACACATAATAGTTAAGCAACTATCACATGAATACCAAAATTGAGTTAAGCTCTCAGTCAAGATGCAACAAAATCAAGAGAAGGAGGAAAGAAATTTGATTAACAACAAGAATGTAAACATTCATCACAAGATCTCAAGATTACACATCAAGAGTGTTTCAATCCCTAGGATTGATTACAAAGCTTTAGCTCTCCATGAATGGAGAGCACAAAACAGAAAAGTAAAGTGCAGAAAAATGCAGAAATGTAAAAGAGAAAGAAGAAGAGAAGGGAGGAGAAGAGAGGAGAGGAGAGGAGAGGGAAAGAGGTTCTAGAGAGAGGAAGAAAAGTGTAGAATGAAAAATGAGGTGATTCTGCCCTTGTCTCGGTTTTCTACTTGTAAACCCTAAAAGTACCTCTTATTTTGGCCTCACATCATTAGAATCCATTTAGATACAGAGCTAGGTCCATTATGAGCAGCTGGGCCCAAACCCCATGCAATTTGGAGGTCTACAACTCAAGTTATAATCAAAACAATATCAAAGGGTCTCTGATTCCATTAGCTAACTTCAAGGGATGAAAACCACATCTAAAGTTCATATTTTGGAAATGTGGTTTTCATATGAATTGAAGATATATGTCTTAGCTTTCATTTTCCACCAGATTCAGGCCCAAATCACATCTACGGCCCAAGTTATGCCCAAATTAGTGCACACTGCTCGGGTTACGTGGAAGAACTCGTATTCTGACTTCCAGGCCCCATTAGGTCTACTAGAGATTCGAATGAGACTTTGAGCTCTCATCAAAGTTGTAGAGCTTCCTCTTAACTTTCCTACAAGGTAAAATTCATAATTATCAGATATATAGAACTCAAGTTATGGCCGAAATACAGAAACAGTGTCAGAACTCATTAATACTGAAAAAAAAATCAATTAGGCCCAATTTGAGCCCAAACTCACAAAACATGACCAAACTCAATCAATTAAGAATATGGAGAGTATAAATGACTAAACATGAGGGTTTATTAATGTATAAAATATGTGATTATCAAATTCTCCCACACTTAGCTTTTTGCACTCCAGGGCAAAACACATAAGACCAAAACTAGGGAACAAGGGATCAACATACAAACTAAAAAGCTAAACACTCTAAAAGACTCAAATTCCAGTGATATTCAAGAATGCAAAAGTTTATAAGCAATAAGAGTAAGAAAAGATTCAAGGGGATCAAAACATTTATGAGGTAACAATTCTTCACATTTCAAACTAACAAGTAAGGTATTTTCAATTTGAAAAACATGATTCAAGAATGATAGATCCTGACAAGATACACTCTCAATCCCTCAAGTGTTTAAATGGTCTGTATTTCACTCAATTCAACTCTTGAACAATTGTACTACCATAAGCTTGCTTTTCTTCTACTTCTCCATTACTCAAATATATGCACATAACAATCAAGAGGACTTTATTTAAGGTTGTAATTGGGTTAAGGTAAGGGAAGGAAATAATATGAATATAGCAAGATAACTACCAAAGAGAATAAAAGAACATTGGAGAGGAACTCAATTGACAAACATGAAATTTTATCCCCCCAAATCCATGTAATGCACATTCTCTTTTCATACTCCTTCTCTTATTATTTTTTTATTTTTTTTAATTCCTTTTCTTTTACAACCTTCTTGCATTTATTCTTTTTCTTTTCATTTTCTTTTTCTTCTTCTTTTTTTTTCAAACACTTTGCATATTGCACATCAATTCGCATAACCCCTACACTTGAACTATTAATTACCCACAAGAAAAAGTGCTCCTCTAATGAAAATGAAATAATGCTCTCACATTCCCTAAGGTAAGGTAAAATCATGGTTTTTCACATAAGGCATATAATGAGCTAAGACAAAGAAAATACAAATAGGCTCAAAGGGGTGAATCAAAGGGAAATAATGCAAGGTTGGCTATTTGGCTCAAGTAGCTAATTCAAGAAAGAATGTCTCAATCATGTTTATGCATGCAAGTGAAATGTAGCCTAGAAAAGAATCAAAGCAAGTTCTAGAGTGATAAATTGACATGAGTGAAAATCACACAAGAAAGAAGAGAATGGTATAATGTTAAATCCACCAATAGGCTCAAAATCTCACAAGGTATGCATCCATCAAATTCAATCCACCAATTCAAACATCCACAACCTAGCATGTCAAATTCAAGAAGGAAGAAAATCCATTCAATCATGCTATGGAACCTTGAATTTTAATTGTCTCAAACTCTTAAACTTCACAAACTTCAAAATATCATTGGAGAACAATTAAAAACAGAAACGTATTTTTTTCTTTTTTTAAAAAAACAAATACAGAAAAATAGCAGAATTCAATAATAGCATAAAGCTCAAAAGATAAAACAACGTCCATCAAAATCATCTCAATTAATGAAGGACAAGTAAAATAAAAGAGAGGGAAAGGAAATAAACATCTTTATCAAGTTGGGTAGATGACTTCTTGCAAGTGGACCTCCTCCAAAATGTCCGCTTGAGCTTGAGCTTGAGCTCCCTCATAAAATGACTTGAGGCTATGTCCATTGACTGTGAAAGCTTTGTTAGTGGTCTTACTTGTAACATGCATGACACCATAAGAAAAAATCTTAGTAACAACAAATGGACCTAACCATCTAGATCGGAGCTTCTCGGGCATGAGCTTGAGTTCTAGATATTTAATAATTATGAATTTTACCTTGTAGAAAAGATAAGAGGAAGCTCTACAACTTTGATGAAGAGCTCAAAGTCTCATTCGGATGTCTAGTGGACCTAATTGATCCTGGAAGTCAGAACACGAGTTCTATCACGTAACCCGAGCAGTGTGCACTAATTAGGGCATAACTTGGGCTGTAGATGTGATTTAGGCCTGAGTTTGGTGGAAAATGAAAGCTAAGACATATATCTTCAATTCATATGAAGACCACATTTCCAAAATATGACCTTTAGATGTAGTTTTCATCCCTTGAAGTTAGCCAACGGAATCAGAGACCCTTTGATATTGTTTTGATCATAACTTGAGTTGTAGACCTCCAAATTGCATGGGGTTCGGGCCCAATTGCTCATAATGGACCTAGCTCTGTATCTAAGTGGATTCTAATGATGTGAGGCCAAATGAGGAGGCAATTTTAGGGTTTACAAGTAGAAAATCGAGACAAGGGCAGAATCACCTCATTTTTCATTCTACACTTTTTTGTCTCCACAGCCCTATTTGATAACTGTCGAGGCTACCAAATTAAATGATATTTGTTTTTCGATTAACTAAAACTTGTAGTATGCGGTGTAACCGGGTCGAACCCTTATATCATTCTAATTAATCAATCATATTAGGAAATTAGAAATGGTGGGATTTGGTTGCAGGAGTAATTAAATGACAGTAATTAAAAGATAATAATTCAAAGACAATAATTGAAGGAAATTAATTAAAAAATAGAAATTAAAAGACAATAATTAAAAGGCGGTAAATAAAAGACAATAATTAAAAGGCAAAAAATAAAAGAGTAATAATTAAAAGGTAGTAAATAAAAGAAATTAATTAAAAGACAAAAATTGAAAGACAATAATTAAAAGGTGGTAAATAAAGACAATAATCAAAAGGCAGTAAATAAAAGAGCAATAATTAAAAAGAAATAAATAAAAGAAATTAATTAAAAGACAGAAATTGAAAGACAATAATTAAAAAGCGGTAAATAAAAGAGTAATAATTAAAAGGCATAAATTGAAAGAGCAATAATTAAAGGGCAATAATTAAAATGCTAGAGAATGTTGTAAATAAGATGAGGAAAAACAATCAATCCAAAGGAATCAACAACTCTTGAGTTTAATCCATCCTTGACCACTATGGACTCATTCACAGGCTAACCAGATTCTTGATATGCTCTACTAGATAAGCATCTGGCATTTGGTTAATCAACGTTAGATGAAGGTAGCATCTATCCAACCTTAAATCAACCTAATACTTCGCATTCAACCAAGTTAGGCATTTTATCAAACACCTTTGGTGCATTGCCTAATCTTATGTGAAATCCTCATCCAAGCATGAATTCACTACTAGGTAAGCACCTAGGATTTAGTCAATCAACGAAAAATGGATTAAGCATCCATTTGACCCTAAATCAACCTCATTCAAGAATTCATGCTAGCTAGACAATACATCAAACACCTTTGATGCATTACCTAGTTTTTTTTGCAAACACATGATAGTTAAGCAACTATCACATGAACACCAAAACTGAGTTAAACACTCAGTCAAGATGCAACAAAATCAAGAGAAGAAGGAAAGAAATTTGATTAACAACAAGAATGTAAACATTCATTACAAGATCTCAAGATTATACATCAACAGTGTTTCAATCCCTAGGATTGATTACAAAGCTTTAGCTCTCCATGAATGGAGAGCACAAAATAGAAAAGTAAAGTGCAAAAAAATGCAGAAATGTAAAAGAGAAAGAAGAAGAGAATGGAGGAGAGGAGAGGAGAGGAGAGGAGAAAGAGGTTCTAGAGAGAGGAAGAAAAGTGTAGAATGAAAAATGAGGTGATTCTGCCCTTGTCTCAGTTTTCTACTTGTAAACCCTAAAACTGCCTCCTCTTTTGGCCTCACATCATTTGATTCCACTTAGATACAGAGTTAGGTCCATTATGAGCAATTGGGCGCAAACCTCATGCAATTTGGAGGTCTACAACTCAAGTTATGATCAAAACAATATCAAAGGGTCTCTAATTCTGTTAGCTGACTTAAAGTTAGAGGTGTCAAAACGGGCCGGCCCGGCCCATTCGGGCCAGCCCATTCGGGCTCGGGCCAAAGTGATGAAAACCGCATCTAAAGGTCGGGCCATGTAAGGTTCGGGCTAGCATTTTTGCCCATCCAAATGTGCCCATTTTCTACTTAAAGTGATGAAAACCGCATCTAAAGGTCATATTTTGGAAATGTGGTCTTCATATGAATTGAAGATATGTGTCTTAGATTTCATTTGCCTCTAGATTCTGGCCCAAATCACATCTACAACCCAAGTTATGCCATGATTAGTGCACATTACTCTGGTTACATGATAGAACTTGTGTTCTGACTTCCAGGCCCAATTAAGTCCACTAGAGATTTGATGAGACTTTGAGCTCTTCATCAAAATTGTAGAGCTTCTTCTTAACTTTCCTACAAGGTAAAATTCATAATTATCAAATATCTAGAACTCAAGTTATGGCCGAAATACAGAAACAGTGTCAGAACTCATTAATGCTGAAAAAAATCAATTAGGCCTAATTTGAGCCCAAACTCACAAAACATGACCAAGCTCAATCAATTAAGAATATGGAGAGTGTAAATGACGAAACATGAGGGTTTATTAACATACAAAATATGTGATTACCAACCGCTTTTTCAGGTTTTTAACCTAACGGGTTTCCTTTTTTTTTTTTTTACGAGTAAGAAATTGAAAACTCGGAAGAGCTTGAACATTTTGCCTCAAAATCAAAGTTAATGAAAATGACAATAACTCTTCATTGATTAGAATAGACTTTTTGAGGATTGTAACGTGGCCAATATTAAGGGTTATGAAAGGAAGAATATAAGGCTCAAACAAGTGTTTAAGGGTTGAATAGAACCAAAGAACTTTAGTAAGCTTTGTCAATTACGTTTGGCATTATCAAGAGTACTAACACTTTTCACTCACTTTTGTATTTTCTTCCCTTTTTCACTTCATCATTTGCCTTTGATATGATTCATTTCATTTTTCATAATCTTATTTTCTTATTTTCTTTCCCCATTTTCATAGAAATCAACCTTTTTTTTACTTTATGCTAATCCCTAGTGTAGGGGCGATCATTGTCCAAGGTTCTTTGCAGAAATTTTTCAAGCTCAAAAGGTGTAACAAGGAATAATAAAGATGATGAAATTCTATAAATGATTGAGAAAAATGGTCGATCTTCATTTTCAAATCACGATTGCTTATTTTCAAAACTTTAATTTTGAGACAAAATAATAGTGCACACAAAGTGATTACTTATTTGTTCCTTTTCAAAAATCATGCTTCCAATTGCTTGGTGACTTCTTCCTTGATCTTCTAGGACATATCAAGATGTATCCTCCTTAACTTCTACTTCTTTGCCTCAACATTCATGTTGATCACTTCCGCTATCTCGCTGTTCAAGTTAAATCCTTCCTCTGAATATTTCAGTAATTTTACAAATTTTTTGATAAATTCTTCTTCTTCACCAAATTCAGGGTTTTCTTCATCCAACATCGCAGGGGAATCAATTGATAAGTTTCTGAGGTCCCTTTCATGTGACAAATTTTCTACAAGACTCAAATCCTTGGAAAGTAATTTGTGTAGAGTTAGAAAAACAAAACAGAGTAGGAATGGCAAAGAAAGAATTATATAAATGGACCAACAACAATGTATTATACATAAATGTAAAAAGAAAATTGATAAATGCAAAAAGACAAGCCAAATGTGCAATGAGGAGGAATGATGAATATTCATGCAAACTTATTTAGTTAATGTCTCAAATAACATAAATGTAAGCTTAAAATATAGCTAGTCTTTAAATATTAGCTTGCTACAGCACAACCAGACAATTACTTGGAAACAATCACATCAATCATTGGTTTGGATTGCAGTTCTTCAGTGGCTTCTCATGTATAAAAGGACGGCTTGCCTTGCACTCTTCTGGACCTTCTTTATGCAATGCATGGCATCGGGGATGAATGCCTTCTTCAGATATGATTATCTCGACTAGTGCTGGGAATGTTTCCCTCTGGTGAGGAATGTGCTTCATCATTTTCTTTTTCCAGAGTTATGTTTCCCATTCTTTCCTCCAACTCTACATTAACCTCTTCAGAGAAAGCTACCTCTTGTCTAGCTTATATTACCTCTACAATGAGTAATTCTTGGATTCGAACCTTAAAGTCCTAACAGTTCTTGATATCATGTCTCATTCCTCCACAATGATAAGCACAACTTGACTCTTCATCTTACTTTTCCTCTTCTTTCATCGTTGCAGTCGGTGTAGTGATACTATAACCCATTTTCTTCAACCCTTTGAATATTTCAACCATTGGTGTACACAAGCTTATGACCTTTCTTATGGGTGATCATTCTATCTCCAAAGCATTTACCCTGTGATTAGAAATTAAGTTATCAACAGTACTAGGTCCAACCACTTCTTGAATGTTAAGCTTCCCATAAACAATTAGCTTCCTTACTGCAATGTTAAAAGATTCACAATCTTCAATTGAGTGTGCCCTAAGATGTCCACGTAGTATTTGCAAGTTAAACTCGAGTTATACGATGTTGGGAATGGTGGTTCTAGGGGATGTACAAGATTTTCGGAAATGAGATGAGCATCAAACAACTTTTGGAATAAGTCTGCATTTGAAATGGATAAACTTAGGAAATGAGATACGTTTTGGGGACAGAAGCGACCTTGATTTTGGAAGTTTGGCCTATGTTGTGGGTGGTTTGGGTAATCTTGTGGAAGTGTAGGTGTAGGTGGATATCAGCTATAAGTTGAGCAAGTTGGTACATATAATTGTGGTGTGGGAACATTGTTGATTTGGAATTATAGAGTTGGGGTAATATTTGTGGTTGGCACAATTTGGTAGGGTGGGTAATAAGGAAGTGTAGTTGTTTGGTATGGAAAGTGAAGGTTAGGGATATGTGGTGGTTGATGACTTGGGTTTGTGGTGAATACTGAGGCCTAAAGGTCTGTTGGGGTTGGATATAATTCACTTCGAGTTCTTTCTTTTTTGGCTGGAATCCCTTCTTAGGAACGGTATCCTCTATATTGATCACTGATAACTTCCCAGCTTTGGCTAAAATCTCGATCCTTTCTCCCGCAGTGATCAAGTCAGCAAAATCTTTATATGTTGCTCTGACCATTGCCCCAATAAAAGGATTTCTTAGGGTTCCCAAGAAATATGAACACATTTTGGGTAGTGTCAATGGGGGTTGAACTTGAGCCATCAAGGCTCTCCACCTTTGTGCATATTGTTTAAAAGATTCCTCATTTTCTTTTTGCATTGAGCTCAACTGTTCTCGAGTTGGGACTGTTTCTAGGTTGAACCAATACTATCACATAAATAGGTTTGCCTAGTCATCCCAAGAAAAGATTTTGGAAAGGTCTTATTGGATACACCATTTCAAAGCAGGCCTAGTCAAGCTTTTATAAAAGAAGTTGGTAAGGAACTTCCAGTCCTTTGACCAAATTGAGATTTTGGTAATGTATGTTTTTAGGTGGAAAAAAGGGTTAGTGCTCCCATCATATTTGTCGAATTCTGGAACCTTAAAGTCCTTTGAGATGATAATGTTAGCAGTATGACACAACTCTTCTACCTCAAGAGGACCATATGTGCTAGGACTCTTGATTGCTTTGATTTGTTCTTCCATCTTTTCCATCCATTCTTCCTTCATCTTATCATTTTGAATGGCTACATGACCAATACTAGCAGGAAATCCCGTTGACGCTGGGATGGACATATGTGGTTGTTTCCACGTCAACTCAGCGTTACCATGAACCTCATTTCGAGTATCCTTTTACAAACGATACTTTTCTCCGCTAGGAATTACTAGTGGTGCAATTTTCAAGGTTCCTCCCACAACAGGTATATCCATGGTGACCCCAGGGTTTGTCTTTATGGAAATGATATTTGGTGGGCACAAAGGCGCTACAATCACTCCTATGCCTCCGGCTACCCCGATCAAGGTGAGTGTCTCCCTCATGGCCGACAACATTTCTTTCATTCTTCTCTGAGACTCTGTCATTTCATCCATCCACCCTTTCATCTCATATACTTCCATACTCAAATTTCTTCCTTCATTTTCAGCTATCATCGCTGCAAGCTTTGTTCGAGCCATTGTTTTATGAACTCAGGTTTGGTTAGTGTCTTCTTTCCTTAGTCGCGCAATGATTCCTCCACACAGTAATATCAAACAAAGAATGAGATTCATGAGATGCATTGTTGTCGATTTTTCGCAAGTACACAGATCGTGTAAGTAGTGAATAAAGATCGTTCCCACGATGATTGATTGATTACTAACTCTTACGGCTATTTTGATTGTTTAAGCGAATAAAGACAATAGTGAAAGCTATATTAAAAATCAGAACAAAACTTAAAGCAATAAAGTAAACAATTGAATCTAGAAAAGATGAGATTCAACAAAGATTTAAAGGTCTAGGAATTGGAATCCACTACACTACCCCCTATGATAAATTGTAATCCTATCTTTTTTAATGTTCAATTATGTTCTTGAAGGCGATTTATCCTAAATTATTTAAAGCCCAATTTCTTGGCACTAAAAATGTGCTAAAACTTCACTAATCCTATTCTTATGGCAATTAATCGAAGTTCCACCCTATTAAGTTTCATGACAATCGTTTAACCCTCAAAGGATTTAAGCATATGTTTAGGTCTCAATTCCTAAGTTCAATTCTTGGATTATCAAGCAATTAGATTTCATCTTTAGATCATTCACCTAAAGCCTAAGATCATGTAAATATGGCGCGCAACATACTACAAACATTAAGCATACCAAGAATGAACCAAGAACAATAATTTCATTAACAAAGAATCAGATTAACAATTCATAATAAGGAAATAGAGAGTTTCATCCTAATCATATTTAGCCGCTCATGACAATTGTAACACAAACAAGAAAAAGAATTAAAGAAACAACCATGATTGATAAACAAAAAGAAAAGATGGGAAGATGGAGATGGAGAAAAGAACTTCAATGGTTGATCTTCAAAGAGTCTTGTTCTTGCCTTCAAAGCCTTCGTCTTTGAATCTTTGCACTTCTCCTCTCAAAACCTACCGTCACACAAGTCTCTAGCCAAAAGTCTCCTTTAGGTTTAGGGATTTGACCTATTTATAATGATTTGGTGTGAAAAACTATTGTTTTTAGGCTCAGGAGACCTCACACGACCGTATCTAAGCTCGACACAACCGTGTGAGCTTAAAAAATAGCATAATTTGCACGTTCGGGAGATACACGATCGTGTGTCCAAGAGACACGACTGTGTCTCCCACACAGAAGCTTCGTTGAAGTTAGACAGGGCCGTGTGAGCTTGACAAAAGCATTTTTCAAGTTAGACACAATCGTGTCTAACTCCTCAATTGCTCAAAACGTCACTTTTTGGATAGGTGGTCTTCATAAAAGTTTTATCTATTTTTCTTAGCTTTCCAATGCCACTGGAATCACCTCGTTTTGACTTCCATAGCTCAAGTTATGCTTATTTTATCGTGCAAATGTCAAAAACTCTACAAATCTTAGCCATATAAATTCTGAGCTCAACTCCATTGTAATAAATCCATCCAAAGCTTCATAGAGCCATATCAAAACATCTCTTTTAGACCTAAAAACATAGAGAAAGACCAATCATGAGATACTAAGGATAAATAGATTAAATATGACATAAATTCCAACATAAATCAATCAAAGCACACCTAAATCCACCTCAAATCAGGCACAAGATGTGTATATTTTATCCACACATTAAATTTCTCCACACTTGAACTTTGCTTATCCTCAAGCAAAGAATATGAATTAAAAACAAGATAAAACTCAACATCAAGAAACACGAATCGATGAAAATTCCATAATTTAAAATTTCAATTAAGCTCAGCAATCAAATCTAATCAAACAAGATAGTATAACACTTAATACAATTAGAGGCTTGAGTCTAGCTTGTACCTTTTCTCTTTACCAACTATTTGAGATCACACATTTTTCCATCGCTCAAGTGTTTAAGGACAAAGAGATCACTCAAATTTCTCTTGAAAAATACATTACCATAAGCTTGGTTATCAATCTAATCTCTACTTCCAAGTTCACATACATAACAAGAATTAAAAGGACTTCCTCTGATTGTAACGGGGCCAAGGGTATAATGAAAGGTAGGAAAAAGATAAAAAAAGGATAAAGAATATTCATGGATAAATCGATATAAAACAGAATCAGGTTGAAAAGATGAACAATAAAACATAATGCACAAGAGTATAACCAATTCTCACTTTTAACCCAACATTCTTACTATTCTTCACCAACAATTCTTTTTTTTTCTTTCTTTTTTTTCCTTCTTCATTCATTTTCATTTTTTTTTAGCAATAAACCCTTGAAGACAGAAACAACCTTTTATGACTTTTCAATTAACACATCAACTGCTCCGAAGAATTCAACTTGATTATTCAATTTGGTATTCAAAGAAATCAATTTCAGGCTCAAATGGGGCAACTAAGGGATTATTATATTAATGCAACTCTGGAAGTCAAGAAAGAATTAAGCCTAATTGCCTTAATCATGTTCAAGTATGTATGTGAATGAATAAAGTCTTAACAAGATATTAAAACAAGTTCTAGTGCACATTAATAAAGAGAAATATCACTCCAGAAGGAAAAATAGGATTTTGTTTTTGAAAAATCCAATCATTAAAGCTCAAAACTCACTTTCTGGCTAATGTTAATAAAGAAATCAAATGCAAGCATACATGATAATTTCCAAATAAGATGCTAAATTTTTCAATACTCAATTGAAAAAAAAATTGCCTTGCACAAACAAAATCAGTTCAAGAGTAGTGGATTCTTCTCTAGAACATATCTCTGTTAGGTCAGAATTAATCAAGAAATTAACACACAATTTCAACTTGATTCGATGCAATACTCAAGTGTTCATCAATTCCTCCCCCCCACACTTAAAATAAACATTATCCTTAATGTTTAAATAAGAAAAATAACAGAACAAAAGACAACAAAACTTCCTTGAAAAATGGAAACGCAAGATCATGAACTTGGTGGAAGAGGGGGAGCAAGAGGGAAGTGTGTGGCCATGAACTCAAACATCTAGTCGAACTAAGTGGTGACATGTTTAAAATTGGATAAAAAATAAAGCAAAAACTGAAAAACAAAATGCAAGAACTAAAAGTGCAAAAGAAATGAAAAAGAAAATATGAGAAAGGATAGAAAGAAAAAGAAAATAGAAAGGGAACAAAAAGAAAAAATAAATACGAAAATAAATAACTAAAGGAAAGAGAAGAAAAATCTTTTTTTGACGGCCGACAGCTATATACATCCCCCTACAAAGACTCCGAACTCAGGGAGGCACCTAAGCCAACTCAACATTAGCTAACTGAAAAACAAAAATAGAAAAAAATGATAATAAAATAAGTAATAACAAAATAAGAGAGTAAAGAAAAAAAGAGAAAATTTGGGTTACCTCCCAAGAAGTGCTAAGTTATAGTCATTAGCTTGACTATGTGCTAGTTCTATGCTTAGGTGATGCCAATAGAGTAGTGCTCAGTTCCCATTCTTTCTTCATAGTGCTTCACTTTCTGGCCATTTATCATGAATGTCTTATGACATTCTTTCTTCACCTCAAGCACACCGTACGATAAGACGTGAACAATCTCATATGATCCACACTCTTTTGACCAAAAGAAAGAAGACAAAGAGATGAGTTACAAACAAGAATTTTATCCCCAATCTTAAACTCACGTTGTTTGATACACTTATCATTCTGCTTCTTTGGTCCCTTCTTGCAAGTGATGGGATAATTTAAAGTTTCAAACCTAAGTGCAGGTTATTTCAAGTAGTAAATTCTCGAGAGTCCGAGGTCGATCCACAGGAAATTGATGAAGACAAATTATTTGAGGTAAGGAGCAGATTTGTCACAATACTAAAGGTGATAAAAGTTGTTCACAGATGAAAAGGATTTACTTGGGTTAAGAAATCCATTCTTGGTAATAAATTAAAGATAAGATTATTTCTTTTTATAACTCAATTGAAATCACACATAATGGAGGTTCTAATTAGAAGATTTAACATTCAAAGTTCAATTTTAAATTATATATGTAATCATATTATGGTTCCTTTAATTATCCACCAACACTTGTAAGTGGTCTCAAGCATCCATTGTGTCAACGTCTTGTCTACAATGAATCAAGATATTCATTATACAAGAAGAGTTTCTAAATTGATCAGAAACAACATACAATACATATAATGATCACATAAAAATTTATCATTTAAGCACAAGAAGAAAATTAATCTAACATCAACTTATTACCAAGAGCTTCACCTTTTCACCCAAGCAAAATGAAAATTAGTTACTCATGAATTAAGAAGAAAGAAAGAAATAAGAAGAAGATGATGAACATAACTTCAATTAAGAACAATAAAAAACTACACAAAGGAAACAATTAACATATAAAAATGAAAGTAAACTCTAAGCTAACACCACGAAATGACCAGCCTTTGCCTCTTTTTATAGAGTTAGAAGAGTACAAAATGCCAAAAGAGATGATGGATGATAAGAACAAAATTCCAAAATAGTTGTTTGATGATGATGAATGGGTGGATTCTTGTCTCTGAAATGTTTCACTTCTGAGCTTATGACATGCGTCATTTTTTGGCCAAGTGGTCTTCATAAAAATTATAGAGAATTGTCTTAGCTTTCAAATGCCACTAGTTTCGGCTCAATTGGACACCCAAAGCCCAAGGTATAGCCCAATTACTACTCATGGCTCAGGCCCAACTTCAGCTCCTCTGTTCTAACTTCCAAGCCCAATATCTCCTTCAAAAATTCCGATCCAACTTTTGTGTTCTTCATGAAAGTTGTAGATATGGATCTTAACCTTCCACCATCAAAATTTCAGAATTGTTGAACTCCTATAGCCCGAGATATAGCCTAATGAGTGCATAGAGGTCAAGCTGTCAAGTTCAAAACTCTAGATTTTGCTTCAACTCCAATTTGATTTTATCCAAACGTGTGTTCCCGGTCTTGAGGCCTTCATGAAAGTTGTAGAAATTTGTCTTAGCTTTAAAACAAGACCAAAATCACATCCATCGGATATTTGTAACTCAAATTATAGTCAGTTTACTGAAAAAATTAAGTGAGAAGATTATACAATGAATGAAATATATTGTTATCAATATGACTCTTGCTATCAAGTGAATAGTTATTAGGGAATTATCTTAAGTTTCCAACAAGACTAGAATCACATTAATCAAATAATTGCAACTCAAATTGTGGTCATTTTACTTAAGAATGCAATAACCCAAATTAATGTAATTAAGCAATAATTTCTTCAATGATCCAATTAAACTTAATTTCATAAAATGTGACAAAATCAACTTAATTAAGCCAAATTGAACCTTAAGAAGCCTAGTGAGAGGATTATAAAATGAATAAAATACATTATTTTCAACATGGCTTAGTATTCCCAAAGTTGGTGGCAGCCTTGGGCAAGGTCTTCTCTAGCATATCATTAGTCACAAATTCCTTTGGGGCCTCTTTTTCTTTAAGTGAGGAATCTTCCATTGAGATGACCTTAAGCTCCTTGAATTTACCATTTTCAGAAAAGAAAACAGTTGGGCATGCATTCAAAATTTGAGCATAGGTTGCCACCTCCTCATCTTCATCGTTTGAATTACCATTGTGCACTAAACACTTCTCTAAGGTGTCTTGTGGATGGCTTTTAGTGTGCACCTCTCTAGCTAGCCTTTTGTCCACATTAATAACTTCTTCACCTACTTTTAGGGTTATTTTCTCATGCTTCACATCAAACACGGCTCCAACAGTGGCTAGGAATGGCCTACCCAAGAAGATGGGGGGTTTGAACATTGACGTCCATATCAAGCACAACAAAATCAATCGGTATGTAAAACTTTTCCACCCTCAAAGGAACATTCTGTAATATGCTAATAGGATGTTTGATTAACTTATCCACCAATTGAAGAGAGATAGTTGTTAGTTTGAGCTCCCCAATATTAAGTTTCTCATAAATAGAAAGGGGCATTAAACTCACACTTGCCCCAAGATCACACAAAGCCTTGTTGATATGCATGTCTCCAATTGAGCATGGAATTGAAAAGTTACCCCGATCCTGAAGCTTAGGTGGAAGCTTGTTTTGAATGATTACACTACATTCTTCCATCAAAGAAATGGTTTCATAGTCTTCAAGCTTTCTCTTATTGGAGAGAAATTCTTTCAAGAACTTAGCATAATAGGGCATTTGGGAGAGAGCTTCCATAAAAGGAATGTTAATGTAAAGCTTTTTAAGTACCTCCAAAAATTTTTTAAATTGATAATCAAGCTTCGCCCGTTGATAGCTTGGAGGGAAGGGCAAAGTTGGAACATATGCCGGTGGAGAAACATGCTTTTTAGTGCTTCCTTCATCTCCTTCTTTATTCTCACTTTTCTCTTATTTCTCTTCCTTTTCATGAGTTTGCCTATCTTCAAGCCTTTCTTCCCTTGTAGGGCCTTCAAGTTGCTTCTCACTTCTCAAGAAAATTGTTTGAACGTGTTCCCTTGGGTTAGTCTCCGGTTGACTTAGGATTCACCCTTGAACCATGTTGAACAAGCTTGCTTCTTTGAAGAGAATCTCTTATTTGGCCACAAATAAATGTTCAAAGTGACCTTATTAATCAAACCTCTTACCTCTATTGGAGTCTTTGCCATTAAAGCACTGCCAATTGCAGCATCAAGAACTGCCTTTGTAGAGAAAGTCAACCCAGCATAGAATGTTTATATGACAACAAAATCTTGTAGGCTATGATGTGGACAGTGACGAATGAGATCATTATACCTTTCTCATGCTTCATAAAGAGATTCATCTTCCTTTTGAGAGAAGGTAGTGATGTGTTGGCAGAGCTTGATTGTTTTTCCAATCGGATAGTACTTGTCTAAGAAAGCCTGCTCTAGTAGTGAGTGAATTTGGCGCCTCTGAGTGAATCCACTTGTTGGCTTTCCCCTAAGAAAAAAGGGAAAAAGTATGATCCGTATAGCATCCGTTGAAACCCCATTAATCTTTATAATGTCACATAACTTTAAGATCTCATCCAAATGCTGATTTGGGTCTTCAGTTAGTGATCTGCTGAATTGCAATTGTTGGACCATCTAGATCAATGACGTCTTAATCTCAAAGTTGTTGGCCTCTATCTATGGTCAAACAATGGAAGACTAACGAGCATTAGCGTTGGAGGTTCCATAATCCCTTAGCCTTCGCTTTGAATTGGCGGCTTGGTTAGTGTTATCTGCCATGTTGTCTTCCTCAAATCTCTGTGTTCTTCTTTCTCTTCTAATATTATGAAGCGTCCTCTCGATCTCAAGATCAACTAAGATAATAAGATCTCCTTGACTCCTCATTCTACGTATAAGAAAGAAACAACATCTAAAAATTCAAAGAAAAAATAAAAGAAAGTTAAAATAAAATGATAAATAAATAAATAAAACAAAATAAAAAAATTTGTTTAAATCAACCAAATTGCCGCTTGTGTTAATATCAACATGATCCCCAGCAACAATGCCAAAAACTTGTTGTCGATTTTTTGCAAGCGCACGGTTCGATAAGTAGTAAATAAAGATCATTCCCACGAAGATCGATTGATTACTAACTCTTACGGCTATTTTGATTGTTTAAGCGAATAAAGGTAATAGTGAAAGCTATATTAAAAATCAAAACAAAACTTAAAGCAATGAAGTAAATAATTGAAACTAGAAAAGATAAGATTCTACAAAGATTTAAAAGTCTAGGACTCAGAATCCACTACACTACTCCCTACGATACATTGTAATCCTATCTTTGTTAATATTTAATTATGTTCTTGAAGGCGATTTGTCCTAAATTATTTAAAGCTCAATTTCTTGGTACTAAAAACGTGCTAAAACTTCACAAATCACATTCTTATGGCAATTAATCTAAGTCCCACCCCATTAAGTTTCATGACAATCGTTTAACCCTCAAAAGATTTAAGCATATGTTTAGGTCTTAATTCCTAAGTTCAATTCTTAGAATATCAAGTAATTAGATTTCATCTCTCGATCATTCACTTAAAGCCTGAGATCATGTAAATATGGCGTGTAACATACTGCAACTATTAAGCTTACCAAGAATGAATCAAGAATAATAATTTCATTAACAAAGAATCAAATTAACAATTCATAATAGGGAAATAGAGAGTTTTATCCTAATCATATTTAGCCGCTCATGACAATTGTAACACAAACAAGAACAAGGATTAAAAAAACAATCATGATTGATAAACAAAAAGAAAAGATGGGAAGATGGAGATGGAGAAAAGAACTTCAATAGTTGATCTTCAAAAAGTCTTGCTTTGCCTTCAAAGCCTTCACCTCTGATCTTTGCACTTCTCCTCTCAAAACCTATCGTCACACAAGTCTCTAGTCAAAAGTCTAATTAGGTTTAGGGATTTGCCCTATTTATAATGATTTGGAGTGAAAAACTGCTGTTTTTAGGCTCAGGAGACCTCACATGGCCCTGTAAGTTTGAAAAATAGCATAATTTGCATGTTCAAGAGAGACACGGTCATGTTTCCCACACAGAAGCTTCGTTGAAGTTAGACAGGGTCGTGTGAGCTTGATAGAAGCATTTTTTAAGTTAGACACGACCGTGTCTAACTCCTCAATCTCTCAAAACAACACTTTTTGGATAAGTGGTATTTATGAAAGTTTTAGCTCTTTTTATTAGCTTTCTAATGCCACTGGAATCACCTCGTTTTGACCTCCATAACTCAAGTTATGCTTATTTTATCGAGCAAAGGTGAAAAACTCTGTGAATCTTAGTCATATAAATTTTGAGCTCAACTTCATTGTAATGAATCTATCCAAAACTTCATAGAGCCATGTCAAAACATCTATTTTGGACCTAAAAACATAGAGAAAGATCAATCATGAGATACCAAGGATAAATAGATTAAATGTGACATAAATTCTAACATAAATCAATCAAAGCATACCTAAATCTACCTCAAATCAAGCATAAGATATGTATATTTTATCTACACATCATGCATAAGATGAAATGAATGAAATGAAAATATTTTTTCTTTCTCATTTTTTGTGTGCTAGGAATGCCATGAAAATGTAAGATAATGTATTTTTTTTTAAGAATGGCTGGAATGAAAATACAACATGATGTATCTTTTTTTTTTAATGGTAGGAATACCATGAAAATGCATGATGTATTTTTTTTTTAAAGAATGTTAGGAATGTCATGAAAATGCAAGATGCTGATTTTTTTTTTTTGAAAAAGAATGAGGGATAGCTAGATAAAGAAGAAGTACGCTCCCTTCGTGTCATAAGAGATTGCCTTAAATTGAGGAATTCTATCCTAAGGATCTATGAGTCCTTCTGATTTGTGATAACTTTCATTTGGTGACTCTACTATTCTAAAGGCCTCTAGAGCTAAGTCCTATTTCAGAATATTGACCACAAACAGTGGGTAAACTACTAGGTGTGGGACATTCACGAAAAAAAGACATACTTTAGATGAGGTTTTCGCGATAGCCAAACAGGATGTACATCCAAAATTGCAACCACTACGCAACCTCTACCTAACTTAGGCTTCACTTAGACCCGAGTATAGGGCCCCACTCGGATGTGTGTGATAAACATGTAGGTATGGTGGGTGCAAAGAGCATACAAACCTTCATAATCCTAAAGACTACCTGCATCTTGCAAAACAAAATTCCAAAAGAAGTTCCCTATCCTAAGGTTTGCATAATAAAATAATTAACGAATAATTAAATGTAAGAAACAGAAAACAAAAAAAAATAAAACAAATATACAAAGATCACAAAAATTTTGCATAACCAACTCATATAGGCTTAACTTTCAAGTATCCCTAGTGGAATTGCCATTTGTCGCGACTAAAATCGCAGCGGGAGCGGCGAACAAATAAAATGTTAGGAGTCATCACCAATTTTATTTGAAATAGGAAAAATTAGAAAACCTTTCTTGGAAAATGGTCTTTGAAACCAAATTGGATTTGAGAGTTAGTTATGCATAGAGAATGGTGGAAACTTAATCCTACAACACCCCTAACACGCCCTTCTTGAGGTAGTACCTTAAATCAGTTATGCAAAACTTGATAATCTCATAGTACGTTTGTTACAACCCTTTTGTTTTAAAAAAAAGTAAAAAGACAAATAATTTGTGAAAATTTAATTTTTGGCATGACAGAATAGGAGTTCCGCTCCTATGTATCCTCGAGTGCAATGAAGAACTCAAAGTCACGTAGTTCTTTATAAAATTCTTGTGGATTGATTATTTTTAACTTTGAAAAAAAATTATTTTATTTTAAAAATTCAATTGATTTTATTATGTTTAAAAAAAATGAATCATCAAGTTGTCATAACTCAGATGAATATAAAAGCTACAAGATTAACAAGTTGTCACAACTCAGTTAATCTCATTTTATTCTTCTAAAAAAAGGTTCAATTATTTTATTTTTTCATTTTCATTCTTTTTTTTTAATTTTTTAATTTTTTTAACTTTTCAGCCTAATAAGCCCATTAATCTAACCCATTTCTCAAAAAAATAATATTAGAATTTGAAAATCAAAAGAACATCACAAAGATAAGCTTACGTAAAAGGGGAAAGAAAAGGAGGGTTATGTTTTTTTTTAGTTAGTTGTAGAGGAAAGGTTGACAGAGATAAAGGCCGAAAGTACGAAGGACAATGATGCCTCAGCGCGGCTAGACACAGTCCAGATCCGGCGTGCGGGTGGTTGTTGTGGATCAGGTTCGACAATGCGATGCGTGCTTGACGGGCCTGGTTTGAGTGCCGCGAGTTCTGGCCGGTTCAGGGGAACGGTTCATGTTGGGACAGTATGACTGGGTCTGGTCGACAGAGCGGCTGGGTGGTTCCGAATCTAGGCTGGCGAGGTGCGGCTGGGTCTGGTCAACAGAACGACTTCAGAACAGGGGGTTCGAGTTGACGTGGGACGGCCTGGGGCAGATCAGCACAGTGCTAGGTTGCGCGAGGTAGGCGGCAGTTCAACGACGCTTGGGTGGAGAGTCTGTGAGGCAGTCCGCGGGGCACAGATCTGGTACGATGTAGATCTGATGCGCGAAAATAGAGAGCTTAATGATGGTTAGGTGCGAGGTTCAGTGGCTGGGTTAGGCAACGCACAGGTCGCAGTGGTGAGGCTCGGTTGGGTGGCACGCGGGTCGTGGTGGTGCGGCTTAGTTGGGTGGCTCAGTGGTGTTGTGCGGCTGGTTGTGTTTGATGGGTTGTAGTGGTTGGTTTGGGTGAAGATAGTAAAGTGGCTGGTGGCTATGGAAGTTGTGTGGTTTCGATGGTGGTTTGAAGATGGTGATGAGGTAGATGATGAAGATGGTGAATTTGTTATGGTGGTGATGGAGGTGAGGTGATGAAGGTGAATGGGGCTATTATGGTTTTGGAAGAGATTGGTTATAGAGGTTATGAGAGGTTAAAGATGAACTACTAGTGTGGGTGAAGGTTACTTGCAAGGATTCTTCTGTGATAGAAGGCTATGTGATGGAGAGAATAATATGTTAGGTGAAGTGTGTTTAGGGGGGTTAGGCTATTAGCTTTTTATAGAAAAAATTAAGATTTGGAGAGTGATGGTGATAAGTTTTGGGATGAGTTTGTTTTGGATGACTGCTGGGGTTTGCTTAGGATGAGTTCAATGATGACTGGTAGGGTTTGTTTAGGATGGGTTTAATGATGACTGCTAGGGTAAGTTTAGGATAAGTTTAATGGCATATAGGTTATGAGATGGATAATGGGTCAATGGATCAAGTTATAGGCTAATGGGTCAAGTTATGGGTTTCTGCCAGAAAATTAGGCCATTTTGTTTTTTGGTTTTTTATTTTCTTTTTCTTTTTCTTTTACCAAAAAAAGTAAAAATGCCTTAGACAAAATTGGATGTTCACAATACTCATGTCATAATTATAAGAAGTTTCATCACTATTTTCCAATTCTCTAATAAGTTTGGAGAGCGGGCGAGGTAGCATCAACCTTGCCAATTCCTTAGCCATGTCTGCTCTTCATATCATCTCTAGGATGGTGATCCTAGATAACGGCCTCTATGCCCTAACAATGTTTCCACCTTGAAGAGACCTTTTCTTTCACGGATGGTGCAGCGGAGACAGTGGCGCACTCAGAATCTCTAAGGAACTCCCCTCCTCATCGTCACTATCCATTTCTCTCACTCTCACCATGCTATTTTTGGAAGAAAAATGGGAAAGATTAAGGAGAATACCTTAATGTGTGATGGACAAAAGGGTTGGAGAAGTTGGAATGGCTGAAAAACAACTGAAAATTGTTGAAAATCATTGTTCAAAGCTCGCCAGAAGTCGGCAAAAATTATCTGGTTTACCTAAGACTAAGAGGAAAAAGAAGGAGAAAGTGAGAATGGAAGGATGATAACCCCCCATTTTTATTTATAGGCACAGGGTAACCCCTAACTGCCACTATGCGAGGCTAAAAATTGTCAATTTGCATTAAATTCAAATCGAGATAATCATAGCAACACGAAGATCAAACGGCGGCTACCATTCAACCTTCACCACGGGTCAGTATGGAACTGACATCGAAGATGAAAGGACAATGGTCAAATACGAAAGGATGCATGCTTAGAGTGATGGCGCTTGTGCCGGATCTCAGATCAATACCACACGTTCAATTAAGGCACATAATATAGATAATGAACTTTAGTTTGAGAACTTAATGATTAGACCCTATAGTCAAAATTGACATGGGGGCAACATAGTGTGAATTTCAGACAACGATGTAATAATACTAAAGCATAGTGATCTGTATCGGATCTCGACCAGTCCTAATAATACAGGGGGCGACCTTCTTGTGTGCATTTCTTTAGCATCACAGACTTCAGCATTTCAAATGAGACATTGCGAGATCTGACATCTCTGTTACAATTTGGATCCCTTTGTCCCATGCTTGTCGATTTCTCCTAATAATTCTGGATATCTTGACACTCAGTTGTCATATCTGAGCATCAAGTTAGGGGCAACTGTTCTGAACCGGGTTTCAGGTCATCCAAATTAGGAGTAACTTGGCCCGTCTAAGGCGGATCCCAATCAACATTATGTACTCTTGGATTGATAACTACATCTGATAATGAGGAATAAATCTATCTAAGAATCCCTTATTAATAAGAGATATGGTTTAAAGAGATAATTATCTTAATTAATTATTATCCCCATCAACAACATTTATTATCCATTAATATAAATTTAAACGTGATTATTATCTATGATGACTCTCCTATAAATACTATACAAGGTAGCAAAGGTATGGATCTTAACCCACAACATTTTACTCACCTAGTGCATAAACGTCTAAGTGCCTTTTGAAGGTACTCACCCCTTACACCACCGTCGTTGTCATCGTGCTATGGAGGACTCCACCTTCAACAGCCTTATTCAAGTGATCCTCTGAAACCTGTTCAAAACAGCAAAGATGTTTGAACTGAAGCAAAAAGTTATAAGAGGGGGAAAAGAATAGTGCTTCTGCAAACAAATGACGAAAAGATAGAGAGCTTAGAGGAGAGAGAGAAATGGGCTAAGAGAAACTATGTTGGAGGCTTTTAATTGACTTTTATTGAAAGTTTCTATAATTTCTCTCTCCAAAATTCAAGGTCATTTAATATTCATTGCATTTCAAATTTATTTAATGGAGTCGTATAACACTACTAGAAAATTCAGATTTAGAGATGGAATTTTTCCGTCTCTAAAAGGTTAAAATTCCGTCTCTAAATATTTAGAGACGGAATCAGAGACGGAAACTGATTCGTCGGTAAAGGCAGCGTCGCTGATATTTAGAGACAGAAAATTTATTCCGTCTCTAAATTAGAGACGCAAAATCTGTTCCGTCTCTAAATTAGAGACGGAATTTTTTCGTCTCTAAATAAAAAATTCCGTCTCTAATTAGAGACGGAATTTGTTATTTTTTTGAAAAAATATAATAATAATTACATTAGAGACAGCCAATTTCCGTCTCTATTTCCGTCTCTAATTCAAAATTAAGCAAAAAATTATAATAATAATTACATTAGAGACGTCACTTTTCCGTCTCTAATTCCGTCTCTAATTCCCAAAATAAAAAAAAATAGAGACAAAAAATGATTGTCTCTAATTTTCTAAAATTATGTTTTTAATATACTTTTAATTTTATATGCATCCTGATCAATTAACCATCACAATAAAATCATATAGCAGCAGAAATTACAATTCAAAATATCATCACAAATTCTTGTTCCAAAATGCAAAGATAATAATTAATTGTCATTACAAATATTTAGATAGTAACTATAAATATTTAAATTGTCAATGAAAATATAAAAATAAAACTAATCACATATTTAAGTCATCATAATTTGTATCATCGTCACCGTCATCATCACGGGCATCCTCTTCTCTAGGTGCAGGTTGTGAAGTTACAGGTGATGGCATTCTAAATTGACTACCCACAAGAAGAGTCCTAAACCTCTCCTCCCATTGATCCATCTTCTCGCCTCATCATGTTTTGTTCTTGTTCCATCTTCTTTTGTTCTTGTTCCATTTTTTGTCTCATAATGTCTTGCTCAAGATTTTTTTGATGAAGCTCATCCGTTAAAGCTTGAATTTTAGCCTGCATTGCAACAATCTCTGTTGGTGATACTCCATCAACGAAAGAGGTGGAGGGAGTGGAAGAAGATCCAACAACATTAGTTGCTTGTGAACCCAATCCGTATATACGCCCTTTCTTGTTGGGACCTCCAACAACATCCAAGTATATACTGTTAGCAGAGTCTTGACTGCTGCTACCTTCACCATTCTGGGATTGCAACTCAGTCATCCGTCTTTCATACTCTTCCTAAAAAGTAGTTATAAGACACTTGTACTTGAAACTTGATGTAACTTAAATGCTTACTTATGCTTACCGCAATCCTTGCTGCTTCCGAAGTGATATATTCTTCTGAATTATCCTTAGCTCTGTGCAGCCGCTTGTAGACCTCAAAGAAACTTGGCTCCCTAGACAACTGATTTGCCTGAAAAAAATAAAAAATAAGTATAAGTCATCCACTTGTAGACTTATTCACTATAAATCATGGATTGTTAACTTAGAGAATTACAGTATATCAAAGAAATAAAGGATGAAGGAAATAATGCAAGTGTGATGCACAAATCAAAGAAACGAAACATGTAGTTATCAACTCTAGTTGATAACCCATTGAAGCAACAACAAATCCAAGAGAAGTTAAAACAAGGCATTCCACTGCACATAAAATTAAGTTACTCATATTATTCATGGTTGTTATTGAATAAGGCCTACTATGATAGAAATAGCTACTTCAATAAATGGAATTAAACCAGCTTATGAATCATTGTCTGGTTTATGTCAGATATACACACCAATTCACCATTGTTGGTTGAATGCAAGACTCAGCAACATGCCAACAAGCTTGTATGATGCAAATAGACTACATAGTATTGCATCAGACAAATATTAAGAAATGAAAATTCCAACCCAATATTTAATTAGTTAAGCAAATAGTCATTTTTGTGCCATAATATCATTTTATTTGTGTAAAACCTATTTAATACATTTGCATCACAATATCTCGGATATACTTTACCATGTTTACCACTTCATATTGATGCTTCAAATGGCCAAACGCTAAACTTTTGGTTAAGATATCATCCAAAAACTTGAGTATGCAATTCATTTGTTGCATCATTTATACATACTGAAGCAAATTTGCATCATTGTATAATTTGCAATTTATTTGTGTGATAAGTATACAAACAAAAACTACTAAGGGTGTGCAGTGCAATGAAGTCATGCCATACAATGTGGATATATTAACAACGATAAAAAAGGAATAGAAGAAAATATTTGGAATAGAAATTCTACTTTAATATGCATAGAATATTTATTGGGAGAGTTGAAGAGAAATAAGTATATACATAGAAGAAAACATAGTACCCTACACCACATGCGTGGATTCCTACACATTACACTTTAGAAGATAAGGGAACGGTGATAATCACATATTTTATTCATTAAGAAATTTAAGTTATTTACACTAATGTACTTAATAGAATTTGATTATGTTTTGTAGAAGACTTAATTGATTTTTTTAGCATTGGGTCTTACATGGTATTTTAGCCATAAGTTCTAAATGTCTGATAATTATGAATTTTACCTTGTAGGAAAGATAGAGAGCTCTACAACTTTGATGAGAGCTCAAAGTCAATTTCAGCATCTAGTGGAGCTAATTGGGCATGGAAATCAGAATACGGGATTTTATTGGAACCCGAACAGTTGTAGTAACCAGAACATAATTCGAGTTTGGGTTTATAGAATGGGCTGAAAATTTGTAATCTGAAAATTAAGAATATGTACAACTTTCATGACAAACACAAAACTTGATTCGGGCTCCTTGATGGAGATATTGGGTCTGAAAGTCAAAACAGAGGTGCTGAAACTGGTCCTAAAAGTTTGTAGTAATTGGGTCATATTAATGTAGGAAGGTTTTGGTGCTTAAATTGGAAAGCTTAGACAATTTCCTAGAACTTTCATGAAGACCACTTGGCTCAGAAATGACGAAATCAATGAGTTCAGCAATGAATACTTTCGGAGACAAGGAAACCTACCAAGTTCACCTACCAATCTCACCTACCAAGCTCACCTACTAATTCCACCTACTAATCTCCTCTACCCATCTACTACTACTCTGAATCCTCTATAAAAGGAAGCATGTGGAGAGCTCTAAATACAACACAACTTGGTGTTAGAAATAGCTTTTCATAGTTCTTGTATATTTTTCCATTGTAATTAAGTCATCTAGTCAACTCTTGAAGAGATTGTGGCTTGGATTCTTACCTTGGTTATGTAATGTAAAAGAATTCCTCTTCTTTCTTCTTATTGTTTTCTCTTGATCTTGAATGCATGAATGGTGAGTTTATATCTGATTTGATTGTTTAAGATTAAGTATTGTGATGAAATTTAATGATTGATCTAAATAATCACGTAATTGAAGAGGTTAATTATGATTTGCCTAGGTTAATTGAATTCGGTGCTTAAATTGACATATATTTAATGCGATTAGATTTGTGTTTATACTTTTGAATTTCGGACGATTGTCTAGTATGAATTCGGATCGATGCAGAGATCTCGGTTAGATCCAAGTTAACCATTCAAATGTATTTCGGTGTTTGTTGAAAGGTCTATGATTGAATCCACCCAATCTCGGATAGATTTCTGAATTGACTGTTCTTTTAATTGTTATTTCTCTCCACACGATGAACCATCAAAACCCCCTTTTTCTAACTTTCACTTGATTTGATCAAAGCATCTACGATCCTTGAGGAGACGATCCGGTGTTGTTCACTATACTACAAGTTTAGGTAATAACTTCGGTTATAATGAGTTCTAGTAAATCGTCAGTCGACGGTCAAAGGCTTCCCAAAAAAAACAGAACATAGAAGAAGTTGTAGAGAATGTTCTTGGTTACATGGTGAATCAAAAAAATTCTGTTTACAAATAGTTGTTTTTATTTTTCTTTCACATAAGAAAATTGACATTTAAAAAAATATTTGTGTATATACTTTAAAATCAAATAAAAAGAAACACACTTGCATCAGTGACCAATAACAGAGATTAGAAAGTCTGAATATGAGGATTAATATAAATGGTGCATAAATAAAAAACTATTGCTTTTTCCATTGTATCTACTAGCAATTTTACTTTACAAATACCACAATTTACCCAAGGATATCCCTAATTCAACATTTGTCATCCAAACCAAACTACAAAAGGTCATCACATTGCGTATATCAGCATCAAGTTATAATATTGTACAAATGCTATACAAAATAACAGCAAGGGAATTATATTTGCACTCATAGAGGAATTATTAGATATTTGATATTTGGCTTATCAGTTGTTCATATCAGAGTATGAAATCAACAAATTCCATTCCACCACAATTGACTTCAAATAGTTAAGCTATGAATAGTAGTAACTCTCTGCAACCTTTATAGAGGATTAGAGAAAAAAATGTTACAATAACAATGGTACATAAATGTGGTACAGAAAGTAGTATATGGAATAATTATAAGGATCTAATATCACTCACCATTCTCCTACAAAGGTTGCTCGCTGCGTATATGGATCCTCCGCTATGCACATTGAGACCCTCTTTCGATTGTCTATTTTGACTGCTTTCTCATAGACATTGCTTGCCAGTGGATCACTCCATTTAGCCCACAATCGCTCTCTAGCACTTGGATGAATCCATTCACCCTTATTCGTCCTATCACGTACCTTGAAAAGATTATTTGCTAGTGCACCGGATCCCTTACGTTCAAATATCCTTCTGATCATATTATTGTCTTCATGTAACCACTTGTATTTTGCCTACATTGATGATAATATTAATTAATGAAATACAATATATTTAAATTAATAACAAATTAATAACAAGACTTAAAAGGATATTACCTCAAAATCTTTAAACCACAAATTACGCACAATGTCAGTCACTTCTGTCTCAACTTGTCCAAGGCTCTTCATATTTCTTTTTGAAGATGTAAGTTATATCACGAGTAGTTCCAACATCGGGGTAAAACCTGTAAGTCAAAATATGTATTTATATATATACATATAAAACTATTCTTTTTGAATTAATGTTCATAATTAGAATAACTTACTCTTGTTTGTTGGTGGCTTGATCCAAATTCGTCCATCCACATCTTTTCTCCCCACCCGATGTTCTCGTGAAATAGCCGATTCTCGCCTCAATGTGTAGAGGTGCGATGAACTCGTCAAGGGTCACCCACCGGATGTAAATTTGTACCGAGGAGGGTGTAGGTATAGTTTGGAAATGGGGAGATGGGGAATGTGAAGATGAAAGATGTGTAAGCCTGATCTGGGATTGGGGAGATGGGATAGATGTAGGTCTAATTTGGGAATTAGGAGATGGGGCATGTGGAGATGGGACATGTGGAGATGAAGTAGGTGCAGGCCCAAGCTGGGAATAGGTAGATGGGATACATGTAGGTTCAGTATGAGAATTGGGGATGAGGTAGATGTAGGCCCGGTGTGAGACTGTGGAGAGGGGGTATGTGTATGTGGAGATTGGGTATGTGTAGGCGTAGTCTGAGAGGTATCCCTCCCTCTCCCTCTCCCTCTCCCTCTCCCTCTCCCTCTAACTACCATCTATATGCAAAGGGTAATGATAAAATTCAATTAGGTACAATTAAATTAATATAAAAAATTAGTACAAAACTATTAAAACAATAAATTTAAAGAAATCCACAATCACATAAGCATAATTTAATTAATAGGTCAATTGAATACATAACACATGATTTCATTTATAATTTCATTAAAAAAACAAGACAATCATTCTTCTTCTTCTTCTTCTTCTTCTTCTTCTTCTTCTTCTTCTTCTTCTTCTTCTTCTTCTTCCTCTTCCTTCTTCCTTCCTCTTCCTCCTCCTCCTCCTCCTCCTCTTCCCTCCGCTCTTCTTCTTCTTCTTCTTCTAGTTCAACATCTTCCTCTTCCTCTTCCAAATCAAATTGGTTCATGGTTGGACCGTGTACTTCCTCTATTTGGACCAGCTATATCAACAAGACTTTGTTCAAGATCATCGTTTGCAACTATCATAGGCATTTGCAAGACTGACTCATCTTGGTATGGATCATCCATTTCAGGTCTTTTTGTTTCTAAAGTTTGAATTATGTTCCGTGCCTTAGTTTTAATCACAACCAACCACCCTTGCCGCCCTTCAGATACCGTGTGTAATACACTTGCTCTGCTTGTTGTGCAAAAATAAATGGATCATAATTCTTATATCTTTTAGATGCTCTAATTTCAACGATTCCATAATTATCTATCTTTGTCCCTTGATTTGGGGTGGGATCAAACCAATCACATTTGAATAGGACTAGCATCTTTAAGGGCCACCCAGTATATTGTATTTCAACAATGGAAGTTAAAACCCCGTAATAATCATTCTCTATTGTCTCATTCTCGCCACCCCGAACACATACACCACAATTTGTTGTACCCATCCATTGACCATGATCTTTTGTATTGAATTTGTAACCGTTTATTGAATATGTCTGCCACGTGTTTACTTTGTTTGAGGGCCCCCATGCCAAACTCCTCAAAAGGTCATCTTCAATGTTATTACCAAACACCTATATCAAAAATGGGAGGGTTAATTGGTTTTATCTAAACAAGTAATGAGGGAATTAATAGAGAAATTAGGTAGATGATATTTAGCATACATGTTCTTTGAACCATGTGGGAAATGTGTGGAGATTTGTTTGTCCACTTGCAGGTCATTTAGTCCAAGTTCTCGTAGCAAATCTGCATATATGCTGAATTGAAATCACAAATTAAATCACTTCATAGATTTAATCATGATACGTGAAATCAAAATAACAACTTAGAAGCTTACTTTAAAAAAGGCTCCACCTCAGACAATTTAGAAGAACATATAAGTGTGCAGCCTTCATTTCCTTTCTTGTAAGATGCAAGATTTGCGTTTTCCAATAGGACGACCAGAAAATTAAAAATAGAGAATGGCGGATTGGTTGAACAACCTTCACCTCCATCGTCATTTCGTGAAACTCTTGTCCTTCTAGATGGAACAAGTGGGTGGATAGTAGTAAGATGCAAAAGTAGAGGTCTCCTCCACTAAATAAGCTTCACAAATGGAACCTTCAATCTGCAATGCGGAGTTCTTGACCTTATCTTTTAAGGTACGTATAAACCTATTAATTGATAATGTCGTGTAAAAAATACCTTATGAGGATTTAATTGAAAAGAATGAAGATAGATAGATGACTTAACCTTTCAAAGGGGTACATCCATCGATATTGCACGGGACCACCGACCCTTGCTTCGTAGGGTAAATGAATTGGAATGTGCTCCATCGAATCAAAGAAACTCGGAGGAAATATTTGTTCCAGTTTACATAAAATTATTGGAATGTTTTGCTCCATCTCATGTAATTTATCCTTTCTCAGTAATGGAGAAGTTAATTCTCTGAAGAATTGACTGAACTCAGTAAGTGCATTCCAAATGGGCTTGGGTAATGCTTTGAATGCAATTGGGATCAAACGTTGCATGAACACATGGCAATCATGACTCTTCATACCAAACAACTTTGCTTCCCTCATGTCAACGCATCTAGCCAAATTGGAGGCATACCCATCTGGTAGCTTCAATTGTTTAACCCATTCGCACACGGCTAATCTTTGTTGCTTAGTCAATGTGTATTGCGCTTTGGGTTTTTTTAACTTTCCACCGCCACCATCCTGCAGCTCTAGATCCTTTCGTCTACAATATTCTGCCAAGTCCAATCTAGCGTTAAAATTATCTTTCGTTTTGCCCTTAGTATCCATAACTGTGTATAGGATATTAAGAAACACATTTCTCTCAATATGCATGACATCCAGATTATGCGGGAGAAGATTTGTTTTCCAATAAGGCAGTTCCCAAAAGATGCTTCGTTTTGTCCAAGTTGTGATAAATACCATACCCTAGAGGACTTTCTCCTACTGATTCAGCTTATGTTTGGTATATGTTTTACCCTATCCCACATTTCTTCGCCACCAACCGTTGTGGGGGTAATGAAGCCTCAACAAGTTTCTTTCTAAAAGCATTTTTGTTCCTTCTATAGCAATGATCATGTGGCAAGAATTGACGGTGACAATTAAAAAATGATGTCTTTCGACTATATTTAAGTGTGAATGCTTATGAGTGCTCCATACAAATTGGACAAACAAGTTTTCCCATTGTCATCCAACCTGATAACATCCCATATGCAGGGAAATCATTAATCGCCCACATCAAACAAGCCTTCATGACAAAGTTTTGTTGTCGTGAGACATCATAGGTCATGACACCCAGTATTCCACAATCCAGTTTCAGTTCATCTATAAGCGGTTGCAAGTACACATCAATTTTACTTTTTGGATTGGAAGGACCTGGAATTATGATTGTTAAGAACATGAACTCTCTTCTCATGCACATCCATGGAGGTAGATTGTAAGGAGTAACGATTATTGGCCAACATGAATAAGTCCTACTGTTTTGTCAAATGGAGCGAATCCATCAAAGACATAACCCTAGCCTCACATTTCGAGGGTCTTCTGCAAATTCAGGATATGTTTCGTCAAAATATTTCCAGGATTCTCCATCGATGGGTGAGACAAAGATCCCGTCTCTCTCACATTCTCACGATGCCATCTCATTTGAGCCGCCGTTTGCATTGAGGAATAAAGTCTTTGTAGCCTTGGGATAAGTGGGAAATACCACATTTTTTTCTCGAGGAATTTCTTTGACCTTACCGCTTCTAGTGATGCTTCTATAACGGTCCTCGCCACAAAATCTACAACTACGAAGATTCTCATAAGGAGGACGATAAAGCATGCATCCATTTGGACAACAAGAAATCTTTTTGCAACCCAAATTTCTAGTCGTTCCACTGCTTTCTTTGCACGATAGAAGTTTCTAGGCATTCGGTTATCATTCTAATGCATTCCTCATAAAATCCACCCATTGATTAAAACAAGTCTCGAGATATTGAAGTCGGATTTAATACTTAGAGCTTCACATGCACCGACAATTCAGAGTAATTGTCACAACCATTATACAAGGGAGCTTCAGGCAAACCGACAACATTTCAAAAATCTTTTGGCTTCGGGTTAGGATCTTCCCTTATTTGTTCAAGCATAACCAAACTCTTGTTGCTCAATGTAATTACCAATAGAGGGTCCAAAAGATCCATTACCATCCGCTCATACCTATTGAAGTCTTCCCTTACCCCACTACTTCCATAGTATGAGTTGTCAGAACCACTGGGGGAATGGAGGCCTTGGTTCGTCATGGTTAGTCCAATAATAGTAATCACTCATAAACCCCTTCATACACAGATGTGCCTTGACTTCGTCAACAACGTGATACACCATGCATTTGCATTTTTACATGGACACCTCAACTTTTCTATTACTTTAAATTGATCTTGTGCACAAACAAACTCAACAAACTCGTTAACCCCGCCATGAATTCATCTCGTAACTCTTCTCTGTCGTCAGACCCACCCTATTATCCATCCACTTTCGATTCTCAGGAACTTCCATTCTGTTTCTAATTTACAAAAAAGGAGGAGGCATTGTCATCAAAATACACAAGCCTAATACTATTTAACTAAAATTTAACAAATTAGACAAAAATTAAACAATCTACTTCAAAGGGAGATTCACTTAAAATTTCAACAGAATCTCCACTATATATATTGTTAACATTCCTTTGTATAATAAGATAACGTAAACTTACGTAGATAAACACAAAGGTATGCTTCTAACCATCATTACTGACTACAGTCAGTTTTAACCCCAAAATAAATAACTTAGCATTTTTAAACTCTAATAGAATGAATTCAGCATTTCAACAAGCAATTGGTCAACATAGCAATTTGATCTTAACAATACAACACCACTTAAGAATTTCCTGCTCAAGCAACACATATGGGACCAAATGATCCAAAATGTAAAACTATTGAGACCAAAATTCTTTCAATCATAACAATTTCTATCCATAGGAAAAGTTAACTCACAAACCTACCTTTGAAAGCCTATAGCCACCAAGGTCAACACTCGAGGGCCTTATTGCTAGCAACAAGTCAATAATCACAAACTCTTGCTTTCTCCTTCCCACCAACTGAGTTGAAACAGAAACAGGGTCAATTCAATAGAGCAAATTTTGGTATTTTGTTATATTATATATGTACATGCCTCACATGTATAATTATTATTTAAATTTAATAACATTAAGTAAGATAAGTTAGTTTTACTTTAAAAAGTGCATTTGAAGAATATATAAGAGAAGGTTGAAAACTTTCATACATTTATGAAAAAATCAATGTAAAGTAGGTTCACAAACTAATCAGGAAAAACAATTGTTGATTGATAACTACAATGGATTAATTTTGGGTTTAGAGTTGAAGACAGAGAGACAAAGACAAAGAAGAAGGACCATTTAATAATTATGGAAGAGGAACTATCAATGTTAGGGGCTATGAAATCCTCGTAATTTAGATGAGTATAATTCGTTGGATATTCTTCTAACAAACTAGACAAAGATGGTTCAAAGTGGGCCAATAGATAATGATAGCAGTGGATTGAATTCATGATCTTGAATTTTTCAATGTGATAATGTCCTGCTCAATTTTTCAATTATCACCATATAGTTGTTTGAATTCATGATCTTGAATATCTGTTTTTCAGCTTTTGGTCCTTATCTTTTGAATGGAATAGGAAATGGAAAACAAGGGAAAAGAGCAGTGGTCAATGGAATTGAATAAGTGATTTCTTGGTCTGCTTTTAACTCCAATAAGGAAAATAATGTATGATTCTGTTTATGATTTTTCATTTTAACAAATTAAATCAGCAACTATATTGAAAAAGAACCAAATAAAACAAGAAGAACTAGTTTGTTTTCAAACTTGAATCTGCAATTTTGCTATTGCATGTCATTTTCTATGGAGCCATCTGAATTACTCAAGTCATGCTCACAATTATTTTTTCTTAGCCTAGTCACTGGGTCCAAGAGGCCCTAGATTTATATTAATATATAAAAATATTTTTAATAATTAATTCAACATATATCTAAACCTGTATCCTAGACTCCCATGCTGCTATATGCTAGTCACTAGGTGCAACAGATGCACCAGTATGGATTATCTTCGAGTATGTCCCTAATCCTTTATCTGTGACTATAAAGCACAGCCAATCTATAACCAGGGAACAGGCGAAGTCATGACTTACAAAGGTTGTTCTCTTATATATATATATATTAAGTACAAAGAATAAGCACCTAAGGACAGGAGGAGGGAGAGGGTTAAACAAAGTAGTCCTGAGTACCTTTGGAGCCAAGTGCCAACAATGAACATTTATAACAAAGCTGCAGAGCAGCAAGTATAAATCAATGCAAACAAATCCTAATTTTTTAATCAAGTGTAAGTAACATTAATCTATAGCACTCTAATCCTGAACACTCACATACGAGCTGCACTAGAATATTGGAAGAATTAGAATTAAGGATAAATCTGTAATATATATGTACAGAAGAGGACCAGTTAATTAACCACAAGTAGTGATTTATAGGTCTTTTTTCTAGTGAAGCACATGTTGGTCCATGAATTCTCCTTAAAGAATTTCACAATACACTAGTTACACACTTTCGACTACCATACATGTTTATTTCCATCAACATATCTAGAAATCTCCATCAGGAAGATGATCAATGACTAGACTAACAGTGCAACCCCCATGTGGATTAAAGTAACAAAAAGGGCAATGAATCAAACCTGTGAACCAAATCAGTGCCTCATCTCCATGCACTTCCTAAAGCATTCCATGCTCCAGAAGCAAAATTCTCCACAAAATGATCAAAAACCTTCAAACCCTGCACATTAAGGAGCTAGTGTATAAATGCTTCATGCATAAAACACAGACTAGTAAAAAAGTAAAATTCGCATCTACAAATACAGAATTATTATTTGTTCCAAATACAATTGCATAACGACATTAAACCATTAATTATCTTTCTAAAACAATGTTGAATACAATTAGTCAAGAGAATTATGAGACAAACCCAACCATCTTGGAGGCGAGACCTATAAAAAGCATAGGCTAGAAGCTCAATTTAGCACTAGTTTCAATCATCACTCAGCAGAAAAGATATCTATCCATTTATGACATTGTATCTATCCATTTATCACTCAGTTGCAAGCTTAAAATTGATAGACTTAAATTCTTACATTTGATACTTAAGTGATGGATGTCTCATTAGAGACCCAACCCAGTGTGCTCATGAGAGATGTAATAGTCTAATTAAAAGTATCGACAGAAGAGTCTGGATATATATTACAAAAAACATCTTATATTCCCATCTATACAGTATACCTATGCAAGTGACTTCGTAAGTCGGTCCTCTAATCTACTTGTCATGTCATGTATTAAAAATTAGTAGCAGCTTCAAGTAAAGACAAAAATCATTCACCAATTAAATAACAAAAAGAATAAGATAACTGAAGCTAACATTTTCCATAGTGTACAAATGTATATGGAAGTCAATAGGTCATCTTGAAAATATATCATACAATTACAAAGTTTATTTTCTAGAAAGGTAAGCACCATGTCATCACAGAAAATAATTACCTTGACTCATTATTTTCCTTGTCAAGAATCATTATAAAGTCCTACTCCACTTTTCTCTTGTCCCACTTCTTTATAAATTGAACTGTTCAAGTTCAAGTACTTGTCCTTCACACCGAATACAATTCGAGTCCATAATATACCCTGTTAAGAAGGGTTGACGCCCATCCTACCTGAAGGAAAAATGTGCAAAAAAATTCAATTCTTAACCACAAGTAGAATTGTATGAGTTCGAATTGGAACAGAGAATTACCACCCAAAACCAACAGAATTGGTTGGCTAAGCTACTTGGATATGAGTTTGAAATCATTTACAAAGTAGGGACTGCAAATAGAGTAGCTGATGCCCTCTCAAGACGAGAGGAGGATAAGGAATTACTGTGTAATATCCAAACCTTTTGAAGTGGGCGCACACCGGTATAATACCAGCCAGAGCGCGCTCACTGCACTCCTTTTGAAGTGGTTTATGGTCGGGCTCCTCCCTCTCTAACTAGATTCGTTCCAGGGGAAACCCTCCACGATTACTAACGGATTAGGTTACAATAAGATAACAAGATTTTGGTTTTTCTCACAACACTCAAGGAGTGGATAAGCTCAACTAAGTACAGAGAAAGGGTATAAGTGATCTCTATATCACTCGAAGAGTGAGTTTAAGCAAATTCGCAACAAAGAACTTTGTTTCTCACTTATACAATAATTCGAAAGCTAATTTTAGATGAGAGATAGAGTTTAGAAGCGAGATTGTGAGTTTAGAAGATTGATCAAAAGATATGCAATATAACAATCTACGTCAATCCTTTCTGACCTAAAACTTCATCTATTTATAGCTTTCCAAGAGCTAGTCGTTGACTCTTCTAAAGGTAACTTGGTGAAAGGACAATTGTCATTTTCTAGTTCTTTTTATGCTCAAGTAGCTTTAGTTTGAGACTTTTGTCTTTTTCCAACAATAATCAGAAGCAATGCTTCTTCTAATGTTTTTAGATTTTGTAGCTTCTGATTTTTTATTCTTCTTCTCTTCGAGTTTTGAGACTTCTTAATTGTACTTTTTTCTGAGTTTGCTTCTAAAATAGAATCTCATCTTTTAAAAACTTTTTGCTTCGAGTTGTTTATCTTCGAAAATATACTTCAGCAAGTTGACCCAAGAAACTTCTTAGAGAAACATAGTAAGCTTTTTTCGCTTCGAGTGTTGACAAGCAATTTTCCAGCCTAAGTTCTTAACTCAAACTACAAAGATACTATGAGTCTTGTTTCCTTCAGAACATGATAAGAAACATTTCGCGAAAATGCAACAAATTCCAAAAGTGTTCTTTTATGTAATTTGATATTCATAAATAGAAACATTAGTAACACTTAAATCTAAGTGCAAGTTTGTTAATCATCAAAACTCAGAAAGTTCTTAAAGAACCTCAACAAGTTCTTATATCTTCTAAGGGCCTTTGGAGTTTACAATCTCCTATTTTTTATGATGACAAACTAAACTCAGATTCTTTTAAAGATAAGAATATCAAGCAAGTTAAGCATTCAACAAACTGTGAGAAAATCTCTTAGAGAAAACATAGCAGTGCATAGAAGAAATTTTAAAATCCAACAAGGCGACTGGGTGTATTTGAAAATCAGACCTCATAGGCAAGATTCCATGCCTATCAAACTTCACCCCAAACTTTCAGCTAGATACTATGGTCCCTATTTAGTTTTGAAACAGATAGGTGCAGTAGCTTTTCAATTACAACTTCCTGCCCAAGCTCGAATTCACCCGGTATTCCATGTTTCTCAACTCAAACAAGCAATTGGTCACCATCCAGTAGAAACCGAACTGCCACCAGAATTGCAAGGCGATGTCACAACATATCAACCCCTAAATATATTGGGAACCCATATCATCACTCAGAATGGAACTCAGATTTCACAAGTGTTGGTACACTAGCAGGGTAAACCACCAGAGGAAGCAATTTGGGAAGATCTCTCAACAATCAGAAACCAATTTCCTGACTTCAACCTTGAGGACAAGGTTGTTTCAGAGGAGGGAGGTATTGTTAGGCTTAGACATGAGGCTATTGAACCACATGCAGGAAATAGAATGGCTGTTGAACCACATGCAGGAAATAGAATCCTGAGAGTCTATTATAGGAAAAAAGGGGGAACAGTTATAAATAACTAACAACTTGTAGTTAGTTATATTAGGCTTTTGTGTTGCTTATAAATAAGTCATTAGGGAAAGATGAGGGCATTCATAAATTAGCATTGAATTAGACTGGATAGTTCCAAGGAGAAAGGAGAGTGCTCCTTTGAGTACCTTGTGTACTATTCTTTTTCTTCTAATATACCATAATTCAAGAAATACAGTCTCTATTCAAGAAAACTATTCTTTCACTCTATTTCTTCTTCTCTTTTTCTTTGTGAATTATTACTATTGTTAGGATCGTCATCTTTCAAAAGAAAGATTCCTAACAGATTTTGAATCCAACTTCACATTCATAAAGAAGAGGCACTTCTAATGGTTATAGCTAGCTATGTACACAAAATTACCAAAAATGTCCTTTGTGATAATCATTTATAGACACCCTTTTACCTATCATACCATCATGCTAGTAACCATTTTCATTGAAATGAGAGTAAAACCACTTTACATGAAATCAAATTCAAATTGACCAAAACGGGAAAAGAAGATTCAAAACAAGCATTGTAATAAAAATAACATTCCCTTCTGTATGTGCTAAATTTGAGTAAGATTGTACCTCTCTCGTCAATTACAGAGACAGCTTGGAGTCGCGACAATACCTCTCCCTTGAAAATTTTACAGACAACTAGAAAACCAGTGTTGCCCCCACCCACAGTAATGCAGATGTCGCTGTGTGTAACAGTCACAGTTGCCAAGAAACTAGCAAGACGAGGGAACCATGTACTTTGTGAAAAGCCGATCAAGCCAAGGTTTTCTGTCTGTGACTGCATAGAGTTAAAACATCACATAAGATCATGTGCATAAGTATCAAATGCAAAACGGTATAAAATGGAAGGAAGAAATGTACCTGTAGCTAGCCATTTGCAAGCTCGCGGCTTCTCCTTATCTCGTACGCACAGATGACTTCAAGCAATGGAGAATGGAGATCGAGTAGAGAGATCGAGGGTTGAGAGGGAGCGATTGGGTTCAAAGATTGGGGGATTGCGGTTTCTGAGATGAGTAAGGAGAAATACTGGAGAAAGATAGGGTTTTTGGTAGGCTTCACTTTCCAGAATGGAGAAGGAGATGTCGTGAGAGATGGAGAATTGATTTCTAATCGGGGGAATTAGGGCTTTAGTGGAAACATTAGAGACGGAATCATATCCGTCTCTACCTTTAAAAATTATTACAAAGGGAAAATAACATTGGTTTCTGATTTCGGGGATACTGGCAAAATTAGAGACGGAGAAAAATCCGTCTCTAAATTGAAAAATTTTAATATTAGAGACGGAAACAAACCGTCTCTAACTATATTTCATATTTTAAATTACTGATTTAACTGAATAGAGACGGAATTAGAGACTAATATTCAGAGACAAACAAATTCCGTCTCTAATTCCGTCTCTAAATATATTTGACTTTTAAAGACCATACATTGACCAAATAGAGACGGAATTAGAGACGAAAAATTCTGAGACGGATAAATTCCGTCTCTAGTTTCCGTCTCTAAGAATATTTGACTTTAATTTGACCAATAGAGACGGAATTAGAGACGAAAAATTAGAGACGAATAAATTCCGTCTCTAAATTCCGTCTCTAATTTTTAAAATTTTATTTTCCTCTCTAAATCGTTAAATCCGTCTCTGTTTCCGTCTCAGATAGAGACGAACTTTTTCCGTCTCTAATTTTCGTCTCTAAATCAGATTTTTCTAGTTGTGTAATATGTATCTAAAACGTTTTTAAGCATTCTCCACTGAAAATACCTATAGTATTAGGTAAGTTGAGTTGACTTAAAATTGTATGCTAATTTTTATTATAAAATAATTATTTGTTTTTAAAACCTTTACTTTTCTTTATTTGTTGATTAATCCCTATTCATATTTTTACCCAACTTCATCTCGTTTTTGGAGAAGTCACGAGAAAATTCATCTAAGCTTGTTGAGTGAATCTGAGTTTCTCTTTTCCATTCATTTCCCTCTCCATTCTTAGAGGGCTGACCTATTATGAAGGTAATTAGTACTCAAAAATAGCCGTTGATTTGTTTTTTTAACAATATCATCGGTTCACATGGCCTGGAGCATCCATGTTCCCAAGGTTTTTAGGTGCATTTTAAATGTTTCCTTATTTTGTTCAATTTAATTTCAAAGATGCCAACTTGTAATAATGGCATATTAATATATTAAAAAATATCCATCTTATACTCAAGTATTTCATATGCGTATTTTTATTTCTTTAATAATTTCATTCTTAATAATAATATTTATAAGTTTAAGATATTTAAACATAATTTTGTTACTAATATATATGTGTGTATGTGTGTGTGTCAAATTTATTTTCAATATATTTATATGTTATCCAGTTAATCCATGAACCACTCTCTTTTCCATTTCTTTGATTGAACTGCTTTCTAAAACATTGGTTATTACTTATAACAAGGGGAAAATGTACAAACTTTATATAAAATATGGGAGGTATATGAAATTTCTTGAACAAAGAAGTGTGTCAGGTGTAAGAGCCATGCATAAAATAAGGCATACAGGTGTAATTATCTAAACAAAAGGTGTATATGTAATAAGCTCCAACATCAAGAATGGTCAATATAATTACTTTTTTATATCATGAATCAAGTAGAGGTACTGTTCATGAATTAGACTGGGTTGGTTTTGAGGAAAATGCCCACCGATCCAATCTAATAAATTTTCTCATATTATTATCCTATTGGTTTGGCTGAAAATATAAAATAGATTTAATCCAATGCAATATAAATCAATTTGGATTTGATCCATTTTTTTATGTTTTGTTAGTATTTTTATAATACACAAATTTATCAAAATGAAACAAAAACAAGTATAAGTTAATTCATCAAAATATCAATATACAAATCTAAATTCCAAATACAAGTCTAAACTAATTATCAATCCTACAATACTTGTTCAAATCTAATGTTCAAACTATGAAACAAGAGATGGAATTAGGTTTCACTTGGAGTATAATGGTAAAGTTCCTAAATAAGTATGAATAACATAGTAATTTTCTAAAATATTATTTTAAAATATATAAGTTTTCGATTTTGATTAGATTAGATTGGTTTTTAAAATTGGAACCAAAAACTAATTCAATCCAATTAATTTTTTTTATTTTTTTATCTTTTTTGTTTTGTAATTTTTCAATTTTTGATTTTTCAATTCCATTTTTTCGATTTTGATTGGATTGTTCAGTTTTAAACACATCTAGGATCAAGTGGTAAGCAAGTTTGAGTATAGCAATTATGGGGCCTTTGCAATGTACATGATCAAAACCTGCGATAAAGCACTTGTAAAGAATGGCACCTTTAATATCTCAATCAAGAATTAGCCACATATCCAAAGGGTATAGGAATACCTCATAAGAATGAAAAAAGAAAAACTATTAGTTATTTTTTGGAGTAAGTTAGATGTAACTACCTTAAGGTTTGTCAAAATAACAACAAACTCCAAATGTGACCATAAATTACACTCCATCACATTTGATACCTTTGAGTAACTATTAACTTAACATTGTTTCAATATATAAGAGAAAATAAACTCATTAATTATTAATTAGGTTAAATTAAAGTTTTAGTTCCAATAATTTACACTCATTTTCAATTCAGCCACTATATTTTTTTTTAAAATCAGTTCTCACACTTACAAATTAAAGTTTTAAAAATAGTCTCTGCTGTTAACTTATGTTTTAGCATCATTAATTTAGTAATCCCTACTAGATATTTTATAGAGAAAAAAGAGCATCTAAAAAAGCACTTATTGAATAAAAGAGCATCTACCCAGAAGAAATAAACACCTACTAAAATGAAAGGACATCTTATTTGATGTTTTATAGAAAAAATGAGTATCTAAAAGAGCCTCTATTGGATAAAGAAACATTTACTTTATTTATCAATTGACGATATTATAACAACATTATAGCATAAATTAATGGTGAGAACTATTTTAAATTTTTTTGTAAGTATAAGGACTAATTTGAAAAAAATATTATAAAGACTAAATTGAAAATGAGTGTAAATTATAAGGACAAAAAATTTTTAATTTATTCTATTAATTATTAGTAAACTCTATAATACAACAAAAATATTAAAATTAATCCAACTTTTTAATATAAAAAGAAAGGAAAATGATTTAATAAATGTTTTGAGGAATTTAAAACTATATTTATTTTACTCTAACAAATAATTGATTTGCTATGTATCTTTACTATGTAACAAAAAGATTGTACTCTTATTTTCTTATTTTGTTTTCTTTGTGAGTCATCTTACTCAACTACTTTTAAGTAAAAGCCATACTTTTAATTATTTTGTTTATGCAACGCATAAATTATCATAACATGTTGCTAGGTGAATTGCCCCCGCAAAAGATCATTAAGCTCAGCACTGATACATTGCAATGTTGGTTGGCAACCACTTATGGGGAATATGGGTTATCATATATGGCAACCAGGGAAATATTTTAGCTACTGCTATGTGGGTTTTTTTTTTATTTGAGAGGAAAAGTGATTCATTAAAGCACCAAATGAGCAGATAATACATATAGGAAGGCTAAGTTTCTGATTTCACAAGGAGCCTCCTCCACCTAAATAGAGTCTTGGGACCTCAAAGTAAGATGAGCCAAGGAGTGGGCCACCTTGTTACCATCCCTTCCAACATGAAAGCACTTAAAACTTCCTCAACTAAAACCCAAAAGTTTACGATCACAAAGGATACTAGCAACATAGGATAATTGGGAAGTGAGAGCCAATAGCTCCTTCATATAGGTGCTAGAATTAGATTCCATATGCAAGTCCACAAAATGCACAAGTCCAGAGCAAGGAGAATGCCCATTCTGATAACCATAGCTTCAGCAATTTCAGGTGAATAGTTGGCTACTCTTTTCTACCAGGCTGCTGCTAAAATATTGCCATCTACATCTCTTATGATAGCTCCCATGCCACAAGAGCATCCGGGAAGATAGCTGCATCAGTATGCAGCTTCAAATGCGCAGGATCAGGGGGTTGCCAGCAGCTAGGAGATGGGGAGGAGTTCTTCGATAGAATCATCTCAGGCTTCGACTGTTTCATGGCAATTTTAGCATCCTTTAGCAATTGAATTAATCGAGAGATGATGATTTCTATCCAGGTTTTTTTGTGTTATAGTCCCACATCGCTTGTCTCAATCTTCCGGGTGCGATTTATATACTCGTTGAGTCATTCTACTTAATACTAATTGGTCTTAAGTTCAAACTCATATGGTATCAGAGTTAAGATTTCATCTCTGCTTAAAATTTTGAGACCCATTCACAATCTCTAAATGCATGTTCTACCGTTTCCTCTGTGGATAAATGACTCTAGTATGTTTTGATTAATGACTAAACTTAACATGATTATTACTTTGATTCACTAACTACTTGCCAAGCTTAACTTTTTCAATGAGATTTAATGGAGCAAGAAAAGTGGATGCAAAGGATCATGGAGCAAAACATTTCAATGCAAGGATCATGAAGTCAAACTTAAAGAAGGAGCATCATGAAGAAAGAATTCAAGGAAAATCATTAGGAACCTTTCTGTAAAGAAAAGACTTAGTTTAATTCTTTGATTAAGCTCTCTCAAATAAGTAAAAATGATTTTCAAAAGTAAAAATGGATTAAGAATGAAAATGGTTAATTAATAAGTCTGTACATTTATGTGTACATCGATGTACTTTCAGTTAATTAACCAACTATTAATGAAAACTTCAGTGTACATCTATGTATAAATGTTATACATCTATGTATATATCAATTGATTATGGACTTAATGAAAATCTCAATGTACATCTATGTATAAATGTTATACATCTATGTATACATCGATTGAGTCTAGAGTTACTTGATTAGTACGCAATTTTGCATTGATACATCGATTGGTACATTGATGTATAAGCCAGAACAAAAGCAAGGACTTTTTGAAATAGCCATACAATCGATTGGGTAATCGATGTATGAACTTCTGGACTGAGAATACGAGTGTTTTTCAAGAACAACATCGATGTACTCATGTGTGTATTAATCAAGATCAAGAACATCTAAGAACCCAATCGATTAGGCAATCGATGTACACACGTTGTACAAGTGAAATTTTGTTTAATACATCTGTATACTAATCGATTGACTGATAACAGAATTTTTCAAATTAGTTTGTTTTGATCTTAACTGACTTGTAAAGTGTGTCCAACGGATCTATTTTGAAGTATACCTATATAAGGACATTGGCAAACACTTTCTAAATAACAATTCACTCAAAATTTGAGATCAAACACACACATACTGTGAGAGCTTTTCATTGAAAGAAACAGAGTATTCTTTTCTGTAGAACTTCAAGTTGTTGTATCTGATTTCTTAGAATTTGAATCAATCTTTTCATATTTGTAAAAGAGTGATAAGAGAGAAGGTTCTCTCACTGATTTAATAAAGAGTAGAAAGAACTCTTGGTGCTGTGCAAGGGTAGAAGGAACTCTTGTGGGAATTGCAAGATTGCTTTGACTGAAAAGCTATCATTTGGGTAGAAGGAACCTAGAAGTGAAGCTTGTGTAAAGAATCTTGTATATTGATTTTTCAATAGTGGATAAAACTCACAGTGGTGTGGGGACTGGATGTAGGTTACCAGATGAGGTAGCTGAACTAGGATAAATCTCGGTTTGCAATTTTCTCTATCCCTTAACTCTTTATTTACTTTATTGTTGATTGTATGAATTAAACAATATGTTAGGGATGTTTGCATAATTTGATTAGTTTATGATCTTGTTCATATCTGAAATCATAATTACTGTTCATATTTCTTTAGAAGTTTCCAGTCTTGATAGAAATACATCTTGCAAAAATATATTTTGGCTTGTTGGTTGACAAAATCCTTTTTATAGCTAAAGAAAAGAATCAGTTTTTGCAAAAAAGGAAAAAACTAGGAAAAGTTTTATAACTCAATTCAACCTCCCTTTCTTGAGTATTACGAAGCCACAACCAACAAGTGGTACCAGAGCTTTCACTATTGTGTAAAGCTTAGCACTTAAGAGGATGACTTCAAATGACATCTTGGGAGAAGGGGCTTCCTTGGCAAGACCCCCTGCTTTCAATGGCACTGCTGGAAAGAAAGGATGTTAATATTCCTTGAGGCAAGTGACATTGATGTATTAGATGCTATTGAGAATGGTCCATACATTCTTCACATTCTTGATGCAAATGGCACCAAGAAAGAAAAACTAAGAAGTGAATGAGATGATGATGACAAAAAGAAAGTAGGTTATAATGCTAAAGCTAAGAATATTATAACTTTTGCCTTGAGTTATGATGAATTTTTCAGGGTTTCAAATTGTAAAACAGCCAAGCAAATGTGGGATACGCTGCAAATTACTCATGAAGGAACCAGTGATGTAAAGAGAGTAAAATGAACTCACTCATGCACGAGTATGAACTCTTTCACATGAAGAATGGTGAAGACATCAATGATATGCAAAAAAGGTTCACTCACATAGTGAATCAACTGAATGGACTTGGAAAGAGCATTTCAGATGAACAATAAATCAACAAAATTATGAGATGTTTGACAAGAGAATGGCAACCAAAGATTACTGCTATAGCTGAATCAAAGGACTTAGCAACCATGAATATTGCTACACTATTTGGAAAACTTAAAGAGCACGAGATGGAGTTGTATAGATTGAATGATCATGAAGAGAAGGAGAAAAAGAAAAGAGGCTTATCACTTAAAGCACATGTCTCCAAAGAAAGCCTTGATAGTGATGAAGATTAAGAAGTTGAAGAAGATGGTGAATCTGAAGAGGATATGGGACTGCTAGTTAGAAAGTTCAAGAGATTCCTAAAAAAGAAGAAAACCTTCAACAAAAGGCCCTCAAACTTTTTTTCTAAGAAGAACACTTCAAAAGCTAAAAGTTCAACATCAAATGTGAAATGCTATGAATGTGACAGACCTGGACATTACAAGAATGAGTGTCCTAAACTTTAAAAGAAGGACAAGCATGATAATCATGAGTCTAAGGACAAGAAGAATAGAAAGCCAAGAAGAGCATACATAGCATGGGAGGAGAATGATATGGATTCCTCTGAAGATTCTGAGGAAGAAGAGATCAATCTTTGTCTCATGACTAACCATCAAAGTGACAATGAAGATGAGGTAAATGAAATCCCCCTTACCTATGATGAACTACAAGATGCTTTTAATGAATTGCATAGTAAATATCTGAAAATTACTAGGCAATTAATGTCATCTAGGAAAGTCATTGCTAAACAATGTAGTGATTATGCATCTCTTCAAATTAAGATTAAAGAATTAGAAGCTAAGAACAATAAGTTAAATGCATCTAGTTCTACATGTTCTAATTGCAATATTCTGGAAAAAGAAGTGGAAAAACTGAAAACCACTCTATCTAAATTTACAATGGGAAAAGATAATCTACATGCCATATTAGGACAGTAAAAAGGAGTGTATGACAAAGTTTGAATAGGCTATAAACTAGCATTGCATGAAAAGGCTTTTAAGAAACTCTTTGTTGCACCTAAATCCTCTATTAGTCCTTTTGTTAAATGTTTTTATTGTGTAAGAAAAGGACATACAACTTCTACATACTATTTTAGGAATCCTACAAGGATTAGTGTTAAACAAATTTAGGTTCCCAAGGGAACATATGTTATGACTAATACAAAAGGACCTAACAAAATTTGGATACCTAAGTCAAATGCTTAAAATCTGTTTTGTAGGTGTGTTTGAGAGCCAAAAGTTCAAACTAGTATCTTGATAGTGGCTGCTCCAAACATATGACTAGAGATATTACAAGGTTCTCATCCTTCACTCCCAAACAAGGTGGAAGTGTCACCTATGGTGATAATAACAAAGGAAGGATCTTAGGAGTTGGAACAATTGGAAGAAGCACAACTACCAAGATAGAAGGTGTACTATATGTGGAAGGGCTCAGGCACAATCTACTAAGCATTAGTCAACTATGTGATAAAGGTTATAAGGTATTCATTAACTCTAGTAGTTGCATTATAGAAAACAAGCTTGATTGTAATGCAAAGCTGATAGGTAATCGATTGAATAACATATATATGATAGATTTAGAGAATATTTCTACTAGTGATGTATGTTGTTTGATATCTAAGGAAGAGGAGAATTGGCTTTGGCATAGAAGAATAGGACATATTCATATGGATCATTTAAACAAACTTATTTATAAAGAATTGGTAATTGGACTTCCTAAAATTAAGTTCTCAAAGGATGGTTTATGTGATGCATGCCAAAAGAGCAAGCAAACTAAAGTATCTTTTAAGGCTAAGAATATAGTTTCAACTGAAAGACCTTTACAACTACTGCACATGGACTTATTTGGACCCTCTAGAACCAAAAGTTTTGGAAGAAATTTGTATACATTAGTTATAGTTGGTGATTATTCTAGATTTATATGGACCTTCTTCTTAGCACATAAGAATGAAGCTTTTACAGCCTTTAAGAAAATGGCTAAGCTAGTACAAAATGAAAAAGATATGAAAATAACTTCTATAAGGAGTTATCATGGTGGAGAATTTCAAAATGAAGAATTTGATAATTTCTGTGAAGAGTTAGGAATTCAACATAATTTCTCTGCTCCAAGAACTCTACAACAAAATGGAGTTGTGGAAAGGAAAAACAGATCTTTAGAAGAAATAGCAAGAACTATGTTGAATGACTCAAACTTGCCAAAATATTTTTGGGCAGATATTGTAAACACAGCTTGCTATTTAATGAATAGAGTCTTGATTAGACCAATTTTGAAAAAGACTCCATATGAACTCTATAAAGGTAAAAAACGAAATGTTTCACATTTCCATGTCTTTGGGTGTAAATGTTTTGTACTAAAAAATGGAAAGGATAATCTAGGAAAGTTTGATCCTAAAGCTGATGAAGGAATCTTTCTAGGCTATTCATCATCTAGTAAAGCTTTTAGAATCTTTAATAAAAGAACACAAACAATTGAAGAATCTGTACATGTTACATTTGATGAAACTAACCCCAAAAGGTTGGGAAAGGAATTTGTTGATGATGTTGCAGAAACTTTAGAAGAGATTCAACTTGAGGAAAAGCAGGACAATGCCAAAATGGATGAAGTAGTGGAAATTCCAGCAGAAGCTCAACATGAAAATCTACCTAAAGAAAGGAAAATTGCAAGGAATCACCCTCTGGACAACATAATTAGTGAAATATCCAAAGGGGTAACCACTAGACATTTCTTAAGAAATGCATGCAATAATATTGCTCTTGTATCACAAGTTGAACCTAAAACTATAGATGAAGCAATTATTGATGAAAACTGGACTATGGCAATGCAAGAAGAACTTAATCAGTTTGAAAGAAATAAAGTTTGGAAACTTGTTCCAAAACCCAAGGATAAACAAATAATTAGTACAAAATGGGTGTTTAGGAATAAGCTTGATGAAAATGGTATCATAGTAAGGAATACAGCTAGATTAGTAGCAAAAGACTATAATCAAGAAGAAAGAATTGACTATGATGAGACGTATGCACCTGTGGCTAGATTAGAAGCCATTAGAATGTTATTAGCATATGCATGTATCATGGATTTTAAATTGTATCAAATGGATGTTAAGAGTGCATTCCTAAATTGATATATACAAGAAGAAGTGTAAGTTGGTCAACCCTCTGGATTTGAAATAAGTGAATTTCCTAATCATGTGTATAAACTCACTAAAGCCTTGTATAGACTTAAACAAGCTCCAAGAGCTTGGTATGAAAGGCTAAGTAATTTCTTACTTCAAAAGGGTTTTATAAGAGGAAAAGTTAATACAACACTATTTACTAAAAGAAAAGCACAAAACATACTACTTGTTCAAATTTATGTTGATGATATTATATTTGGTGCTACTAATGAATCTTTGTGTAAGGAATTTGCCAAACTAATGCAAAATGAGTTTGAAATGTCTATGATGGGAGAGCTTACATTCTTCCTTGGACTACAAATCAAACAATGTGATGATGGGACTTTCATAAGCCAAACTAAGTACTGCAAAGAATTATTAAAGAAGTTTGGAATGGAGAATGCAAAGGAAATGGCTACTCCAATAAGTTCATCATGCTACTTGGACAAAGATGAGAAAGGTAAATTAGTAGATGTTTCCAAGTACAGAGGTATAATTGGTTCCTTACTCTATTTAACTGCAAGTAGACCTGATATAATGTTCAGTGTTTGTATGTGTGTTAGATATCAATCTGATCCTAAGGAATCACACTTATCCACTTTAAAAAGAATCATAAAATACTTATTAGGAACTAAAGAAATGGGATTATGGTATGCTAAAGGATCAACATGTAACTTAGTAGGATATTCTGATTCTGACTTTGCTGGATGCAAGTTAGATAGGAAGAGTACTAGTGGAACTTGCCACTTTCTAAGAAACTCATTAGTTTTTTGGTTTAGTAAGAAACAAACAAGTGTGGCTTTATCAACTGCTGAAGCAGAATATGTTATAGCAGGAAGTTGTTGTGCACAAATTCTTTGGATGAAACAATAACTTATGGACTATGGTGTTCTCTTAGAGAAAGTACCAATCAAATGTGATAATACTAGTATTATAAATCTCACTAAGAATCCTTTAATGCATTCAAGAACCAAACATATTGAGATAAGACATCATTTCATAATGGATCACATTCAAAGTGGAGATATAATCATTGAATATATAGATACATCTAAGCAATTAGCTGATATTTTTACTAAACCATTGGCTAAAGAAAGCTTTTTCTACATAAGAAAAGAATTAGGAATAATTGATCCTACCTATGCTTGATGTTTTGAATGTTAAATGCATGATAATTTGATGTTTGATGTCTGTACGTCGATTACACAATCGATTTATTTAGACAAAATTCTTAATCAAAAAGTTGGTACACAGATTAGGTAATCTATGTACAAACTTAGAAATTCATTTTAAGTGTCCTTACATCGATTATACAATCGATTGATACAAGTAATGTTGACTTAAAATGATTAGAACATCAATTTGTACATCGATTGAATTCAAAAATTAGAAAACATGACTCTCTGGAAGTCATTATACATCGATTGCATAATCGATTATTTTAATCAAATAGGTATAGGATATCATATACAACGATTGGAAAATCGATTATTTTAATCAAATAGGTACAGGATATCTTATACATCGATTGGAAAATCGATTATTTTAATGAAATAGGTACAAGATATCATATACATCGATTGGAAAATCAATTATTTTAATGAAATAGGTACAAGGTATCATATACATTGATTGTAACATCGATTGAGTGATAGTTCCAAAATTTAGGACTCTCTGACTTACCCTATACATTGATTGGTACATCGATTAGCTGTATGCTGCAATTGTTAGACTTTCTGACATTGCTTATACATCGATTTGTACATCGATTGTGTGTATGCTGCAATTGCTTATATATCGATTCACACATCGATTGAGTTCAAGTTTTCAGAACTTGGTGCTCTGACTTAGCGTATACATTGATTAATACATCGATGTATCTGGTTTAAAATTAAAAATTCTAATGCTAAGTACATCGATTAGCACATGTGTAAAGGAGGAAAAACCCTTTAATACATCGATTAGGTAATCGATTGACTGGTCTGGGTTTATAAATTTCAATCCTTCCCTCCAAATTTGTCACTTTTTAAAATCCAAATATCACTAACCCAAACCCTAGCAGAGCTCAAAATCGTCTCTAATGGCTCGTGTGAAGCAAGTTGGACCCTCTACACCTGTTCCCTCTCACTCCACATCTTCCTCCTCAACTCAATCTTCCACACCTCACTCTGTTTCACTCACTGCAACCCCTACACACCCTAAAAGAAAAACAACTGAGAAAGCCCAGACTTCTCAAAGGATTGATAAGCTTCCAATCAAGAGCTTACAAAAGACACAAGACAAGGGCAAAAAGGTTGTTGAATCTTCAAAACCAGCACCTAAGAAACAAGAGAAGAAGAAGAAAGTGATGAAGGAAACACCCAAAAAGAAGACTGCTCAAAAGAAGAGAAAGAGGACAGAAGAAGAAGAAGAAGATGATGATGATGAAGGAGTCACTGAGAATGAACTTCTCAAGAGGTATTTCTTTGATGAGGAGTACATCATGCTTTACAAGAATGATTTCAAAAATAGGGATATTCACAAGGTTAGGACCGTAGATTTCAACTACTTTGGGGAAAATGAGTTTACTTTTCACAAGATATTAGAGGAATATAATCTAAGTCAATTTCTGCAAATTAGGAGTGATATTTACCCTACATTGATCAAAGCTTTTTACTGTACACTTAAGATGGATAATAATGAATTTTCTGCTGAAGTGAAGAACACAAAAATTGAGCTGACTTTTGTTGAGTTTACTCAGTTTATTGGACTAGATTACAAGGGAAGTAATCATGCTGGAACTGGACCTGACAGTGTATGGATAAAGAATTTTGACAGAGAGGAAGCAAATAAGGTGCTTCTAATTGAAAATACACCAGAAGGAAGACTGATCAACATCAGCTCTATGCACATTCAAAGTCGAATAGGCTCTCGCAATATGTGTTGCCATTGGTGGATGCTATTACCAAGATTTGGAAATCATGTTGTGTTGCAGAGTAATGATATTTTGCTACTCTGGGCTATGATACAAAGAAAGCAGATGAGTTGGAGCTTCATAATTGCTAGGCACATGCTGGATTGCAAAATCAGTAGAGCTACCCTACCCTATCCTGCTACCCTACCCTATCCTGGATTAGTGGTGAGATTGCTAGAACATTTTAGAGTCTCTTTGGACAATGAAGAGAAGTTTCAGTCTAGGGAGGCCACTTATAAGTTTGGCAAAGGGACCATTAGCAAGATGAAACTTGCTAAAGTTAATGGAGAGTGGGTTAGGATGGATGGTGAAGAACCAAGAGCTGCTGTGAGCAACTCAAAGATGGATAGCAAGATAGACAAGCTAATTCAAATGTTTTAGAACTTTGAGGCTAGGCAAACCAAACATCATCTAGTAATGAAACAGTCTATTGATTATCTAGGTATTAGACTCAACACACTGGAAGGCCAAATGGCCACTTTGCATCAAAATCTAGGCATTTCTATCACTGCACCTCCAAAAGTTCATCCAACTTCTGAAGATGTTGTGAATATAGCTAGAGAAGCTGTTGCCGCTACACCTGAAGAGGAAAGCAATCCTGAAGAATAAGCATCCCAAGCTTCAACACACACTGAAGAACGAAGGACCAATGAAGATATTTAGATCTTAGGGTGTCTTAAGTGTGTCTAGAATGATATTAGCATATTTTTTTTAATGATTGTTCTACTGTTTTGAACAATGATGAATATACATGACTATATAATTTGTTTTCATTATGCTGATATCAATGAATGATTGAATTTCTAGTATGTATCTTGTTTTACATGCTTTTATACTTTGACTCTCCCATACATATTCTTTTTTATAATGACAAAAGGGGAGAATGGGTATAATACTAATACTATTAAATAAAACAACTAGAACTAATGATCTAAAATAACGATGCAATGATCCTATACATGATCAAATGATAAGAACTGTCAATTAGACAGGGGGAGTAAATGGTAAATAACTGCTGCATTTTATTACTCTGATATTTCTAATTACTTCCTAAGATATTTTGAATGTTAAACATGTTATGTATGGTAAGTTTGTCATCAATCAAAAGGGGGGAGTTTGTGGATAAATGACTCTAGCATATTTTGATTAATGACTAAACTTAACATGATTATTACTTTGATTCACAAACTACTTGCCAAGCTTGACTTTTTCAATGAGATTTAATGGAGCAAGAAAAATGGATGCAAAGGATCATGGAGCAAAACATTTCAATGCAAGGATCATGAAGTCAAACTTAAAGAAGGAGCATCATGAAGAAATAATTCAAGGAAAATCATTAGGAACCTTTCTATAAAGAAAAGACTTAGTTTAATTCTTTGATTAAGCTTTCTCAAATAAGTAAAAATGATTTTCAAAAGTAAAAAGAGATTAAGAATGAAAAAGGTTAATTAATAAGTCTATACATCTATGTGTACATGATGTACTTTAGTTAATTAACTAACTTTTAATGAAAACCTCAGTATACATCTATGTATAAATGTTATAGATCTATATATACATCAATTGATTATGGACTTAATGAAAATCTCAATGTACATCTATGTATAAATGTTATATATCTATGTATACATCGATTGATTCTAGAGTTACTTGATCAGTATGCAATTTTGCATTGATACATTGATTGGTACATTGATGTATAAGCCAAAACAGAAGCAAAGACTTTTTGAAATAACCATACAATCGATTGAGTAATCGATGTATGAACTTCTGGGCTGAGAATACGAGTGTTTTTCAAGAACAACATTGATGTACTCATGTGTATATTAATCAAGATCAAGAACATCCAAGAACCCAATCGATTAGGCAATCGATGTACACACATTGTAAAAGTGAAATTTTGTTTAATACATCTGTGTACTAATCGATTGACTGATAACAGAATTTTTCAAATTAGTTTATTTTGACCTTAACTGACTTGTAAAATGTGTCCAACGGATCTATTTTGAAGTATACCTATATAAGGACATTGGTAAACACTTTCTAAATAACAATTCACTCAAAATTTGAGATCAAACACACACATACTGTGAGAGCTTTTCATTGAAAGAAACAGAGTATTCTTTTCTGTAGAACTTCAAGTTGTTGTATCTGATTTCTTAGAATTTGAATCAATCTTTTCATATTTGTAAAAGAGTGATAAGAGAGAAGGTTCTCTCGCTGATTTAATCAAGAGTAGAAGGAACTCTTGGTGCTGTGCAAGGGTAGAAGGAACTCTTGTGGGAATTGCAAGATTGCTTTGACTGAAAAGCTATCATTTGGGTAGAAGGAACCTAGAAGTGAAGCTTGTGTAAAGAATCTTGTATATTGATTTTTCAATAGTGGATAAAACTCATAGTGGTGTGGGGAGTGGATGTAGGTTACCAGAGGAGGTAGCTGAATCAGGATAAATCTCGGTTTTGCAATTTTCTACATCCCTTAACTCTTTATTTGTTTTATTGTTGATTGTATGAATTAAGCAATATGTTAGAGATGTTTACATGATTTGATTAGTTTATGATCTTATTCATATATGAAATCATCATTACTGTTAATATTTCTTTATAAGTTTCCAGTCTTGATAGAAATACATCTTACAAAAAATATATTTTGGTTTGTTGGTTGACAAAATCCTTTTTTATAGTTAAAGAAAAGAATCAATTTTTGCAAAAAGAGAAAAAACTAGGAAAAGTTTTATTACTCAATTCAACCCCCCCTTCTTGAGTATTATGAAGTCACAACCAACATCCTCCCTGTGTAGACATCTAGGACAATCCAGAGGACAGTCAACCACATGCTTGCTTAGATTTACTCTAGTTGGAATGCCATTTTGGAGAATTCTCCAAAGAAAAGTCTTGGTTCTAGGAGGCATTTCCAGTGTCCACACTTTGTTCCAAATTTGAGTTTGTAGAGCATTTGGTCCGCTGGAACTAGCTGAAGACATTAATTAGTCTTAAGTTGGAACTCATATGGTATCAGAGTTAAGATTTCATCTCTCCTTAAAATTTTGAGACCCATTCACAATCTCTAAATGCATGTTCTACCATTTCCTCCCTGTGTAGACATTTAGGACAAACCAGAGGACAGTCCACCCCATGCTTGCTTAGATTTACTCTAGTTGGAATGCCATTTTGGAGAATTCTCCAAAGAAAAGTCTTGGTTCTAGGAGGCACTTCCAGTTTCCACACTTTGTTCCAAATTTGAGTCTGTAGAGCATTTGGTCCGCTGGAACTAGCTGAAGACATTAAATATTTCCTGAATAAGTGGTAGCCAGTTTTTACTGAGTAGTTACCACCTTTATTGACACTCCAAACCAGCTTGTCACTTATATGGAAAACCGGAGCCGGGATACTGAGAATTTGAGTAGCTTCAAAAGGGAGAAAAATGGAATGCACCAGCTGCTCATTCCAGGTAGTCAAATCCTGATTTAAAAGGGCAGATACATATTCATCCTGATCAAGAATTGATATTGGACTCCAAACTTTGAAGCCATTCTACATTGGCAGCCACCCATCTCTCCATATCTTGATTGAGCTACCATCTCCCACATGCTAGTAAGCCCCCAAATTTATTACAGCTTTTGAATTCCAAACACTCCACCATGTATAGCTAGGACTTGGCATCAAAGATGAGTGGAGAACATCACCTTTTGGGAAATATTTTCCTCCCAAAACTCGTGCCATGAGAGAAGTAGGGTGCTGTATGATTCTCCACATTTGTTAAGCAAGGAGAGCCATATTGAAAGAATGAAAGCTCTTAAATCCCATGCCACCATCTTTTTTCGATAAGCAAACGGTATCCAATTTTATCCAGTGAATCTTCCTCTCTTTTGCCTTGCTACCCACCAAAAGCTCCTAATAACTACCGCTACGTGATTGATACAAGCTTACTAGGTTGTTAAAACAATAGATGCCACGGGTTTGTACCTTGGCTTATCTTTGGCCCACAGCCTTTGTTGTCTCTACATAGAAGCTGAAACTTATTGTCTGAACCTTGCTCTAGCATTAGCAGATGGAGAAACAGAAGTCATCCTATTTTGATCTCATTGTGGAGGATTGTATTTTGATTAATCATTCATTACTAATGTTTTTAAAACTGGCCGATCATTAAATTGATGAAGACACTAAATAATGGTTCGTTGGTCTGATTATAATTGAACTACTGTTTAACAGGTAATAATTAAATATATATTTTAGTTTTATATAATATATTAAATAATAAACTAACATATTAACAATTTAAAAACTTAATAATTAAAAAATCAAAATAAAAAGATGTCTTATAAAAAGTCTCCTTTGATCACATCTCTCTCTCAATGGCGTCACTCCAATCCAACCCATAATGAAGGATTAGCATATATTGCACGACTCCAAACTCAGCACAAAAGCAAAAATGGAGAACGTACCTAAATTCAACTGACTCCAGTCCGTGTTGCAAAGAGATCAATTTCAAGAACCCACCACCATAAGACAATCAACAATTGCCGCCTAAATACAAAGCCAAACTCATTCATAGCTATGATATCAAGATCCAACCTTGCACCCACAACAACCAATTCTCCTACATCAGTAGTGAGACCAAAATCCTCGCTATTGATACCAACATTAAGTTCCCTACCATGCTTTCCAAGCTCTTAGCCCTCTGCGATGTGACATCACCTTTAGCTCCCTAACGAGGAGCTCATGGTCATGGTGTGGTTGTTGTTTTCATTGGTTTTTATTGGTTTTACCAATTTTATTTTGATTCGTTTGGTTTTTCCCCTATTTTCTTCAACACCGATTTTAAGGTTTGAATAGACCAAATACATGACCGAATCACTAGTTTTCCAGTTAAACTGGCCAGTCTGGTTTGATTTTTTATCCACTTGTATGTTAAAAGGAACCGTAATAAGGTTGCAAATGCCTTAGCAAAGTTGGCTTGTAAATTTCTTGAGATGATTTGGATTAAAGTTGCACCTTTTAAAGGTTATAATCTTCCAGCTCTAAATGTTTGTCTAAGTTCTCTTTGAATGAAAGTCATGAAAGTCTTTTGGAAGTCTAAAAAAATTGATAATGGCAAAAATACCTATTTATGTAGGCAATTGCGAGAGTCCTCTGCGATAGGGTGGATAAGGAAACAAGCTTCTTCCAACGAAGCTAGGGGGATCAAGGTTCCCATCCCTATGAGTACATGCTAAACAAATATAAAGTATACAATTTTCTTTTTTTTTCGCATTAAAGATGGTAGTAAAGATAGGTTATTCCAATACTACGGGTCAAGACGCTAATGACATGCATAGGATTCCAAAGGGCAAGCAGAGGTTCACCTAGAGGATTGCATCTAGGGTACTTAGTCAAAGTGGATGGTAGTAAGGATAGGTTATATATGGGTCATGTTGGTCATGATGTTGTGGGTAAGGTTATGGAAAAAATTAGGACTTTGGTTCTTCATAACCTTCAAGTTCCTCAAGTTGGTCATAACCGTCAGCCTTAGTGCATGTGCAAGATTGATGATCACCTTCATCCTTAATTGGTGTCCCAGCTTCCTTCTTAATTAGTGCAAAGAAAATTATATTAGGTTCATCAATCCCATGCTCAAAATATAAATGCATCTTATAGCTATTACGCCTTGTAGCAATGCACATGTCAAGCACATTAACAGCTTCCTTAAGGTGCCTTAACCCCTCGTCAAGATATTTCTTAGCCATATGCCAATAAAAGTTTTCAAACTTCATAAGCCCATGCTCATTGCACAAGTCCTCAATAAACCAAATGTTGATTAAGTCAGAATCACATCCCTCCCATACATCAATTTTACCCCCTACTATATTCAAGTTTTCCATCAAGTTCTCTCTTAAAATTTCGCTTGAAGTGATACAAGAATGATATCCAAGTTCATCTACTATACAAAATAACAAATAATTACTAAATAATTACTAACAAAAAACATTGAGTGAAATGGGCCATATAAGACAAATATCCAAATGGGACACACCACACCATATAACATTGAACACAAATAACATATATTAAAGAAAAGAGGTAAAATGGGATAATCACAACTACAAACTTAGTTTAATACTGGGACAACACCACAACAAACATAAGGACCACAACACAAGATTCTCAAGTTGCCTCCTTGGAATTCCTCCACTCTTCTCGAGCAAACAGATTCTTCCACTCAAATACACCAGTGTCCAATGGGATTCAACCACCAAGTAGCATAAACGAGGTCGAAAATGGGAATTTAGGTTTTCAATTTATAAGACTTATAGGTTAGCATTGGGGGAATGGCGGGAGATAAATTTGGTGGTTATACATTAACCCTATGATGTTTTTTTATGATAAGTCTATATTTTATAACATTTAATTGAACAAATTGTGGTGATTTACTTGTATTTTCGGACAAGTTTTAGTTGGATCTTTATCTTTATCTTTGTTTTTGCAGATTTAGAAAGATTTAATACATTTGGAGTAAAAGCAAGCGAAGATACCGAGTTTTCAAGGCAAAAGAGGTTCATTCTAGCTTTAGTAGGGTTCCGTGTCAATTCAGGAGCAATTAAAGACTTAGACGTGGCCATGTCTAACTTGGATGAAGCTTTTGACTTGAGACACGACCGCGTCTCCCACTCACATGACCGTGTCATCCAAAAAACGTGCAGAAAAACTATTTTTACAAGAGACACGGCTGTGTCTTTCACTCACACAGCCGTGTCTCCCAAAACTTAGTGATTAAGGAACCTGCGTAAGCCATGATGTCATGAGACATGGTCGTGTCTCAACACACATGGTCGTGTCTCCACTGTTCAAGCAAATCACACGACCATGTATGAAAGATGGGAAGCTTCTGATTTCTTATTTTAATGAGACACGACCGTGTCTCTAAATGACACGACTGTGTAAGTACTGTTCACTCATATTTCTATAAATTGGAGGCTGTGCTGCTGAAGGAAAATGGTCCGAATTCTGAAATTCTCTTTTAAGTTAGTTTTTTAGTTTTTCATTTTCTCTTAGTTTCTCTAAGGTAGGAAGACTTCAAATGGAGAATTTCTTGTAGGTTTGAAGTTCTTAATCTCTGCAAAGGGATTTTGATCTTTCTTTCTCTCTTATTTTTCTCCTTTCTTTAATTTTCTTTTCATGGAATTGTATCTTATTTTGAGTTTGTTTGTAGTTAATATGTGTAGTTAAACTCATAGCTAGAGTTAAGGGGGATCTTGAGTTCTTAATTATGTGGATCTGATTTCTAATTTAATGATGATAATTTTTTTGTGGGTTTATTATATTACTTGCATTCTTGTCATGACTTGATCACTTGTGGCATTTGTTAAGTCATTGTTTGACCGGTGACCATCCGCACTCAATGAGTAGATCTATATTATAAGCCTAAGATTATATTGGTGAATGACTAACCATTAATTTTTCCTACCAATGGAATTGAAGGGATGTTAGCTTATCTCTTGAATTGAAACTTAATGCATTCTTGATTAATTCAATTAAATGACCAAATAGGTGGGTTAAATTAAGAATAGAATATTGTTTCATCTATGACCATTGGGATTCAATAGCAAATAAGAGAATATTGACAAAAAAATTACCTGTATCATAATTTAAAGAAGATCTAAATAATGAAACTCAAGTCAACATTGCGCTATAGTACCTCTCTATCTTTATTTATCTTTTCTTTATTTAGTTGATCTTTATTTTCTTTATTAGTTTTCTAGATTTTAATTTAGATCTTGCATACCTTTTTAGTTGTTTAAATAACAAAAGAGTTTTACAATTTTAGTAATTATCACTTATTCTTTGTGGGATCGATAACTGAACTCAAAGTCCTATATTACTTGGTGATAAAGTACACTTGCTCTTAGTGTATCTTTTGCACATGTCAAGTTTTTGGCGCCGATGTCAGGGAATAAGTTTGGTATTATTAAAAGCGTAAAGTTCTAGTTAATTTAGATAAACTTTTCTTTTAATTTTATTTTATTTGCTTTATTTACTTTTATTGTTGTGTTCTGTTTTTATTTATTTTTATTTATTCTTTTTTGTTTTTTTTATTTTTATTTTGTCACTTTTATTTTATTTTTGTTTTTGTTTATTTATTTTTAAGTTTCATTTATTTATATATTCTAACTTTTTATTTATGTCATTTATTTACGTTTTTAATTTTTTTATTTATTTACGCTTTCTATTTCTATTTTTATTTATTTACGATTTCTGTTTCTATTTTTCTTTATTTTTTTTTTTTTTATTTTTAGTTTCTTATTTCACTATCTAACTCACTAACTATCTAACTTTCTAACTTATTAACCTTCTAACATTTTAATTTACCACGCTTATTAACTACTTGTTAATATATATTTGGTGATTGGTTCTTACCACATCCAAGTTAATATATATTTGGTGGTTAGTTTTTACCACACCTTTGTTAATATTTTGTTTTTTGTTTTTGTTATTTAATTTAATTTTTTATTTTATTTTTTTTTAGTCAATTTTATTTTTATTTTTGTTTATTTTACTTGTATTTTTTTTTATCTTTTAATTAGTTTGTTACTTTTAATTAAAAAAAATTATAAAAAAAGAGAGAAATTGAGTTTCCTGATCTAACATTTGTCACTTGTCAGTTACTCATTTTTCTTGTTTATGCTCATTTGCTCTCAGTTTCTTGATCTAAGATTTGATCCAGAAATTGAGAAAACAACTCGTAGGTTGAGGAAGCAAACTCATATTGCAGTTGTGACAGAAAATATAAAAAGGATGGAAGGACTAGTAATTGAGGTGAATCGTGACGAATGAGTTGCCCCAACAGAAAGAACCATGCTTGAGTACTCCATGCGTACTGCTAAAGGGCATGGAGAGAGTATTATAAGACCAGCTGTGGCAACTAACAATTTTGAGATCAAACCAACATTGATCTCCATGATTCAAAATTTTGTTCCGTTTGGTAGATTGCCTTCAGACGATCCAAATCATCATTTGGCTAGGTTCTTGCAGTTGTGTGATACTATAAAATATACTGGAGTGACAGAAGATGCAATTCGATTGCGACTCTTTCCTTTCTCTCTCAACGATAGGGCGAGTCAATGGTTAACGTCACTACCAATGGATTCCATCACTACATGGGAACAATTGACACAACAATTTTTGGCAAAGTATTTTCTTCCATCAAAATCTGCTAAATTAAGGAATGACATATCTTCTTTTGTGCAATTTGACATGGACACTATCTACGAAGCTTGGGAGCGCTTTCAAGAGCTATTAAGGAGATGTCCTCACCAAGGATTTCCCGTCTAGAAGCAGGTCCAGATTTTTTATAATGGTTTGTCTTCTGCAAACCATTCACTTATTGATGCTGCTGCGGGAGGTTCACTTTAGAGGAAAACACCTACTTAAAGCGAGCCTTTGATTGAAGAAATGGCACTGAACATTTATCAATGGCAAAATTCTTAAGAAACCAATAAGTGTGAATGTTGTAAACTCTTCCACTGACATTCTAAGTCAATTGGAAGCATTGACGAAAAAGGTGGAGACTTTGATGGTAACAAACAGTGCAGCCCCGCCACTCAATTGTGAAGCATGTAGTGGACATGGACATATAAGTGCAATCTGTTAAATAGGCAGTCCCTTTGCACCTAAGCCTGAAGCAGCAAATTTTGTTGGTAATTCCGACCGGTAGCAGTACAATCCATATGCCAATACATACAATCCTGGTTGGAGGGACCACCCTAATTTCAAATAGGGAAATCAACAAGGCTATTCGCAGAATCAGCAGAGAGCCCCACTACCACCACCAGGTTTTCAAGCACCTGCAGAGAAACAAAATTTTGAAAATCTTGTAATGAAGTACATGCAGAATTCAGAAGCTAGAATGAAGACCATGGAGACTCAAATCAGTTAGTTGACCACTCTGATGTCAGAAAGGGCACCAGGATCTTTGCCTAGTGCTACTGAAACTAACCCAAAGGAACAGGTAAAGGCAATCACTTTGAGAAGTGGTAAAGAGCTTGGGGATCTTTCCAAGAACAAAAAAGAACACGTGCAACAACATGAAGATACTCTTGATGAGCCAAATATTGCAGAAAAGAAAAGACCAGTGAAGCACCTCATATGGTGCATGTCAGTGAGCCACAAAAGCCATCCATTCCATTTCCTTAGAGGCTCCAGAATACCAAGCAGGACAAACAATTTGAACAATTTTTGGAGATGTTCAAGAAATTGCATATTAACATTCCGTTTATGGAATCTATCTCCCAAATGCCAAAATATGCAAAGTTCTTGAAAAAGATTCTTTCAAACAAATGCAAGCTTGAGGAATATGAGAACGTCAGACTGAATGAGGAGTGTTCTGCCATCCTCTTAAAGAAACTACCACCGAAAGTAAAAGATTCAGGGAGTTTCACTATTCCTCACTCTATTGGTAATTCTTATTTTGAGAAAGCATTATGTGATTTAGGTGCCAGTATAAATTTGATGTTTTTCTCTGTATTTTAGAAATTGGGAATACAGGAACTAAAGCCTACAAACATTTCTTTGCAATTGGCTAATAGATCAATTACTTATCCTCATGGTGTGTTGGAGGATGTCTTGGTAAAGGTGGACAAGTTCATTTTTTCAACTGATTTTATTGTGTTAAACATGGATGAGGATTCTGAGGTCCCAATCATACTTGGGTGACCATTCCTCACTATTGGAAAGACTATGATTGATGTCTATCAAGGAAAGTTGACATTGCGATTAAATGATGAGGAAGTTGTTTTTAATGTTTTTAATTCTGTTAAGCATCCTAGTTCTTATGATTCATGTAATTGCATTAATTCTATTGATATTGTGGATAGTGTTGTGAGTTCATGTTTGCATGATTCGTTGACCGATGATGTTCTAGAAAGGGATTTGACCATGGTCACCCATGACCTTGAGAATGATAAAGAAGTCACAGAAATGATAACGCAGTTAGAAGTTGGCATGTCTGTTAAAAGAAAAAGTTAGGGGTATTATGAGGATTTGGATAGGAAAGACATTCCTACCCCAAAACCCTTAATTGAGGAGCCTCCCAAACTTGAACTCAAGCCCCTACCCTCCAATTTAAAGTATGCTTTTCTAGATCCTCCATCAAATTTACCTGTGATTATCTCTACTTTACTTTTAGATCCGATGGAGGAGAAACTCATGAGAGTATTAAGGGAGAAGAAGAAAGCATTTAGGTGGACCATTCATGACATTATGGGCATCAGCCCTACCATATGCACCCACATAATTCACATGGAGGGGCAGAACAAGCCGCTTGTGCAACCACAAAGGCACCTCAATCCAAACATAAAAGAGATTGTAAAGAAAGAGGTAATAAAGTTGCTTGACGCTGGTATCATTTACCCTATCTCTGATAGTCCTTGGATAAGTCCAGTGCAAGTGGTACCTAAAAAGAGAGGTACAACAGTTATGAAAAATGAAAAGAATGAACTCATTACTGTTAGAAATGTGACTGGGTGGCGTATATGCATTTATTATAGGAAATTAAATGATGTCACTCGAAAAGATCACTTTCCCTTACCCTTCATTGATCAGATGTTAGAGATACTTTCAGGTCATGCATTTTTCTGTTACTTGGATGGATATTCTGGCTATATGCAAATACCTGTGGCACTTGAGGATCAAGAGAAAACCACTTTCACATGCCCATATAGTACATTTGCATATAGACGGATGCCCTTTGGATTGTGTAATGCACCGGCTACTTTTCAGCAGTGTATGATAGCCATTTTTTTTTATTTGATAGAGGATTATATTGAAATTTTCATGGATGATTTCTCTGTGTTTGGCCCTTCTTTTGATAAATGCTTGCATAATCTCAGTTTGGTTTTAGAACAATGCAGGACCACTAACCTTGTTTTGAACTGGAAAAAATGTCAATTTATTGTACAAGAGTGCATTATTTTGGGGCATAAAATTTTGTCCAAAGGTATGGAGATTGATTCGGCAAAGGTGGAAGTTATCGCGAAATTACCCCCACCTAAATCTGTTAGGGCCATTCGAAGTTTTTTGGGACATGCAGGTTTTTATAAGAGGTTTATCAAGGACTTTTCAAAAATTGTCAAACCAATGACTAACCTCCTAATGAAGGATGCACCATTTGATTTTTATGATTCTTGTTTAAATACATTTCTTTTCTTAAAGGAAAAATTAACTAGTGCACCTATCATTGTTGCCCCTAATTGGTCCTTACCTTCTAAACTCATGTGTGATGCAAGTGATATAGCAGTTGGGGCTGTTTTGGGCCAACGAAAAAGTAAAATTTTTCAAACTATTTACTACACTAGTTGTGCTCTGAAAGAGGCACAAAGAAATTACACTACCACAGAAAAAGAGTTACTAGCGGTAGTATTTGCTTTTGATAAATTTTGCCCTTACCTTATTCTTTCTACGGTTATTTGTTATATTGACGATTCTACTATTAAGTATTTGCTTGCTAAACAGGATGCTAAGCCGAGGCTGATCCGATGGGTTCTTTTACTACTAGAATTTGATATTGAGATACATGATAAAGAAGGGACAGAGAATCTTGTAGCTAACCACCCATCTCGATTAGATAAGGAGGTGTTAGAGCCCTCTATTGAGCGAGCCATAAATGAATTATTCCCTGATGTGCGCCTCTTTGCAGTCTCCCCTTTACCATGGTATACTGATTTTGTTAACTTCCTCGCAGGTAATATCCTTCCAGCAGATCTCAATTATCAACAAAAGAAGAAATTCTTGTCTGATGTTAAGCATTATTTGTGGGAGGATCCATACTTGTTTCGAATTTGTGCTGATAATATTATTAGGAGATACATTCATGGTAATGATAGTCATTCCATTCTTGAACATTGTCATGCTAGGGAAACTGGTGGCCACTTTGGTCCCACTAGAACTGCACACAAGGTGTTACAATGTGGATTTTATTGGCCAACCTTGTTTAAGGATGCATTTGAATTTGTTCGATCTTGTGACAAATGTCAACGCAGTGGTAACATTTCTAGGAAACAAGATATGCCATTGAATGGCATTTTGGTTTGTGAACTTTTTTATGTCTGGGGCATTGATTTCATGGGCCATTTCCCAAAGTCTTTTTCTAACAAATACATTCTTGTTGCTGTGGATTATGTTTCTAATGGGTTAGGGCAGTGGCATTGCCTACTAATGATGCTCGAGTGGTGGTAAGATTTTTGAAATGAAACATTTTTACTAGATTTGGCACACCCCAAGCAATCATAAGTGATGATGGCACTCATTTTTGTAATAAACAATTTGACAATCTTTTGAGTAAATATGGTGTCACCCGTAAAGTCACCACTCCTTATCATCCACAAGCAAGTGGCCAAGTGGAGGTTTCAAACTGTGAATTGAAAAAGAATTTAGAAAGAACTGCTAATGCATCTCGTAAAGATTGGTCTTTAAAGTTGGATGATGCATTGTGGGCCTATAGAACTCTTTCAAAACACCCATTGGCATGTCCCCTTATAAACTTGTGTTTAGTAAAGTCTGTCACTTACCTGTGGAACTAGAACATAGAGCATATTGGACACTTAAATTTTTGAATTTTGATATGAATACTACAAGTGCACAATGATGTGACCAGCTCAATGAGCTGGATAAACTTCGTCTTGAGGCATATGAGAATGCTAAGCTCTATAAGGAGAGAACGAAAAAATGGCATGACATACATATCCAATAACGTAGGTTTAAGATTGGGGATCAAATTCTTATTTATAACTCACGTCTTCGTCTCTTTCCAGGAAAATTGCGGTCAAAATGGTATGGACCATATATAGTTGTTGGAGTATTTCCATATGGTGTGCTTGAAGTAATGAAAGAAGGCCAACAACCTTTCAAGATAAATGGGCAAAGAACAAAATATTATAAAAAAGGAGTGGAGACTGAGAACTACTCTATTTGCCTCACTTAGGCTTAGCTTCAGCAATCATCAAGCTAGTGACAATTAAACAAGTGCTCATTGGGAGGCAACCCAATCATACATGCTTTAGTTGTTTTTATTATTTTTGTTATTTTGGTTGTTCAGGATCTGTTGCGGCATTGACTTTTGCTCTTCTCGTCTCCCTGACATTTTCTCACTCTTCATCAAGTTGTGTTGCTCTTTTCTTTGCCCCTTCATTTCTTTCTTTTCTACATTGAGGACAATGTTTTATCTTAAGTATGGAGGGTATTGTATTTTATAAAAAATAAAAATAAAAAAATGCACAACTGATAAACACTTGAGTGATGCTAATATTTGAGCTGGAATTGTGTGTTAATTGCTTGATTTATTCTAAGTTGATAGAGATTTGTTGAAAAGGGAAATCCAATGATCATGAGATGATTTTGTGTAAAGCGATCTTTTTCAATTAAGAAAAGTGAAGTTTAGCATCTTACTTGGAAATTAGTCATGTCTGCTTGTTTTTGTTTTCTTTATCAACTTAGCCAGAAAGTGAGTTTTGAGCTTTAATGATTAATTTTTTTTCTGGAGTAAGTTTTCTCTTGATTAATGTGTACTAGAACTTGCTTTGATATCTTGTTAAAACTTTATTAATTCACATACATACTTGAATATGATTAAGGCAATTAGGCTTTATTCTTTCTTGACTTTCAGACTTGTATTAATAAAATAACCTCTTAGTTGCCCTATTTGAGCCTGAAATTGATTTCTTTGAATACCCAATTGAATAATCAAGTTAAATTACTTAGAGCATTTGATGTGTTGAATAAAAAGTTTGGAAAAGTTGTTATATCTTCAAGGGTATATATATATATAGTTAAAAAAATTATATGAAAAATAAAAAGGAAAAGAATTATTGGTAAAGAATGATGAAAATGTTGAGTTGAAATTGAGAATTGGTAAAATCATTGAGCATCATGTTTTATTCATCTTTTCAGCCTAATTCTACTTTGAATTGATTTATCTATGAACATTTTTTACCCTTATTTTTCTTTTTCCTACCCTCTTTACCATTGGCCCCGTTACAACCGGATAAAGTCCTTTTGATTCTTGTTATGTATGTGAACTTGGAAGTGGAGATGAGATTGAGTGATCTCTTTGTCCTTAAACACTTAAGCGATGGAAAGATGAGTAATCTCATATGTTTGGTGAAGAGAAAAGTTGCAAGCTAGACTAAAGAATCTTATCATTTTAAATACTGAATGATCTTGATTGATTGGATTTGATTGCTGAACTTAGACTTTTTAATTGTGAAATTTCTATTGATTCATGCTTTTGGATGCTGAGTTTGATCTTGCTGATAATTCCTATTCTTTGCTTGAGGACAAGCAAAGCTCAATTGTAGGGGAGTTGATAGGCCTATGTTTTATAACATTTAATTGAACAAATTGTGGTGATTTGCTTGTATTTTCAGACAAGTTTTAGTTGGATCCTTATCTTTATCTTTGTTTTTGTAGATTTAGAAAGATGTAATACATTTGGAGTAAAAGCAAGCGAAGATACCAAGTTTTCAAGATAAAAGAAGTCCATTCTAGCTTTGGTAGGGTTCCCTATCAGTTCAGGAGCAATTAAGGACTTAGACGTGGTCATGTTTAACTTGGATGAAGCTTCTGACTTGAGACACGGCTGTGTCTCCCACTCACAAGGCCATGCCATCCAAAAAAACGTGCAAAAAAGCTATTTTTACAAGAAACACGGTCATGTCTCTCACTCACACTACTGTGTCTCCCAAAACTTAGTGATTAAGGAACCTGCGTAAGCCATGATGTCATGAGACATGACCGTGTCTCATGACACATGGCCGTGTCTCCACTGTTCAAGCAAATCACACGACCGTGTCTAAAGGATGGGAAGCTTCTAATTTCGTATTTTAATGAGACACAACCGTGTCTCCAAATCACACGGCTGTGTGAGTACTGTCACTCATATTTCTATAAATTGGAGGCTGTGCTGCTGAAGGAAAACGTTCTGAATTCTGAAATTCTCTTTTAAGTTAGCTTTTAGTTTTTCATTTTCTCTTAGTTTCTCTAAGAAAGGAAGGCTTCAGATGGAGAATTTCTTGTAGGTTTGAAGTTCTTAATCTCTGCAAAGGGATTTTGATCTTTCTTTCTCTCTTGTTTTTCTCCTTTCTTTAATTTTCTTTTCATGGAATTGTATCTTATTTTGAGTTTGTTTGTAGTTAATACGTGTAGCTAAACTCATAGCTAGAGCTATGGGGGATCTTGAGTTCTTAATTATGTGGATCTGATTTCTAATTTAATGATGGTAATTTCTTTGTGGGTTTATTATATTGCTTGCATTCTTGTCATAACTTAATCACTTGTGACATTTGTTAATTCATTGTTTGACCGATGGTCATCCACACTCAATGAGTGGATCTATATTATAAGCCTAGGATTATATTGGTGAATGACCAAACATCAATTTTTCCTACCAATGGAATTGACGGGATGTTGGTTCATCTCTTGAATTGAAACTTATTACATTCTTTATTAATTCAACTAAATGACCAAATAGGTGGGTTAAATTAAGAATAGAATATTGTTTCATCCATGACCATTGGGACTCAATAGCAAATAAGAGAATATTGGCAAAAGAATTACCTGTATCATAATTGAAAGAAGATCTGAATAATGAAACTCAAGTGAACCTTGCGCTCTAGTACCGCTCTATCTTTATTTATCTTTTCTTTATTTAGTTGATCTTTATTTTCTTTATTAGTTTTCTAGATTTTAATTTAGATCTTACATACCTTTTCAGTTGTTTAAATAATAAAAGAGTTGTACAATTTTAGTAATTATCACTTATTCCTTGTGGGATCGATAACTGGACTCAAAGTCCTATATTACTTGGTGATATAGTACACTTGCTCTTAGTGTATCTTTTGCACGTGCCATTTTACCTTTTGCTTTAGGAAATTTGGAGGGATATTGAATTAGGTAATTAGGGTTAATGAAGATTTAATTAGGATTGATTAATTAGGTAGATTGTGTTGCCTATGCATATGATAACATGCCACCTCTGCATTGATTGAAGGATTGCATAGTGATCAGAACACGTAGCAGAACAATGTAATAGCAATCCAAAATAATCGTTTTGTTTTTAAATATATTCTAACATTATGAAGATAAATTCGAAATACCTGGTAGAAGACACTTGATATTTTTTAAAAAAAATCTTCGATTTTAGGAAGACTTTATACATATCCACACTGAGACCAAGTTTTGCTATCAACTCCTTTGAAACATGAAACTTATACAAAAAATCTAAGAATAAAACCAGAGTAGAAAAACATATGTTTTCTGTTTATGATATATTAGTATATGTTGAAGTTTCCTTACTGCACCCCTTAAATAGTCATAAAAGCTATTTTATTTATTTATTCCAAAAATAAATAATGTGTAGTATTATCAAATCCTATCTAATAGACAACTTGTCAAATCCTACTTAATGTGCAACATATCCTTTCTAACGTGCAGCATATCAAGTCTAATATGCAGCATATCAGATTTGTATCTAATAGCATTTAACTAACCATTGGTTGCTGCTTGTACCACGTTCATGACTTTTGGTGCATACCTAATAGGATTTCACAATAGCGTGTAACAATAAATCTTATCTATCAAGATAACATGTAGAAATAAATCTTATCTATCAAGATAACATGCATTGGAACACTCGTTAGTGTGTGACCCCATAGGTTCAATACTAAGCCGGTAGTAAATTAGTCTAACTAAATTACTAATCAAGATTAGAGTCTAGCAACACTCCTTAACTACTGAATAGCATGAAGTAACATCTTTTCTTTTTAAGAACCTTTAGAAGAATAATTCAATATTTTCTTCTAGCTCTGAGTTAACCTTAGAGTATGCATAACTGTCAAACTCTAATAGGTAAACATTTATGTTTTATAACCAACTAGAAAATGATTTAAGAAACTCATTTCTTCATTCATTCAATTGACCTGGCCAATGTCTTAATTTTATTGTTATAACCATAGAGTTCAAGCTCATTACCAAGAGTTAATGGATTCCTTCTTGATATATTATTAATTCTATAAGTATTTACTCATACTCAATATCCATTCAACTAGCGCCCTAGGGCATTAGGTGTTCAGAATCAAAGTATAACAAATAACTTGTTAATTACTATGATAATCTTAGGTCAAAGGAAAAGTTTACATAATGTTCTTCATGAAAATATCCTATTGACAGTTTAACGGTAATATAAACCATTAAGAATTCTTAGTTGAGTCAGTTCAATGATCATATCTCCATATGCATCATCTATATATGTGAATTAATAAATGAGATCTATTAATCTCTATCCAATAGAGACAATTATACATATATTGATCTATTCATATTACTAATGTCCTATTCTCAATAATTCTACAATCAAGAATACTTTAAATTAAATTATAAATAAAAATTCGTCTCTCATTATCATTATCATGATGACAAGTGTCTAAATTTAATCAAGGATCTTGTCATTTAATTAAACAATTAAATAATAAATATAACAAAATAAACTGAATGTCATATTATTTATCAAAAATAAAATGATTACAATGTATTTTAAAGAACTATACAATAGATTGGATCTAAGGCATGTCAGTTTTTCCTAACAATCTCCCACTTGCACTAGAGTCAGTCTCTCATGTATTTCATTCCAAATTCTCACTTGTGCTTGTCAAACTCCTTTACACTAAGTGCTTTGGTGAATGAGTCTACTACATTTTCTTTTTCATCAACCTTTTCAATCTTAACGTCTCTACATTCAATGATTTCTCTAATTAAGTGATACTTCCACAAAATATGTTTAGACTTTTGATGCGATCTTGGTTCTTTTGCTTGAGCAATGGCTCCATTATTGTCATACAACAATGGAATTGGTTTTTCTATTGAAGGAACCACACCAAGTTCAGATATGAACTTCTTCATCCAAACCACTTCTTTAGCAGCCTCATTTGTTGCTATATATTCTGCTTCGGTTGTTGAGTCAGCTACTACCATTTAAAATGAAAACATAACTAGAAATGGATTTTCTATCATCCTTATCTGATGCAAAACTTGCATCTGCATAACCTTTTAGTTTTAGTTTTGAATCTCCATAAATGAGGAATTGGTCTTTAGTTCTTCTCAAGTACTTTAGAATATTTTTAACCACTTTCCAATGTTCCTCACCAGAGTCTGCCTGATATCGGCTTGTTACGCCCAGTGCATAAGCAATATCAGGACGTGTACAAGCCATAGTATACATGATAGCTCCCACTGCACTTACATATGATATTCTATTCATGCGTTCTCTCTCTTCAAGGGTTTTAGGACTATCCTCCCTACTAAGAGAAATTCCAGTGCATATTAGTAACTAGTCTCTTTTGGAATTTTCCATGTTATACCTCTTTAAGATGGTATCAATGTACATAGATTGTGAAAGTCCAAGCAACCTTTTAGATCTATCCCTATAAATCTTTATTCCCAAAATATAGGTTGCTTCTCCTAAATCTTTCATGGAGAACTGTTCAGAAAGCCAAATTTTTGTACTTTGCAATGCTGGTTTATTATTTGCTATGAGTAATATATTATCAATATATAACACCAAGAAAGTAATTGTGCTCCCACTAAATTTTTTATAGACACAAGGCTCCTCTTCACATCTAATAAAATCAAACTTTTTGATTGTCTTGTTGAAACATATATTCCAATTTCTAGAAACTTGCTTTAATTCATAAATGGAACGTTGTAGCTTGCAAACTTTATTATGATCAGACGAGGACGTGAAACTATCAGGTTATGTCATATACACTTCCTCTTTGAGCTCACTATATAGGAAAATAGTTTTCACATCCATTTACCATATTTCATAATCAAAGTATGTTGCTATGGCAAGTAGAATTTGAATTGATTTGAGCATTGCCACGGGAGAGAAGGTTTCATCATAATCTATTCCTTCTTTTTTACGATATCCCTTGGCAACAAGACGGGCTTTGTAGGTCTCCACCTTTTCGTCCACTCCAATATTTTTCTTGACAACCCATTTACAACCAATAGGCTTTATATCCTTTTAAGTTTCAACTAAAGTCTATACTTTGTTAATCTTCATGGATTCCATTTCAAATTCCATGGCTTCTTGCCACTTCTTGTAATCAAAACTTTGTATGCCTTTTCATAGGTTCTAGGATAATCATCATTATGATCAACCTCATTTGACGCACCATCTTGCACCAATAATTTTAATCTACTTGGTGCATAATGTGCGCGGTGAGACCTTCTAAGAGGTTCATTTGCAACTGATTCACTTTGTACTGGATTTGGTGGTTGTTGCATTGATTCTAAAATTGATTCATTAACGTGTTCTTGAACCTCAACCATCGAAGGTGATGACCTTCGTGTTAACTTTAGAACATCCAGCAAAGGTTTCGCAACTTGCATTCTAAGCTCTTGAGCTTATGTTATTTCATTAGTTTCTTGAACTTCATCTAGTTCTATTTCTGTACCATGATTTCCCTCTAAAAAAAATTGCCTTTCTAAAAGGTTGCTCTTCTTGCCACAAACACCTTGTGGTCAGAATGGTGATAGAAATAATAGCCCATTGTTTCTTTTGGATATCCAATGAACCTACATTTATCAAACCTTGCATCAAGTTTATCTGTTTGCAATTTCTTGACATAGGTCGAATGTAACACCCACCGTAGGATGCCACATTTATGTTACTTAATTACCAAATCACCTCCAAGTTCATAAAATATGATGTTGTGATAAAAATACGAGTTGTAAATTTTTTTCTTTCTTCTTTGATAACGATAAAATAAACTTAGCGGAAAATAAAATACTATACATCATCCTACATAATTTACATCATCATACATTACAAACATACTGTCAAGATTATTTATATACAAACCAAGTTCTCAAAAATATTTAAATAGTATTTAAACAACAGACTTGCCCAAGTCTTACTAAATAGCAGAACCCTCAGATGGGTCCTCCTCAGGTTCTTCAGCGGGTAGGAATCCGATTTGATGCATAGCCCTACGGACAGGTGTCCGGGCTGACAACACTATACTAATTTCCGTTTGGACATAGTTTTTAGTATTCCAATGCCGCCTAATAGACAGCGGAAATTCCACATGCACAAAGATAGTTACAGAAAAAAATGGATCCCCATGAAATATCCTGCTAAATTTTACTGTCAGGTGTCCCTCATAAATTAGTCCCCTCTCATTGGGACTAGTCCTCCACGCTCCAGCTCCACCGTGGAACTGCAATCTCACGTAACCAAAGAAACTTGACTGGGATGCCATCCGATCAAAACTCAGCTTCCTCCACGAGAACATACTATTCTTCACCCTCTGGTTCAGTGCCTTGCTCAACGTCTTTACAAATATAAATACAGTACAAAATAATATACAAAGAGGTGAGATCACCTACGCCATTACCAATATGATAGCACAAAGATAATACATACAGCATACCATATTTACAATTATGCCATTAACATTATTATCATCATCATCATCCAAGTATTTCACAACAGAACAATTGTCATAGCCAATATTCCTCAATTAATATCTCATACAAATATAAATGCTCATATTCATGCATGCGCACATAGACTCAATTTCCTACTCCATGGAGCTAATACTCAATTCGGAAAAGTTGATCCGAAAGATCTGTCTGTACCAAAATGCCTCAGACCAAGTGCTACAATTCTCATTTGTATTTGCACATCTAGCATATACACGATAGTCTTTACGAGATCTCGATTAAGAATAGTGTCTCGGTCAGGATCATCGATGCGTTGCATTGGTCTAACTTACGGGAAGAAGAGCTACTAACCACCCATGTAAGCAACCCACACCCCGATGCCCCTAAGGTCAACAAGTGACTTACACTACGCATATCGCACCCACTGAAGAGGTGTACGTCTCTCCTAGGCAAATAGCCTCAAACAATCCATCAGACCTTTCCAATGCATGTTCAATACACCAATGCCAATCATAGGCAAAATTTATATACAGTATCCATACACCAATTCATGCATATAAAATGCACCATTGCCAATCACACACAAAATTCATCATTTTCACATACAGTGTCGTCCACTGGTTCAACAGTAATCTTACTGTATATTTAATTGTGAAAATCATATTACCGCGTTTTCATAGTCGCGCAACACTTTTGTCACGTTTTCACAATTTTGCAACATTTCTGTTACATTTTCAAATCATATATAGATTTTTTAACATTTTCATCAATTACATAAAAATATTCCGCTATTTTTAAATCACGTAGTGATTTTTCAACAATATCTCAAACGTGTAAAAATATTTAAACGTTTTCCAAATTGCGTAGAAATATTTCAACATTTTTCAAATCGCGTGGAAATATTTAAACGTTTTTCCAATCGCGTAGCTTAAAAATCACGTTTTTAAGTTACGTAAATCATTTTTCAACTTCGTAAAATATTTCTCAACGTTCAAAAATTCTATTCCAACATTTCTCAAAATAATATGACTTCTCACATTATTTTTCACATTTCTTACTCAAGAAAATCCTTTTCGCAATTTATTCCATAAATTCACCATTTCATGGAATTAAATCAATGTTTTAAATTTTAAAATTTACTAACACTCTCCAAAACCCAAAGAATGAGTTATACGTTAGAAAATCCCAAGTTACCAACGTATTCTTTATAATTCCAAATGATTGCTAAAAATCAATTCTCTTTAAAATAAATTGAGGTTCAAACACTTTCAACCTCTCTTTTCCATTTATATATGAAAATTCCATTTCTCAAGTGTTAAAACACTCTGATTCCCTTTTCAAATTCCTTGTATTAAATCAAGTTATATTTCCACTTTGAAAATCACTTTGTTCATAAAAACTAAGGCATTACAAGCCTTCAAAATCATGGACATGACCATTGAAACCATCAAATATTTTTCCTTCTAAATTGATATAGTTTTACACAAACAAAATCTTTAAAAATTCTCACAAAAATCGTGAGCACTTGTTTCTTGAAAACAAACCATTTGTTTATTTTTCTAGTTTTTCTAAACATCCATTTTTACCATTCATGAAAATATTAATTTGTGAACACCTATTTTGAAGTGTTGAGGCCGAAATTCACCATAGTCTAGGAACCAAAAATTAATTTCCTTATTCTTGAAAAATTTCAACATAAAACCCTAATTTTTGGGTGTCAAAACCGTAGCCTCTCCTTGGCTATTGGAGCCAAAATTTCTTGTTTTATCATACATCCATCATAATATATTCAACATATCTTCTTCATGCATATCATAAGCACACCATATAAGCAATAAAATCATGCAAAGCATATCAAGTATAGGCAAATAATCAAAGCACATAAACACACACAAATTATTACATGACCATAGATATGAATCCTCACATGGATTCACCATCCATCAAATATAAAACCATCTCTCACCACCATACTTGGTTGATGAGATGAATCTCTCTCTTACCTCTTGAAGAACCTCAAAAAGCTCCTTGCTTTGTATTTTGAACAAGATCTCCACTAACAAAAGTCTCTTGAACATAAAACAAACACAAAGAAATTAGTATATCAAGTTTGAATAAGAGGAGCCATGGATCAAACATGGTTTAGAACATGAAAAAGAAGAGAAGAAATGAAGTTTTCCATAACTTCACCTTAAGAATCCTAGAACTTGCTCTAGGAAAAACTCCTTGAAGATGAAAGATTTAGAACTTGGTGTAAACTACAAAGTGTCTTAGAATTAGGTGTAGATTCAAGAAATATGGTTGTTTAGAATTGTTGAGTGATGGAAGGGTGTTCTTAAGGTTATGGCCGTAGCTATGGTGGGAGAGAAATGGAGAGAATTTTTTTTTCTAAGCTTTGCTTTAGGAAAGATGAAGAATGATTAATAATGACCAAAGGTGATCAATTATGGTCTTCAAATATTGCTTTAGCTTCTAAATGCAGCACCAAAACCGTCCCCCCCCCAACTCCATGCACTCTTCAAAATGCAACAAATCTCCTAGCCACCATTTTAGGCAATCTTAACCATTGATTAGATCAATGGTTAGGATTTAATGTAGCTTATAGGTTTAGGCTTAGATAGAAGACTTAATTTAGGCCATTGGATCTTTCCTCCTTGAAATCCTAGCCATTAGATGTGTCTCCAAAATGAAGGGTCAAGATTGCTCCTTCAAACTTTACATCCAAGGGTTATAAATGGTCCTAGCCACTTATAAGACCAAATCTCAACCGTTGATTAAATCAAGATCAAGTCTCCACCGTTGATTACATCTATGGTGGATATCCAAGCCACTAATGTTAACTACGCAGTACAACATTTATTTTTTTTATCTGTTATTACCTTTCGAATAATAATTTTACTGTATTTTTTTCACCTGATAATTAAATACAGTACAAAACACAGTAAAAAAAAATTTCTAAAACTGTTTTCGAATTCAGGAATAGTAAGATCCATCATCTCCGTCTCAACATATTACCTCTCTGGGCCCACAGACGGCCCACGGATAACACTAAAATAATAAGAGTAATATAAAAATTTCATAATCACACACAAAATTAGAAAAATTAGAAAATTCACAAATATCAAATCAAATTACGTAGAATAATTAAGACTTAACAGTAATAATTAAATTACGTAAGATTTTTCCTGGCGAAAATTATTATTTTTTCTTGACACGGAGTAAATCACACAAAACGATCAAATGTACTGACAGAATATTCAAAATAATTTTACAGTACATAGAAATCACTAAACAGTAGAATTCTGTTAACTGTCAAAATTACTGTCTAATATTTAGAAAGTTTGGGGTGTTACAATACTCCCCCTCTAAAAAGAAGTTTCGTCCTTGAAACTTGATAAACTTGACTTCACATCCTCAGAATAAATACGGATATTGTTCCTTGATGTTTTCTTCTAGTTCCCATGTAGCTTCTCCGCTTACATCGTTCCAAACGATTTTAACCAATGAAATTTCCTTACCTCGAAGTTGTTTTGTCCTTCGATCCTCAATTTTAACTGGAAACGTTTCATAAGTTAAGTTCTCCTTCAGCTGTACTGTGTCTGGCTCGATAACATGGGTAGGATCAGGAATATATTTCCGTAATTGCGATACGTGAAATACATTGCGAAGATTTGATAACAATGGTGGTAATGCAATCTGATAAGCTACCGGACCTACTCGACATAAAATCTGATACAGCTCGATAAACTTTGGAGTGAGCTTCTTGGACTTAAGCACTCGTCCAACTCCAGTCATAGGTGTCACTCGCAGAAATACATGGTCACTTTCTTCAAACTCAAGTGGTTTTCTCCTTTTATCAGCATAGCTCTTTTGTCGAGTTTGAGTCACTCTCATCTTGTCTTGTATTATCTTCACTTTCTCAGTTGTCTGTTGAACAATCTCTGGTCCTAATAGAACACTTTCACCATCCTGATACTAACACAATGGTGTTCTGTATCGTCTCCCATACAATGCCTCATAGGGTGCCATCCCTATGCTCGAATGAAAACTATTGTTGTATGTGAACTCTATCAATGGTAAGAACTCATTCCAACCTCCACTTTCTTCCAGAACACATGCTCTCAACAAGTCCTCTAATGACTGAATTGTCCTTCTACGGTCGACCATCCATCACTGTGGATGGTACGCAGAACTCAAACGTAGCTTTGTTCCCATTGCTTCTTGCAAACTATTACAAAATCTCGACGTGAACCTTGGATCTCGATCCGAAATAATACTGGATGGTACACTATGAAGTCTAACAATTTCATTGATGTACACTTGGGCTAACTTTTCCATTGAGTACTTAATATTAATCGGTAAAAAATGCACCGACTTTGTAAGCCGATCAACAATTGCCCAAATAGAATCATGACCATTCTGAGTTTTTGGTAGTCCTGTTACAAAATCCATTGCAATGTCATTCTATTTCCACTCAAGAATAGGCAAAGGTTGGAACATTCTCGAAGGTCTTTGATGTTCCACCTTAGCTTTCTAACAGACTAAACATGATGATACATGCTCAGTGACATCCTTCGTCATTCTTTGCCACCAATATAATTATTTTAAATCCTGGTACATCTTTGTGGCTCCTGGATGCATACTCAACTTACTCTTGTGAGCTTCATCCAAAATCAATCTCCTAATTTCTGGATCATTAGGCACACAAACTCTTCCTTGAAACTTCAAAATTCCATTAGCACCTTCGCTAAATTCCACCTCTGCACCTTGGCTCTTTGCTTCTTTTACTTCTTGCAAATACTGGTCACTGTTTTGTCCTTCACATATTCTATCCATCAAATCATTTGAAACGGTGATCATGTTTACATGCATTGTTCCTGGCGTAAGTTTCACAGATAAACGCATATCTCGAAATTCTTCTATCAGATCCTTCTCCTTGATCATCATAACAGAAGCACTAAGCATTTTCCTGTTCAACGCATCTGCTACGACATTTGCCTTTCCGGGACGATATTGTAACTGAAAGTCATAATTCTTTAGAAACTCTAACCAACGCCTGTCTCCACACTTTCAACGCAAACACCACAGCTGCCAACTCCAAGTCATGAGTCGGATAATTCCTCTCATGATTTTTCAACTACCTTGAAGCATAAGCCACCACCTTACGGTTCTGCATAAGTACACAACCCAATCCTTGATACGAAGCATCACAATATACATCGAAAGGTTTGTTTGGATCAGGTAGAATTAATACCGGTGAAGTAGTCAATCATCTTTTCAACTCTTGAAAACTTTTTTCGCATGCATCAGTCCACATGAACGGTTGATTCTTCCGTGTAAGTTGGGTAAGATGTCCTGCTATCTTCAAAAACCCCTCAATGAACCGTCTATAGTAACTAGCTAATCCGACAAAACTACAGATTTCTGTTACAGTCGTTGGTCTTTCCCATTCCAAAACTATCTCCACCTTTGAAAAATCAACTTCAATTCCTTCCTTTGATATTACGTGTCCCAAAAATTGAACTTCGCTTAACCAAAATTCACATTTGGACAACTTAGCAAACAACTTATTCTCCTTCAAAATCTGGAGAACCACTCTGAGATGTTCAGCATGTTCCTCCTGACTTCGAGAATAAATCAAAATGTCATCTATAAACACAACAACAAACCTATCCAAGTACGAACGAAAAATTCTGTTCATAAAGTCTATGAATATGACAGGTGCATTTGTCACACCAAACGACATCACTAGATATTCAAAATGCCCATAACGAGTCCAAAACGTAGTTTTGGAAACATCTTCCACTTTCACACGAATCTGGTGATACCCAGATCGTAAATCAATCTTGGAAAATATTGCAGCTCCTCGCAATTTATCCATTAGATCATCTATCCTTGGAAGTGGATAGTTATTCTTAATCGTAATCTTGTTCAATTGTCGGTAGTCTACACATAGACGAGAAGTCATATCCTTCTTCTTTACCAACAATACTGGAGCTCCCTATGGTGACATACTAGGTCTCACAAATTGCTTCTCCAATAAATCCTCCAGCTGTTTCTTAAGCTCTGCCAACTCTACCGGCGACATCCGATAGGGCGCAATAGATATAGGTCCAACTCCAGGTACTAAATCAATAGAAAACTCAATTTCTCTTTCTGGCAGTAGTTGATAATCACATATTTTATTCATTAAGAAACCCTTATGTTTAGTCATTTACACTCTCCATATTCTTAATTGATTGAGTTTGGTATGATTTTGTGAGTTTGAGCTCAAATTGGTCCTAATTGAATATTTCCAGCATTATTGAGATTTGACACTGTTTCTGTATTTTGGCCATAACTTGAGTTCCTAATATCTGATGAACATGAATTTTACCTTGTAGGAAAGCTAAGAGGAAGCTCTACAACTTTGATGAAGAGCTCGAAGTCCGATTCAGATGTCTAAAGGACCTAAGTTTACATGGAAATCAGAATACGGGTTCTATCAGTAGAATCCGAACAGTGTGCACTCATAAAATCATATCTCAAGATGTAATAATGGAGATGGGCTGAAATTTGGACAGTGGATAGTCAAGATCCAAATAAACAACTTTTATGAAGAACACATTTTGAGAAAAAGAAGTCTAATAGGTCATTTTGAGCTTGTAAGTCGGAACAGAGGAGCTGAAGTTGGGTTTGAGCAACCTACGGTATTTGGGACATATCTTGGACATAAGGAAGCCAAATTGGACGAACCAGCTATCCATTTTATAGCCAAGACAAGGATCTACAACTTTCATGAAGAACACTTTTCGTGGTTCTGAAGTATAGTGGGTCGTTTTTGGCTTCCAAGTCAGACACGAAATTTTCGTCCTCAACCATCCACTCATCCATCCACTAATCCACTCATCCACTCATCCACTAACTCACCCACTCATCCACTCATACACTAATCCAACCACTTAACCACTCCACCCACTCATCCACTAATTCATCCACTCATTCATCCACTCATTCATCCACTCACCCATTCATGTCCATAATTTCCCACTCACCAAAAGTCCTTTGGCATTTTTCACTAATTCAACCACTCAACCATTCCACTCACTCATCCACTAAACCAATCCACTAAACCAACCCACTAATCCATCCACTCAAACACTCCACTCACTCACCCACTCATCCACCCACTTCCCTTTGTCATTTTGTTACCTTAGACTTCTATAAAAGGCACCATTTATCATGAACAACATGTAATTCTCCTTCATTTCTCTCTAAGTTTCTTCTTGCTTCTTCATAGTTTTTCATAGTTTTGTATATTTTGATGCTCCCTTTCATGGTAATGGAGGGCTAAGCTACTTTGGGTCAATTTAGAACTCTTGAAGAGATTGTGGTTTGGATTCTTGAGACCTTGGTTATGTATTGTATTTGATTTGTAATTGAATTCCTCTTTCTTCTTCTTTTTCTTCTTCTTGATCTTGAATGCATGAATGGTGATTCTATTTATGTTGATCTGATTGATCTTGGTTTAAGATTGAGATTTGTGATGAAACTTAGAACTGATTGATCTAAACTAATCACATAAATGAAAATTGAGATTTGTGATGAAACTTAGAACTGATTGATCTAAATTAATCACAGAATTGAAGAGGTTAGATTACTGATTTGTGCCTAAGTTAATTGAATTTGGTACTTGAAATTAACATAGATTTTCATGAATGGTGCGATTGCGGATTTGTGTTTAACACTTGTTAATTGAATTCTAGGCGATCGTCTAGTATGAATTCTGGATTTGATGCAGAGATCTCGGTTAGATCCAAATTAACAATTCAATTGCGCTTCAAGTGTTCTATGAAGGGTCTATAATTGAATCCACCCAATCTTGGATAGGTTTCTAAATTGACTGCTCTTTAATTGTTATTTCTTCCTTTAATTTTGTTAAGTGCGATCTTAAACTATCAAACCCCCCTTTTTGCTAACTTTCACTTGATTTGATTAAATTGCATTTACGATCCATGAGGAGACGATCCGGTGTTGTCACTGTGCTACAAGCTTAGGTAATAACTTCGATTATAATTTTGACTGAGTTCGGCGCTCGTCAAAATTTTGGCGCCGTTGCCGGGGATTAGTAAGTGTAATCTTTTCATTTTAAGTGTTTTTACTAACCTTTGCTTTTTATTAACTTTTCTAACAATGGACCATGCATAATGGAGTCAAAACTTGAGGAATTGACTTCTTTGGTAAGACATATAGTAGTGAGACAACAATTACCTGTGCAGGAAGCTACACTTGTGTGTAACATTTGTTTTTGTTCATCTCACCCCACATATGCATGCCCTACACTTCAGTATGGTAGTTCTATTTTTCCAGATCAATTTGTTGCAGCAGCTGGTTATTTTCCTGATGAACCACAGTTCCAGCAGCAGCAACAGAGTTATGATCCCTTCTTCAACACATACAACCTTAGCTGGAGAGACTATTCGGATCCAGGATATGGCTATGCGGCATCACAACAACAGCAATCATTACAATATGAGCAGCCATTCCAACAGATAACAAGTCCAACAACCACAAAACTTGAGCCTTCATTAGAGGACTTGATTGAATTCCAACAGAATTTCACTGCCACTATTCAGGATTTAACAACCCAAATTGAGCAGTTGACAGTCACTATTAATGAACTGAGAAGTCAAGAGTCAGACCAACTCTCTTCCCAAACAATTCCCAACTCCCTGCATTCTAATTGCCATATTGATTTACCTGCAGATTTAGTTGAGGAAACTCATGATGAGTTGTGTGCTGAATTTCCTGATTTTATTGGTTTTAATGATTCTATCAATTGCAACTCGTATGCGATTGTGACGGTAATATAGAATGTGTTGCATGTCCTGAGATTTCTGCATATTTGAAAGTTGATGATTCATTTACGCAAAGCATCTAATGATATTGAAGGGTCTATCAGCAATGCAGTTGCAGAGTCTACAACACATAGGGAGGTGGAGTTGAAGGCCATTGAGGAATTTTCAAAGAAGGAGGAAAAGCAACATATGACAGTAACTACTGAAGTGGATTTTGTTTTTGGGTCATGGTCCAATATAATCAATGAAAGCAGAATTGCCAAATTACACGTGTTGCATGCCATTGGTGAAGTCAAGGAAATTAAGAAAGACCAATGGGAACCCAATGGGAGCCCTCATGCTTCAAGTTTAACTTGGTCGTTACACTTCAACCAATGGGACCGTAGTGGAAGCTATCATGTTGTGTCAACCATAACCTGGTCATCACGTTTCAACCAATGAGATCCTGGTGGAGTCTTTTTACCAACCTTACTTAATAAGACCAATGGACACCATCTCAAACCGAAAAATGTGGAAGTGAAAGTGATGGGCTTTTATCATCCACATTATAAAGATCACTAAGAAGTGTCCCAACATCGAGCTAACGACGTTAAACAAGCGCTTATTGGGAGGCAACCCAACTAGATTTGTTTTCAAGATCTTTGGGGATGGTTTTCGCAATCTGAGAAGATAAAAACATTCTTCACTTTGAATGGCTGAGTAAGGAGTCAGTAAGCTATACCTTATTGACTCTTGAGATGCATTCTTGTGGCCTTGTACATCATGAACTTCTTAATTGTGGAATCTCTTCAGAGATGAACAGAAATGTTACAGTCTTGGGAATCTGACTCTAAAAGACCCGCATTTACTCTTTAATTTTATATTATTCCAGTCATGTTATTTTGGTTTTACATTTTACTCATTTGTTTTGTGAGTTTTCAGGTTATGTTGCAGCTTTGATTCTTACGCATCTTTTCTGCTTGCCATTATCTCGCCCCTCATCAGGTTGTGTTGCTCTTTGCTTTCCGTTTTATTTATCACTTTCACATTGAGGACAATGTTTATATTAAGTGTGGGGGAGAGATTTTAGCATGTTTCTTTTTTGTTAAAAAAAAAAAGAGGGTTCATTGCATGATTGAATAACTTTTCTCCCTTCTTGAACTGATATGCTTGGTGATGGATGATTGAATTGATGAATTGAGTTTGATGGATGCATACCTTGTGAGATTTTGAGCCTAATGGATGGATTCAACATTTATGCCATTCTCTTCTTTCTTGTGTGATTTTCACTCATGTTAATGACCACTCTAGAACTTGCTTTGATTCTTTTTGAGGCTACATTTCACTTGCATGCATGAACATGATTGATGCCCTCTTTCTTAATTAGCTAGTTTAACCAAATAGCCAACCTTGTTTTCAATATGATATCAAGCACTCTTTTGACTTCTTGAAAATTCTCTGATTCCTGCCAACCTTGTATATTTTCCTTTGCTTAGCCCCTTTGAGCTTATTTGATCATTCCTTGTTTCTAGCTCATTATGTGCCTTAAATGAGAAATCGTGTTCTTACTTTACCTTAGGGAATAAAAGAACATTAGCTTGGTTAATTGATGAGTTTTTGAACAAGTGTGGGAATAACTTTTCTCCCTTCTTGAACTGATATGCTTGGTGATAGATGATTGAATTGATGAATTGAGTTTGATGGATGCATACCTTGTGAGATTTTGAGCCTAATGGATGGATTCAACATTTATGCCATTCTCTTCTTTCTTGTTTGATTTTCACTCATGTTAATGACCACTCTAGAACTTGCTTTGATTCTTTTTGATGCTACATTTCACTTGCATGCATGAACATGATTGAGGCCCTCTTTCTTAATTAGCTAGTTTAACCAAATAGCCAACCTTGTTTTCAATATGATATGAAGCACTCTTTTGACTTCTTGAAAATTCTCTGATTCCTGCCAACCTTGTATATTTTCCTTTGCTTAGCCCCTTTGAGCTTATTTGATCATTCCTTGTTTCTAGCTCATTATGTGCCTTAAACGAGAAATCGTGTTCTTACTTTACCTTAGGGAATAAAAGAACATTAGCTTGGTTAATTGATGAGTTTTTGAACAAGTGTGGGGATGTGTATACAAAATGGTTGTTGAAAAAGAAAAGAGTGCCCAAAAAGATGAGTTCCTAATATGTATATAGTTATGTTCATATATAAAAAAAAAAAGAAAAAAAAAAAGAAAAAAAAAACGAAGTGTTTAAAAAAAGAAAAGGATTGGGAAATGAATATGTAAAGGGATATACACTAGAGTTGGGATGAACTTTTATGCTTGTTATTTGAACTCAGCTCTCATTTGCTTTTATTCTCTTTGGTATTTATCTTCTCATATCCATTTTATCCTCTCCTGTTACCTTGACCTCACTACAACCTTGAATAAAGTCCTCATGATTTGTGTGTGCATGTGTTTTGAGTAGTGGAGAAGTAGAAGATAAGCAAGCTTATGGTAGTGCAATTTTCATGGGTTGAATTGAGTAAAATACCTACCCTTTAAACACTTGAGAGATTGAGAGGGAATCTTGTGAAGATCTATCATTCTCGATTCATGTTGAAGATACCTTGCTTGTTGGTTTGAGATGTGGAGAATTGTTAACTCATGAATGTTTTGATCCCTTGAACCTTTGGTTGTTCTTCTTGATTGTAAAATTTTGGTCTTGAGTTTTGCCCAGAGTGCAAAAAGCTAAGTGTGGGGAATTTGATAATCACATATTTTATTCATTAAGAAACCCTTATGTTTAGTCATTTACACTCTCCATATTCTTAATTGATTGAGTTTGGTATGATTTTATGAGTTTGAGCTCAAATTGGTCCTAATTGAATATTTCCAGCATTATTGAGATTTGACACTATTTCTGTATTTTGGCCATAACTTGAGTTCCTAATATCTGATGAACATGAATTTTACCTTGTAGGAAAGCTAAGAGGAAGCTCTACAACTTTGATGAAGAGCTCGAAGTCCGATTCAGATGTCTAAGGGACCTAAGTTTACATGGAAATCAGAATACGGGTTCTGTCAGTAGAATCCGAACAGTGTGCACTCATAAAATCATATCTCAAGATGTAATAATGGAGATGGGCTGAAATTTGGACAGTGGATATTCAAGATCCAAATAAACAACTTTTATGAAGAACACATTTTGAGAAAAAGAAGTCTAATAGGTCATTTTGAGCTTGCAAGTCGGAACAGAGGAGCTGAAGTTGGGTTTGAGCAACCTACGGTATTTGGGACATATCTTGGGCTTAAGGAAGCCAAATTGGACGAACCAGCTATCCATTTTATAGCCAAGACAAGGATCTACAACTTTCATGAAGAACACTTTTCGTGGTTCTGAAGTATAGTGGGTCGTTTTTGGCTTCCAAGTCAGACACGAAATTTTCGTCCTCAACCATCCACTCATCCATCCACTAATCCACTCATCCACTCATCCACTAACTCACCCACTCATCCACTCATACACTAATCCAACCACTTAACCACTCCACCCACTCATCCACTAATTCATCCACTCATTCATCCACTCACCCATTCATATCCATAATTTCCCACTCACCAAAAGTCCTTTGGCATTTTTCACTAATTCAACCACTCAACCATTCCACTCACTCATCCACTAAACCAATCCACTAAACCAACCCACTAATCCATCCACTTAAACACTCCACTCACTCACCCACTCATCCACCCACTTCCCTTTGTCATTTTGTTACCTTAGACTTCTATAAAAGGCACCATTTATCATGAACAACATGTAATTCTCCTTCATTTCTCTCTAAGTTTCTTCTTGCTTCTTCATAGTTTTTCATAGTTTTGTATATTTTGATGCTCCCTTTCATGGTAATGGAGGGCTAAGCTACTTTGGGTCAATTTAGAACTCTTGAAGAGATTGTGGTTTGGATTCTTGAGACCTTGGTTATGTATTGTATTTGATTTGTAATTAAATTCATCTTTCTTCTTCTTTTTCTTCTTCTTGATCTTAAATGCATGAATGGTGATTCTATTTATGTTGATCTGATTGATCTTGGTTTAAGATTGAGATTTGTGATGAAACTTAGAACTGATTGATCTAAACTAATCACATAAATGAAGATTGAGATTTATGATGAAACTTAGAACTGATTGATCTAAATTAATCACAGAATTGAAGAGGTTAGGTTATTGATTTGTGCCTAAGTTAATTGAATTCGGTACTTGAAATTAACATAGATTTTCATGAATGGTGCGATTGCGGATTTGTGTTTATCACTTGTTAATTGAATTCTAGGCGATCGTCTAGTATGAATTCTGGATTTGATGAGAGATCTCGGTTAGATCCAAATTAACAATTCAATTGCGCTTCAAGTGTTCTATGAAGGGTCTATGATTGAATCCACCCAATCTTGGATAGGTTTCTAAATTGATTTGCTCTTTAATTGTTATTTCTTCCTTTAATTTTGTTAAGTGCGATCTTAAACTATCAAACCCCCCCCTTTTGCTAACTTTCACTTGATTTGATTAAATTGCATTTACGATCCATGAGGAGACGATCGGGTGTTGTCACACATAGTCTGCTACAAGCTTAGGTAATAACTTTGGTTATAATTTTGGTCGAGTTTCGGCGACATTTAGTCCAAGTATATTTAGAGTCAAGTATATCTTCAGGAAATACCTCAGGAAATTCATTGACCACGAAAATATCCTTTAAGACATCTTCATATTGAACCTCCAAAGAAGACAACAATAGATACCCATAATCTCCTTCCTTCAAACAAGCTTCTACTTGAGTTGCCGTTAGGAATCTAGGATCTTTAGCCTCAGGAAATACTAACGTCTTATTCGAACAATCAATTAGGATATGGTTAGAAGATAACCAATCCATTCCTAAGATTACATTAATCTTGGAAAGAGGCAAACAAATCAAGTCCACATGAAAGATTCTATCCCTAACACATACAGGGCAATTCAAACATACTTTTGTAGTAATCACAGGCTTATCAGTAGGAGTAGCAACACTCAAATCATATGGTAATGTAGATACAGTCAATCCCAAACGCTCCATATAATCACATGCAATAAAAGAATGTGTTGCTCCCGAATCATAGAGTACGGTTAAAGGATTACCTTTAATAGCACACTCCTCCATGATTAAGTCCTCAGATTTTTCGGCTTCCTCTCTGCTCATAGTATACACTCGACCACCCGCCTGTGGCCTTGCAGTACGAACATTTCTCACAGAAGGTTCCCTCTTAATCTGATCATAATCCCTGGATAAATGTCCAAGTTTCCCACATTTAAAACAAATCATTCCTCTATGCTGACAATCCTTGGTCAGATGATTCTTTCCACTCTTGTAACAGTTATACGTAGGAGTCCCAGCTTGACTTGCCTTATTGCCACCTGAACTTCCTCCCACAAATTGCTGCTGGTTCTGATTTCTTGCCGGTTTGACATACGATTTTTTTTTAAAACGGTTTCCTCCACTACTCTTTCCTCTTTGGAATCTTGTAGATCCAAAGTTCTTATTTCTGGCCGCACGCTGTTGATCAATTTCTTCAACCTTACAGCACTTATCCAACAATTTTGGAAACTGCTCAATTCCCAGGGTTGCTACAGCTCACTTAATGTCAAGCTTCAATCCTTCCTCAAATTTTCTACATTTCCAATCCTCATCTGAATGCATGTGGAAATACCTCAAAAACTTAGATAAGCTCTCGAACTTTGCCGCATACTCACTTATAGACATCAGTCCTTGCCTCAGACTAAGAAATTCCATCTCCTTAGCATGACGCGCACTTGCTGGAAAATACTTTCCTAGAAACTTCTGCCTAAAGAGCTGCCATGTCACAACTCTTCCTTCAGCTACTAACAATCTTCGGGCTCTTGCCCACTAGTTTTCACCATCTCCGACTAATATAAAAGTTGCAAAAGTCAGCTTGCGTTCATCAGTACATCTCATACCTTCAAATATTTTCTCTAATTCCTAGATCCACAATTCAGCTTTTTCCGGGTCAAATTCTCCCCGAAACTTTGGTGGATTATTCTTACGGAATTCAGACAAACTATGAGCATCCTCAGTTGCTCTTTGGTTTTGTTGTGCAATGACATCAGTCATCCGTTGCATCGCTGCTACAGCTGCAGCTATGTTCTGGTTATCATTACCAGCATTTTCCATTCTTGTTCTAGTATTGACACGTCCTCGTCCTCGTCCTACCATTACTTTCTCTACTTAAACTGGACAACACAAAGAAAACAAGGTCAATCTTCAAACAATATTGTTTCTTTTCATAAAACAATAACAGAGAATCACACAACACAAACAAGACAGACCTAACCACAAACCCAAAAGACTCTAACTTGGACTCTGATACCAACTAATGTAACACCCACCGTAGGATGCCACATTTATGTTACTTAATTACCAAATGACCCCCAAGTTCATAAAATGTGATGTTGTGATAAAAATACGAGTTGTAAATTTTTTTCTTTCTTCTTAGATAACGATAAAATAAACTTAGTGGAAAATAAAATATTATACATCATCCTACTTAATTTACATCATTATACATTACAAACGTACTGTCAGGATTATTTATATACAGACCAAGTTCTAAAAAGTATTTAAACAATATTTAAACAACAGACTTGCCCAATTCTTACTAAACAGCAGAACCCTCAAATGGGTCCTCCTCAGGTTCTTCAGCGGGTAGGAATCCGATTTGACACATAGCCCTATAGACAGGTGTCCGGGCTGACGACACTATACTAATTTCTATTGGGACATAGTTTCTAGTATCTCATTGCCGCCTAATAGACAGCAAAAATTCCACATGCACAAAGATAGTTATAGAGAAAAATGGATCCCCGTGAAATATCCTGCTAAAGTTTATTGTCAGGTGTCCCTCATAAATTAGTCCCCTCTCATTGGGACTAGTCCTCCACGCTCCAGCTCCACCGTGGAACTGTAATCTCACGTAACCAAAGAAACTTGACCGGGATGCCATCCGATCAAAACTCAGCTTCCTCCACGGGAACCTGCTCTTCTTCACCCTCTGGTTCAGTGCCTTGCTCAACGTCTTTATAAATATAAATACAGTACAAAATAATATACAAAGAGGTGAGATCACCTACGCCATTACCAATATGGTAGCACAAAGATAATACATATAACATACCATATTTACAATCATGCCATTAACATTATTATCATCATCATCATCCAAGTATTTCACAACAGAACAATTGTCATAGCTAATATTTCTCAATTAATATCTCATACAGATATAAATGCTCATATTCATGCATGTGCACATAGACTCAATTTCCTACTCCATAGAGCTAATACTCAATTCGGAGAAGTTGATCTAAAAGATCTGTCTGTACCAAAATGCCTTAGACCAAGTGCTACAATTCTCATTTGTATTTGCACATCTAGCATAAACACGACAGTCTTTACGAGATCTTGATTAAGAATAGTGTCTCGGTCAGGAACATCGATGCGTTGCATCGGTCTAATTTACGTGAAGAAGAGCTACCAACCACCCATGTAAACAACCCGCACCCTGATACCCCCAAGGTCAAGAAGTGACTTACACTACGCATATCGCACCCACTCAAGAGGTGTACGTCTCTCCTAGGCAAATAGCCTCATACAGTCCATCGGACCTTTCCAATGCATGTTCAATGCACCAATGCCAATCATAGGCAAAATTCATATACAGTGTCCATACACCAATTCATGCATATAAAATGCATCATTGCCAATCATACACAAAATTCATCATTTTCACATACAGTATCATCCACTGGTTCAACAGTAATCATACTGTATATTTAATTGTGAAAATCATATTATCGCATTTTCATAGTCGCGCAACACTTTTATCGCGTTTTCACAATTTTGCAACATTTTTGTTACATTTTCAAATCACATATAGATTTTTCAACTTTTTCATCAATTACGTAAAAATATTCTACCATTTTTAAATCACGTAGTGATTTTTCAACAATATCTCAAACGTGTAAAAATATTTAAACGCTTTCCAAATTGCGTAGAAATATTTCAATGTTTTTCAAATCGCGTGGAAATATTTAAACGTTTTTCCAATCACGTAGCTTAAAAATCACGTTTTTAAGTTACGCAAATCGTTTTTCACCATTTTTCAACTTCGTAAAATATTTCTCAACGTTCAAAAATTCCATTCCAACATTTCTCAAAATAATATGACTTCTCACATTATTTTTCACATTTCTTACTCAAGAAAATCCTTTTCGAAATTTATTCCATAAATTCACCATTTCATGGAATTAAATCAATGTTTCAAATTTTAAAATTTAGTAACACTCTCCAAAACCCAAAGAACGAGTTATACGTTAGAAAATCCCAAGTTACCAACGTATTCTTTATAATTCCAAATGATTTCTAAAAATCAACCATCTTTAAAATAAATTGAGGTTCAAACACTTTTAACCTCTCTTTTCCATTTACATATGAAAATTCCATTTCTCAAGTGTTAAAACACTCTGATTCCCTTTCCAAATTCCTTGTATTAAATCAAGTTATATTTCCACTTTGAAAATTACTTTGTTCATAAAAATCAACGCATTACAAGCCTTCAAAACCGTGGACATGGCCATTGAAACCATCAAATATTTTTCCTTCTAAATTGATATGGTTTTACACAAACAAAATCTTTAAAAATTCTCACAAAAACCATGAGCACTTGTTTCTTGAAAACAAACCATTTGTTTATTTTTCTAGTTTTTCTAAACATCCATTTTTACTATTCATGAAAATATTAATTTGTGAACACCTATTTTGAGGTGTTGAGGCCGAAATTCACCATAGTCTAGGAACAAAAAATTAATTTCTTTATTCTTGAAAAATTTTAACATAAAACCTTAATTTTTGGGTGTCAAAACCGTAGCCTCCCTTTAGCCATTGGAGCCAAAATTTCTTGTTTTATCATACATCCATCATAATATATTCAACATATCTTCATCATGCATATCACAAGCATACCATATAAGCAATAAAATCATGCAAAGCATATCAAGCATAGGCAAATAATCAAAGCACATAAACACACACAAATTATTACATGACCATAGATATGAATCCTCATATGGATTCACCATCCATCAAATATAAAATCATCTCTCACCGTCATACTTGGTTGGTGAGATGGATCTCCCTCTTACCTCTTGAAGAACCACAAAAAGCTCCTTGCTTTGTATTTTGAACAAGATCTCCACCAACAAAAATCTCTTGAACATAAAACAAACACAAAGAAATTAGTATATCAAGTTTGAATAAGAGGAACCATGGATCAAACATGGTTTAGAACATGAAAAAGAAGAGAAGAAATGAAGTTTTCCATAACTTCACCTTAAGAACCCTAGAACTTGCTCTAGGAAAAACTCCTTGAAGATGAAAGATTTAGAACTTGGTGTAAACTACAAAGTGTCTTAGAATTAGGTGTAGATTCAAGAAATATGGTTGTTTAGAACTGCTGAGTGATGGAAGAGTATTCTTGAGGTTATGGTCGTAGCTATGGTGGGACAAAAATGGAGAGAATTTTTTTTCTAAGCTTTGCTTTAGGAAAGATGAAGAATGATCAATAATGACCAAAGGTGATCAATTATGGTCTTCAAATGTTACTTTAGCTTCTAAATGCAGCACCAAAACTGTCCCCCCCCCAATCCATGCACTCTTCAAAATGCAACAAATTTCCTAGCCACCATTTTAGGCAATCTTAAACATTGATTAGATCAATGGTTAGGATTTAATATAACTTCTAGGTTTAGGCTTAGATAGGAGACTTAATTTAGGCCATTAGATCTTTCCTCCTTGAAATCCTAGCTATTAGATGTGTCTCCAAAATGAAAGGTTAAGATTGCTCCTTCAAACTTTACATCCAAGGGTTATAAATGATCCTAACCACTTTATAAGACCAAATCTCAACCGTTGATTAAATCAAGATCAAGTCTCTACCGTTGATTACATCTATGGTGGATATCCAAGCCACTAATGTTGACTACGCAATACAACATTTATTTTTTTATCTGTTATTACCTTTCGAATAATATTTTTACTGTATTTTTTTCACCCGATAATTAAATACAATACAAAACACAGTAAAAGAAAATTTCTAAAACTGTTTTCGGGTTTAGGTTTAGTAAGATCCCCCGTCTTTGTCTCAACAGTACAAATTTTCCTGGCTACAGAAAATTTTTTACCTTTCTAGACCCACGCGGGGCCCACATATTAACTCCCTGGGCCCACAAACGGCCCACGGATAACGCTAAAATAATAAGAGCAATATAAAAATTTCATAATCACACACAAAATCACAAAAATTAAAAAATTCACAAATATCAAATCAAATTACGTAAAATAATTAAGACTTAACAGTAATAATTAAATTACGTAAGATTTTCTCTAGCCCGAAAATTATTATTTTCTTGACACGGAGTAAATCACACAAAACGATCAAATGTACTGACAGAATAGTCAAAATAATTTTACAGTATACAGAAATCACTAAACAGTAGAATTCTGTTAAATGTCAAAATTACTGTCTAATATTTAGGAAGTTTGGGGTGTTACATCGGACATCCCCAAACTCTAATGTGCTTAAGACTTAGCTTACGACCTTTTCATATTTCATATGGTGTTGTAGAGACTGACTTTATGGGAACTTTATTTAATAAATATGTTGTTGTTTCTAAAGCATATCCCCATCAATTCATTGGAAAGTCAGTGAACCCCAGCATGGACCTTACCATATCTAATAAGGTTTGATTCCTTCTTTTGGATATACCATTGCGTTGTGGTGTTCTTGGAGGTGTCCATTGTGATTGAATTCCATTTTCATTTAAATAACCAAGAAAATTGTCACTAAAATATTCTCTTTTTCTATCGAATCTGGGTATCTTAATACTTTTACCAAGTTGTTTCTCAACTTCACTACGGAATCTTTTGAACATTTCAAATGACTTGGATTTGTGTTTCATAAGATACAAAAAACCTTATCTAGACATATCATCAGTGAAGGTGAAAATAATAATATCCTCCTTTGGCTTGAATTTTCATGGGTCTATAAACATCTGTATGAATTAGACCCAATAATTCAGAAGCTCGCTCTTCATTTCTGGTAAACGGAGATTTGGTCATTTTTCCTTTAAGACATGATTCACAAGTTGTATATGATTCATAATCATAATAGTCAAGGTAACCTTCCTTGTGTAACTTGTTTATTCTTTTCTCTCCTATATGACCAAGTCTACAATGCCAAAAGTATGCACAATTTACTTGATTGTCTCTTTTTCTTTTAAAACCAGAAACATGCATAATCGATTTTAAATTCACATCAAGTAAGACATAAATACTATGTTGGAGATAGCCATTCATATATAAATCATCTTTATGATAAATTGAGCAAATGTTATTATTGAAAATAATACAAAAACCACGCTTGTCCAACATAAAAATTGAAATAACATTCGAAACAAATTTCAGAACATAATAACAATTCTCCAACACCAATATTTTGCCAGTAGGCATTATTAAAGAAATTGATCCTATAGCTAGGGTCGCAACATTTGCACCATTCCTAACCTGAAGACTAATTTCTCCTTTCTTCAACCTTTTACTTATTTGTAGACCCTGCAACATATTGCAGATATTAAAACTACTTTCAGTATCTAATACCCACATTGAAGAATCAGTAACAGTTAAAGAAATCATGAAAACATTTTTCATTAAAGTCTCACCTTATTTCTTCTCTTGTAGAGAAGCAAGATACTTCTTACAATTTCTCTTCCAATGGTCACACCACCTTTAGGTGCAAGCAGTTTCCTTTTTCGGCTTATACTTACCCTTACCCTTCTTTTTAGGGGATTTACTAACCAGCATGTCAGTTCCTTTCTTCTTCTTAGATACAACTTGATTCTCATAATCAATCAATAAACTGAGCATCTCATGAAGTTCATAACTCATTTTATTAATGTTAAAGTTAACAATGAATTGTGAAAATGATTCAAGAAGTGATTGCAATATCAAATCTTAAGAAATCTCTTTTCTAAGTTTGCACCCCAACTTCTCAAGTTGTTCAATAAGATTAATCACCTTTAGAACATGGGGCCCAACTGGAGAGCCTGCAATCAATGCCGACTAAAACAATTTTTTGGACAACTGATACCTAGTTGTCCTGCTTTGTCCACCATATATCTTCTTAAGACATTCAATTATCACAGGTGGGTCTATATCCTCGTGTTACCTTTGAAGTTCGAAACTTATTGATGCTAGAATGATGCATTTGACATTAAGACATTCTTCCAAGTACTTCTCATAAGCCTTGGTTGCTTCAGCATCTTCTTTGTCAGTAGAAGCAGTTTTGGCAGGGTTATTGATCACATCGATAAGTTTTTCATGCATAAGAACAATTCTTAAATTACGGTACCAATCATCATAATTGGCTCCAACCAGTTTGCTAGTATCAAGAATGCAACACATTGATAAGGACGACATGTTGAGAAATCTAAAACAAGAAAAGAAAAATATAAGAACACATTTTCATTCATCATAAAGATATGGCCTTTTATCTAGATGATATTTCCACTAACTACATTACTATTAAGGTAGTTTTAGAAATCTTTATTGGAGTTAAGAAATCCCTTAAAAATATATATATGAATGAGCCCCTTGGTAGTTAAGTTGTTTCTTATATATGTATATTTTAAAGTAGATAATTTTGTATCACATACAACTTTAAAAATAATTCCACACCATATAGTTCCCTGGTTGTTAGGTCATTCCTATTGATATTAATAAATTAAACTTTATACAGTTTTGTATCACATACAAATATAATTACACACCATATAGTTCTCTGATTGTCAGGTCGTTCTTATTGGTATTAATGAATTAAACTTTATACAATTTTGTATCACATACAAAAAATAATTCCACACCATATAGTTCCCTAGTTGTCAGGTCATTCCTATTGGTATTAATGAATTAAACTTTATACTCCTTGGACAATCTAGGCTTTTTGTATAAATTAATTCTTTCTATGTATATGCATCACATGCAATAAATAAAAAAATTATTTTATTTTATCCTTTAAACCACAAGTCTCCTGGTTATCAAGTCGCTCCTTGTGAACAAGGAATATATATATATATAAAATGTCATGTTTTATATATAAAGTTTTCAAAAGCCACCGAGAAGCATATTACAAGTATACTAACTCACAATTGAAATTAACAAACCAATCTCACGCACAGATTATGTTTCAAGTATATGTGAATGCTTATGTCTTGAAGCATATCAAATGAGTTTTTTATAATAACAAAGTCAAGATGAAGACCAAGATCAAAAGAAAAGACCAAGATCAAACGAAAAGACCAAGACCAAAAGAAGAAGACCAAGATCAAAAGAGGTATATAGATATAGGTCTTAGAACATTAATGTGAATTGCTCTCAAGGTATCTCAATTATATTCAAATGGTTTTTCAAAGATCTCATAAATCAACTTGTTTTTCAAAGTTCATATTTTAAAGAAATGTTGATTTCAATCTTGGATTATGTTAGACATTTGTAAATCTTGTTTAGTCCAAGTATCCCAATGATAAAAATGGCCTGGTGACTTAATTGGGCTTGAAAAATGTGTTTAAAGTGTAATTTAATTGATTACACGTGTGTGGTAATTGATTACAGGCTAAACAGAAGCCTTGTAATCGATTACATCAATATTGTAATTGATTGTTATCTGCTCAGAAAGGCAAGAACACATTAAAACAACCATGTAATAGATTACATCAATCATTTAATCGATTACCAGAAAGTCAGAGAGCGTGTAATCGATTACACAGGTTTGGTAATTGATTACCATAAGCCCAGAAAGCCAAGAACACATTCATACAGCTATGTAATCGATGACCATGAGTGTGTAATCGATTACCAGCATTCTAACATGCCCAACGACTATATTTTCTTGGCATTTAATGTTGCCATAAAAGCCCCCAATGGCTCTATTGATCTAAAAACTTATAAATACACTTCTTGGGGCATCATTTGTGGCTAACCAATAATTGAGAAACACCATTCAATCACTCTAATCCGAGAATCATCATTAAAACTCTTTTGCTCTGTTTTTGTATATATTTGAGATATTCTTGAAGAGCATAATAGGGCTTCAATTTGTGTAATCTACTCTTGTGAGAGTTTCATCTTATAAACACTTTTATTCTTTGTAAAGGGGGTGAGGTATCCCTCTAGAGAAAAAAGAGTGAGGCATCTCTCAAAGATTGTAAAGGGTGAGGTATCCCTTGTGGTGAAGAATGTGAGGCATCCTTCAAGGGTTGTAAAAGGGGTGAGGTATCCCTCTAGTGAAAAGGGTGAGGTATCCCGGTTTTAAGGCTCAAGCACAAAGGGTGAGGTATCCCAAGGTGTGGTGAGTGCTCTATTGTGTAAAGGTTTTCAAGCACCCATTCAAGCTTGAAGTTTAGTGAAAAATCTCGAGCGGTTTGCTTGAGGACTGAACGTAGGTCACAAGGGGTGACTAAACTAGGATAAATCCTTGTGTTTGTTCTTCTCAACTCTATCTCTTTACTTTGTACTTTAGTTATATATGCTTGAGTTGATTCTGTTATTTAGCTTTGCTTGAATACTTTCTATCTTAGGTTGTTTATTTGTAAGTGATTCATTTGATCTCATTTATCTATTCACTTCAATCATCGAATAGCTTCAACAAAAATTGATAATCAAACGTTTTGCGAAAGATTTACGAAAATATTTTAGACACTCAATTCACCCCCTCTTGAGTATTGAGGCCACTTGGTAACAATATACTAGCGCACAAACTCATAAATATAATTTGTCATCTTATGTGTAAAACTAGTCTTGAATAAAGCATTATATCACTTGTAAATTAAATTCATGAAAGTAGTGTATAATTTCAAATTATACTTAAGCACACGAGTGAGTAGTGCACACAACAATTATGTGCAAATTGCATTATAGGAAAAATTAATTCATTATTTAAATCACGCATCTACTTTACAAATTCACGAATTATAACTTTAGTAATACAATTTAAACACAAATAACCTTGCTCTGATACCACTGAAGGATTGCATAGTATTCAAAACATGCAACGTAACAACGTAATAGCAATCTAAAATAATCGTTTTGTGTTTAAATTTATTCAAACATTATGAAGATAAACTCGAAATACTTGGTAGAAGGCACTTGATAGTTTAAAAAATTTTCTTTGATTGTACGAAGACTCTATGCATATCTACACCAAGACCAAGCTTTGCTATCAACTGCTTTAAAACATAGAACTTATACAAAGAATCTGAGAATAAAACCAAAGTAGAATACATTTTCTGTTTATGATATATCAATATATGTTGAAGTTTCCATGTTGCACCCCTTAAATAGCCATAAAAGCTATTTTATTTATTTATTCCAAAAATAAATAACGCGCAGTATTACCAAATCCTATCTAATAGGCAACTTGTCAAATCCTACTTAATGTGCAACATATCATTTCTAATGTGTAGCATATCAAGTCCAATGTGTAGTATATCAGATTCATATCTAATTGGATTTAACCAGCCATTGGTTGCTGCCTGTACCACATTCATGACTTTTGGTGCATATCTAATAGGATTTCACAATCAAAGATAATGTGTAGCAATAAATCTTATCCAATAGGATTTTAAACATTAGTGGCTACAATGTTTGGAAACTTTTGATTTTTCTATTCCAAATAGAATTTCTTCAGATAATTGTATCATATATTAACTGTATTCTAAGTGCTAACAAAGAATATAATAATATTCCATTTGGATCAAAAAATTATTTATTTGATTAAATTAAATTCTTTAATTTAATTATCAAATAATAAAATAAATAATCATTTAGCAAATATTGGAACACTCGTTAGCGTGTGACCTCATAGGTTCAATACTAAGCTAGTAGTAAATTAGTTGAACCAAATCACTAATCAAGGTTGGTGTCTAGTAACACTCCTTAACAACTGGATAGCATGAAGTAACATATTTTTCTTTTCAAGAACCTTTAGAAGAATAATGCAACATTTCCTTCCATCGTTCCAGCTCTGAGTTAACCTTGGAGTATGGTATAACTGTCAAACATTAATAGGTAAACCTTTATGTTTTATAACCAACTAGTGAATGACTTAAGAAACTCATTTATTCATTCATTCAATTACCTTGGCCAAGGTCTTAATTTTATTGTTATAATCATAGAGCTCAAACTCATTACCAAGAATTGATGGATTCCTTCTTGATATATCATTAATTCTACAAGTATTTAGTCATACCCAATATCCATTCAACTAGCGCCCTAAGGCATTAGGTGTTTGGAATCAAAGTATAACAAATAACTTGTTAATTACTATAATAATCTCAGTTCAAAGGAAAAGTTTACACCATGTTCTTCATGAGAATATCATATTGACAGTTTAACGATAATATAAACCGTTAGGAATTCTTCATTTGAGTCAGTTCAATGATCATATCTCCATATGTATAATCTATATATGTGAATTAATAAATGATATCTATCAATCTCTATCCAATAGAGACAATTACACATTTATTGATCTATCTGGATTATTAATGTCCTATATTCTCAATAATCTTATGATCAAGAATACTTTAGATTAAATTATAAATAAAAACTTACCTCTCACTATCATAATTTCTATTATGATGACACGTGTCTAAATTTAATCAAGGACCTTGTTATATTAATTAAATAATTAAATAATAAATATAACAAAATAAATCAAATGCCATATTATTTATCAAAAATAAAATGATTACTATGTGTTCCAAAAAATTATGTAATAGATTGGATCTAGGGCACGTCAATTTTCCCTAACATTGACAGCTACTAATTAGCCACTTAATGTGCCAACTTATCACCTCTATTAACTTAAACAAATGAAAGTTAAAGACCAATTTGCCTTATGGAGTGATTTCTTAAGGATCACAAATGGGATTTAAATCACTTAGGGACTAATATAATGGGTGGAAAATCTTTTAGGATTTAATTTGGTGATTTACTTAATTAAACTCATTAGGGTGTTTGTTTTAAGCTTTGTTAAGTTATTCTTGAGAATCTCAACATGGGAATGAAATATTCCCATGTATAGTTTACGCTTTTAGAATAGCATTCCTAGGAATTAATTAATCCAAGGAAAGTGATATGATCATATTTTAGTCCACTTTCATTCCCATGAGAAGGGTTAGGCATCTTTTATTCCCATTCCATTTAACACTCAAGCATTTTGCCTTACGGTCTAACTATTTCCTTCCTTCCATTAGCAATTGCAAATTCTCTTCCTTGTTGGTGTGCTGATACACTCTCTCATACTACTCTGTTGCTATTAATTGGTGATGATGTCTTGATTCATTGTTTATATTCTAAGTCTTCTTTCTTTGCAAATTCCCTTTGTTTCTTCTTTCCTTTTTCTTCTTCCTCGTTAAATTGATATATACCACTTTGTTGTCGATTTTTGCACCACACAGATCAAGTAATATAATGATGAATCAAGATCATTCCCATGGAAATTTGTATCTAAATGTTGCAAAGTACTAAAATTGTACCAATCCCAACCTTATTTAAACCAACAAAAACTTTATAAGGGGGGATCGGCTTACACCAGTGTAAGTCTTTTTTGACTTACACTCATTTTCAACTGTCAGATTTACTTTCATCTAATGGTTGAGATTATTTCATTTAAAATAACCATTAGATGAAAGTTGATCTAACAGTTGAAAATGAGTGTAAGTCAAAAAAGACTTACACTGGTGTAAGTTAATCCTCCCTCAAACTTTATATAAAACAAAAATTAAAAATTAAAGATTTTGGAAACAAGAAATCGCAAGAAAGTAAAATTTGCTTAAATCAACCAATTTTGGGGGAATCATCTTGAGGCCTGGTCTTATATTTGGAGCATAACCTACTGGCTTCTTTGGTTTTAGAGAAACAGAAGAGTCTTTGATCCGATTTTCAATAGGCCTGGTGATTCAAAAAGGGTCATTAAATATTAGGTGGAATGGTTTAGACACAAGGACTGTGATGTCCTGAATAATTTTGTATTCCTAAAGCATCAAATATAGGATATCCATTGGGTACCTCCTAGAGATGGCTAGACCAAAATCAATACCGGTGGTGCTTATAAGTAAGGTAATAGTTAGCTGGATGCAAGGGTCTGTCAGGAACTCTCTTGGACAGTGGTTGGTTTGGTCTTCCAAAACAATTTTGTTATTTGAATACCCATAATACGACACTCAGTCAACGCCCCTCTGACATCGACATACAATACATCTATTTCGTCTCAAGATATGATATACCTTGGCACCCACCTATACTCACATCATCATATAGTGTTAATAAGGGTTGTCTTATAGCAAATGTTCAAAAAAATATTTTCCTTTCTCAAAACTTGGGAGAAACAAAGGGAATCAAAGAGACATCATTAAGTGTCTGCAAGATTTGTTAAATAAGACTTCGCAGGTGAAAATTAAGAATACTCTAAGAGAAGGGAATTTTAGTATTGATTTCATGGCCAATCACAGTTTCAATTTGACCATGGGGTCGTGGGTTTGGGAAGAACCCCCAGTAAGACTGGGAGGATTGATCCTACATGATGCTATGGGAGTAATTACTCACATATTTAATTCATTGTAATATTTACATTTTCTGGGCCTTTGGCCTCGCTTTTCACAAAAAAACACCATATATCTAAAAGCAAGTAATTATAAGTTACTGATAAGTTGCAAATAATGCATAATTTTAGTGTTAAATTTATAATGTATTAGATCTTAATTATAATTAATAATCTCTTTTAATTAATATTATGATAATAACCCTTTTTAGATGGCTTGCTGACTTTATTGTATAATTTTCATAAATTATTCATTAAATGCAAAGACTAGATTTGATCCTATTTTGGTAAGTTATAAATGCACTTATTATGGTGATATATCTTGTAATTAATATGATGGATTTCTCACTTGCTCTTTAATTATAATTAATGAGATTTGTTAAGTATTGATATGCATGGTATCTCATTAATTTTATTCAGTTTTATAGGAGAGCTAATCAACGGAAAGAATAAATGCAATCAAATATATTTCAGGTAACTTTGCTATCTGACCTCTATATAGTATTTTAGGGATATATCGATCTACAAATATGATTTTGAGGTGATTCTAGTGGCGTTGGAAAGATATGACACAATGCTACAACTTTCATGTTTACCACTTTCTTTACTTTGTGCATCTAGGCTATGAAGATAGCCAAGCAAAGTGCCAATATTGATGTTGTTATGAGTGTGCGAAATCATATACGCAAATTCTGGATGTGAGATCCAAATCCAAGTTGTGGAGTGTAATTTAAGTTAGTTTTCTGGGTAAATATCATCATGGACCAGTCTCTAGGGTTTCACCTTCACAAAATATGACGCAATCGTTTCCTATTTAAATGCTATTTAGCCGCATGTCAATAGGGAGTGTGACGACAATGAAGAGCAATAGCAAGAGGGACACAAGAAAAAGCAGTGAACAGGGAGAAGGTGTGAGCAAGAGAAAAGGAATTAAGAATGATTGTCTTGAGATTTCCATTTCCATATCTAAGAGCAAGACATCGCCGAAGATCGAAAGCTAAGCAAAAAATTCAAGAAGTCAATTATGCTAAACTTTCCATACCTTTCTTTTTCTCTTGAATTTCTTGCTATATTGTTCATGGATGTATCTATATTTATTTTCACTATGCTAGGCTAGATATACTTTTGGTTAAGGATGATGTTGAAGCCATAAACTTAACAATGTTTGTTTGGTGTAGATGTTATTTTCCCTTTCTTATTTGAGATTGTTTATGTTCTTTTGTTCTTAATGTTTATGATGCATGTTTAGATTCGTTTAGGTCCAGTCGGCTAATTCAATCTTTGCATGTTTCTAATGCTAGTTTAGGAATTTGCTAACCGGTAGATGAAATTGGTAAAAAGTATAAGAAAGGGGGTTGAATTTTGTTCCTCCAAACTTTGGAAATTTCTGCAAACATAAACACTCTTCTCAAACATTTCTCAAGTGTTCTTAGTTGGAGATGAGAAAAGTCAAAACAAAGTATAAAAACTGTTGTGAAGAATCACTCTACCCAATTTTATTAAATATTACAGTAGTTAACCAATATTGAGACCACACAATGTGTATTTTTTAAACAACTTTTAAACACTTATAAACTTGTTTTTGAAACAAATAAATATCAACAGATTGAAACAACAAAAGCTATAATTTAAAAACAATTAGATTTGAAATATTTGGTTGTGTTTAAACTTGATTTATCTTATATGAATCAATTGGACAGTAAAGAAACTTGTTTGAAACACTTAAAATTAAGAGACATAAGGTAGAAGAAAGCTCAATACAGTAGATTTATATTAGTTCACCCTTAACCACGTGGGCTATGTCTAGTCCCCAGCTTTTTGCCGTGACTTTTCACTATTTTCAAAGTATTCCTTGAATGACACAACCTTTCTAGGCTACAATACATATGTATTCTTTGGACTGCATCCTCCTTAGGCTAAAATTGACTAGTATTTGAACCTACCTGCTCCTAGCTATACTCACAGTAGCTAGAATAATTCAAATAATTTTTGGAAAGAGTTTACAAGTAGATAGCTCTTACAATCACTCAAAGAGTGCTTACACATAGTATATAAAGCTAATGTAACACCTACAACTGGATTTTAGCTAAGTGTTTGCCAGCATAGGTGAATGAGCTGGGTGACCAATATTAAGATGTTACACATTCTGTGAATTAGGTGTCCAATTAAAGATAAGAGGAAGATGATTAACCCTAATTTGAGGTAAAATTTAGATTTTTAGTTTTAGAGATAGTTATTTAAGCAGCAAGTGCAACCACGAAATTCAACCCTAATTTTCTCCTAGTCGTTTTTGCTTGCACTTGCCCTTTTCATCTTTCTTCTTGTCCTTTCTCTCTAGTTTTTTTTTCTTTTCTGTTTTTTCTTTTCCATCCATGGAGGGCTAGACCCTTTTAAATTAATCTTAAGGATTGACAATCTTAATATTTAATTCTAATATCTTGTTTTGATTATTTTACATTTAATTACTAATCAAGTTTCTATTTTACTTGTTGATCAAGTTTATCTTTTACTTGTTAATCAATTTTATCTTTTACTTGTTAATCAAGTTCCTCTTTGATTTTGTTAAATCTGAATTAAATTGTTTAATTTGATTTGGATGTTGATGTTATAATTGCATAATTACCACGTGTTTAATGAATATTGCAGAGACTAAATAATGCATCAAAGGCTTCTTAGATATTGTTTGTTAAGCTTGGTTGATTTATGGGTTTTAGATTAATTTAGGATTAGATGGGTGCTTAATTTATTTAACCTTGATTAATTAAATTATGGATACTTATCTAGTAGAGAATTCATGGATCATCTTAAGGCTTCTTGATGTGATCTAAGACCAAGAATCTGATTAGCAATTGAATGGATTCTTAGTGATCAATGGTAGATTAAATTCAAGATTATTTGATTTCCTTGGATTAATTGTTTACTTAATTCTATTTACAATTTTTAATTACTCTTTATTAATTAATTTTGTAACCTTTTTCCCCCTTGTTAACCTCTTAATTTGATTGCTTGATTAGAGTGATCCAAATATTCAACCCGGTTGTACCTTATACTATAAGTATTTTGGTGAATCGATTTATAAATTAATTTAATTTGATAGTCTCAACAGCTATCAATAATCACAATTCACAAATACTCAATTTGTAAAATTAGGGTTCATATAAAGTGGAAAAGATCAATCATCATCAATGGAGAATCATAAATTTCATAATCTATGCTCTGATACCACATATTAATTGTAGTTTTCATAATGTTCTCAAAGCAGAAAACTATCATTAAAACATATTTGATCTTGAAATTGATGATGATTCTCACAAACAGGAATTGATGGAGGTACTTACCTTGATCCATGACCAAGAGTTGACAACAACAAGGTTGTAGAAAAAAAGCCTTTCTTAATGTTCTTCATGATCGTAGGAGAAATGTGTTTCTATCTCTTGGTTCATTTCTTTCTTACACAGTCATTAGTGATGGAGAAGAGAGAATGTAAAAACTTTTCTAGGCAGAGATAGGACTATTTTTTTAATAACTCTTTTTATTAACCACTTGATCCATCAAAATGATCAATTACTTTAGGAAAACCACCTCTCTCAAATTAATCAATCAGAATTTAGTACATAATTATTATTTATTAAAACCAATTAATACATGTGAGCCACAATACATTTTACAATAAAGCCAAGGAAAGTCAAAGAAACTAAGAGGAAGAGAGGTTGAGGGAACAGAATCTAGTCGGGGACTAACTTGACATTGCTCTATGACCTTTACTATATGATGATGGATCTCGTAAGCCTTTGAAATTGAGGACATGTTGTGCTTCACTCCAAAGAGTCTTTAGCAAGGCAAGAATGACCCCAAGAAATGACTTTATACCACTTGTTAAAAGTTGAAAATATATTCTCTGATGATGGGTTTCTGGTTGACCCCTGTCAATATCTCATCCTTAGTGGATGCCAAACATGAAATATTCTCTTTGGTTTCTTTGAGCCGCATTTAATTGTAGGTAGCCAAATGCAAGGCGGATAGGTTTATTAAATGTTCCATTTGTTCTGAATGTGTCAGAAAGGTTTACTTGAAGGACTTCTTAGTGAAATGATGGTAGTGTTTTCCTTTATAGTGCGACAACCAAAGTGGTGGAGCAGAGGAAATGGTGTACCTTCAAAAGGCACTCCAACGCTTAAGTCAGGCGATGCACTAGGAGTTAGTGTTAGGGTTCATAGAGATACTTGAGTGATAAATCCTGGTATTTATAAGGGAGTGTTGCTTAAGGATTAGGCAGGATAGAAGGGAAAATCCAATTTGAATTCTCATTAATAGGTAGTTATAACTGATCGAGGGGCACGTATCCATTGCTATTTCTGTGGGATTTGTTGGGTGCAATCATCCCTTAATTATATAAATTTCATATGTAAAGTAGCGCTGACTCAGGTCAGGCTCCATGTTGTAAGCGGCACAGGAAGCTCACATTGGTCGAGTTATCCCCAAAGGATTAGTCCAAACCACTATAAAAGTTTCTTGTTCTTCAGGCAAGTGGACTGCGGAGTCCATAATGCTTGGTGTTAACAAGGTCTCCTGAATCACGAATTTGTTATTACCTGGGCTTTTTTTGCTAGTAAGCTTCGAAAGGATGTCGGCACCTAAGTTTTGTTCTTTGGGAATGTGTTCAACTTTAGAGCTCGCAAAACTCTCCAAAAGTTTTTTCACTTTGACCAAGTATTTCTAAAGGAAGGGCTTTTTGGCCTGATATTCTCCCTAGATCTAGGAAGTTGCCAACTATGAGTCGCTGCAAATTACTATGTCAATGACTTCCATTTCCTTAGCCATAATAATCCCAACAATAAAAGTTTCATATTCTGCCTGGTTGTTTGAGGTTGAGAACTTGAACCTCAAGGAATGCTTAAGAGTAAGTTTGACTTCGTTCTCCAATATGACCCAAGCACAGCTCCCTTTAGGATTTGAAGAGCCATATACATAAATGGTCTAAGAATTTCCTTTAGGATGGTCAATATCCAGTGTAAGTTCTACTAAGAAGTAGGATAACACCTGAGCCTTTATTGCCTGTCTTGGCTTGTAGGTTATCCTAAACTCGAAAAGCTCCATGGACCAACCAATCATTCTCCCTGCAAGGTCAGGCTTGTGTAACACCTACCAGATTGGTTGATCCATCCTTACTACGACAAGATGACATTGAAAGTGCTGTCTAAGATGTTGAGCCGTAGTCAAGAGAGCTTATGCCAATTTCTTAATTTTCTAATATTGGAATTCGGGTCCTTGTAATACCTTGCTCACAAAGTATACCGGTCTTTGGCTATCGGGAGTTTTTCTTATCAAGATGGAGTTGATAGCTTCATCGTTGACGAAAAGGTAAGCATTTAAGGTTTCGTTGTGCTCCAATCTTGTCAAGATAAGGGTGATGCCAATGTATTCTTCAAATCTAGGAATGTGGCCTGGCACTCCAGGGTTTACTCAAAATCCTTTCTCTTTTTAAGAAGTTTGAACTATGGAATAGATTTGTGAATGACTTTGGCTAGAAAATGAATGAGGGCCATTATCATTCCTATGAGTTGTTGTACCTCCTTCACAGATTGCGGTTCTCATATCAAGCATTGCCTGACATTTATTTGGGTTGGCCTTAATGTCGCAATTTGTTAGCAAAAATCCTAAGAATTTTCCGACTTGCATCCCAAAGATGCATTTCTCTAGGTTCAGTTTCATATTATATTTCCGGAGTTGGGAAAACACCTCCTCAAGGTCCTTATGTGACTGCTATTCTCTAGGATGTTGAGAATCATGTCATCAATATAGACCTCAAGCATCCTACCAATCTATTGATCAAAAACTTTGTTCATCATCCACTAGTAGGTTACTCCAGCATTCTTTAATTTGAAAGGCATGACTCAGTAACAGTAGCTTTCCCTGTCGGTTAAGAACGCTTTCTTTTCTTTGTCATTTGGGTGCATAGGGATCTGGTTATATCTAGAGTAGGCATCTATGAAGGATAATAACCAGAATCTAGATGAGTTGTCAACTAGCTTGTCTATGTTGGGAAGCGGGTAAGGGTCCTTTGGATAGGTTTTATTCAAATATGTGTGCACATATGCCACTTCCTAATAGCCTTCTTTACTAGGATCACGTTAGACAACCAAGTAGTAGAAGAGACTTCTCTGATGAACCCTGCATCCAAGAGTTCCTTGACTTGCTTCTGTATTATCTCTTGCCTCTCTGGTCTAACTTTTCTTTTCTGTTATGCGATAGGTTTAGCATTCATTCCGATTGAAAGCCAGTGGGATATAAATTTAGGGTCCAACCTCGGCATGTTGGATGACGTCCAAGTAAAAAGGTCCTTGTTTTTCTTAAGGAATGCGACTAGCTAAAACTTTTCTTCCTGACTCAATTGCTCTCCAATCTTGGTGACTTAATCCAGCTTCACACCAAGTTGGAGGGGTTCTAGTTCACCCTCAAGTTGAGGACGAGTATCTCGGATCTCTTCGTGTACATCTAACTCAGTCAAAAGGTCATTGATAGAATACATAGTGACTAGGCTAGATTTGTCGTGTTGTTCTAGTATCCTGGGGCCTTTTGCAATCTTGAGGCTCTCATTATAACATCTTCAAGTTGTTTCTTAGTCTCCTTTAACCGTGACTATCATGTTATGCTAGTCAAGGAATCTCATAGCTAAGTGCAAGGTGGATATCACGGCTCCAAAGGCATTGAGAGAATGACGACTTAGGATCAAATTGTAGGTGGAAGGGAAATCCACCAAAAGGAACTTAACCTTGAGTATTTTAAACAAGGAGTCTTTTCCCAATGTCAAGTAAGTTTCACATATCCCACCAGAGTGATTTTGTCTCCCTTGAAACCAATTAGCTCGCTAGTGTACGAGATTAGGTCTTTATTTGAGAGTCTCAACTTCTACAATAAGTCTAAGAACATAATATCTGTTCAACTCTCTTGATCAACAAATATATACCGAACCTCAGCATTTGTGATTATCCCAGATATCACTATAGGATCGTCGTGGTCTAAGGTTGTATTTTCGTAATCATCTTCTGAAAAAGGATATTGAAGGGGCCTTTTGTGATCCGTTCCCCAATTTGGAGATTGGATGGGAAACCACACTTAGCACTACTCGAAGAGCTTTCTTTCTCGCGTTGTTGCATTCATTGCCACCAGTGAAACCACAAAAAATTATGTTGATAATGCAGGTCACCTTCGTATGGTGGCGATCTTCATTCTAAGGGTATGGATCTGAGGGTTGCCCTCTATCTTAGTTTTGGGCAGGGTGAGTATTCCCTTTGGTGGTTATTTCTAGTTGAGGATTGTCTTCTTTGGTACAGGAAAGGGCTTCTTCGAGGACTATAGCTTCGTTTTCTGTAATTGTTGTTTCCTTTTTTTATTTTTATTCTGAGATTGACATACGTAACACCCCAAACGGCCATCCTGGATCAAGGATTCGATCGCGTCTTGAAGGCAGACACAATATTTTATTGTACGCTCGTATCCCTCATGAAAAACACAATGTTTAGACTTATCTTTCTGAGCATGCTTCCTTAGTGGAGGAGGTTTAGAAATGTCCCAAAACTCTTTGTTCATCACCTCTTGGTAAATTTAGGTCCAAGGTGTGTTAATGGGGGTGTAGTCTTGATACCTCCCCTTTGATGGTAACTTGGATTTTTGAGGATGTGAGGGGGCTTGGGCTATGTTTGGCCTTGTCTCATCGCTTTTATCCATATGTTTCCTCATGCAAATGATATCTTTTACAATGATGTACTTGTCTTCCCTTGCTCCAAATTCTTCCATTGTCTAAGGTTCCTTCTTAGTGAGGGACGTGAAGAATGGACCAGAATGGAAGTCGTGGAGGGCTAGCTTCTCATCCCAATCATGGACATTTAGACATTCCTTGTTGAACTGGGTTATATAGTCCCGATGTGATTCTTATTTTCCCTGCTTAATGTGGGAAAGGAATGAAATTGATTCCGGATACACCTTATTCGTGGTAAAGTGCAGCAGGAGTCACGAGGACAAGCCTTCCTAGTTGACCACACTTCGAAGTTAGGGTCGTGAACCATCTTAAGGCAACTGTCTTTAGAGAGAATGGGAAAACACGACATATGAGTGAACCATTACTCCCAGCAAACAGCATGGCCGAAATGTAAGTATCCAAATATTCTTGGGGGTCCGAGGTCCCATCATAGGCTTCAATATTGGTGGGATACTTGAAATGCGTAGGAATCTTGTAAGCCATCAGATTGTCTGAAAAGGGTTGGTTATGTTGAACCACAGTCCTCCATCTTTCATGTTCCTGTTCCCTAGAATCCTGCCTCTCTTGGTTACAGTGCTTATGTCCAGGTTCCGTTATCCTAGAGTTCTCATGATCATGGTCCCCGTCATGTGCCGGTCACCTTTTAGCATCTTGATTCTTATGTGGAACCTAATTCTCGTCTTCCCTCTTCTTGTGGACGGATCTCTCCAATTTATGAACGTGTTCATCTTGAAGGCAGACCAAGGCAATCAGTTCTCGGCGTGACAATCCAGTGGGGATTGAGTCCTCTTACTGAGATTGATCACCTTTATTGTTTCCTCTTGTGCTTAGGTACTGTAGAGTCGAAACACGAGGTCTGGCCTCTCCTGAAGTGGCTCTGCATGATTCAACTCGCTGCATGGTTGGAAAGCGTCGCAGTGGAAGGGAAGAGTTCTCATTGAAAAAAGAAGTCTCTTCTCCATCATGCCTAGGTTCTAGTTAGTCAGCGATCAGATCTTGAGCAGTAGCAGAGCCATGAAGGTGGTTGGTGGTTGGTTAGTTTTGCGTGGTGGAAGCGCGATTTTGTCTAGTGGTTACCATAGTGGAAGTGGTGGGATTAGAAGTTTACCTATTCCCACAGATGGTGCTAATGTTTTGAACGGGTCAGAAAGGTTTACCTGAAGGGCTTTTTAGTGAAAGGATGGTGGTGTTTTCCTCTATAGTGGGGTGGCCAAAGTGGTGGAGCAGAGAGGGGTATACTTGAAAAATGCACTCCAACGGTCAAGTCAGACGATGCTCTAAGAGTTAGTGTTAGGGTTCAAAGAGATACATGAGTGATCAAACCTAATATTTATAGGGGAGTGTTGCTTAAGGATTAAGTAGGATAGGAGGGGAAATCCTATTTGAATTCTCATTAATAGGTAGTTATAACTAATTGAGGGGCACATATCCGTTCATATTTCTGTGAGATTTGTTAGGTGCAATTATCCCTTAGTTGTGTAACTATCATATGTGAGATGGCGCTAACTCAAGCCAAGCTCCATAGTCTAAGTGGTGCCGAGAAGCTCAAGTTTGTCGGTGTATCCCCAAGGGATTGGGTCTAAACCCTAATCTAGAACACCATTGACAGAGCACAAGCAAATATTTAGTAAATCATTCATTTCAAATGTAAGTTTTCCATGATATGCACGATGAATAGGTACAACCATAAAATTCTTGGATTATTAAATATTTTTTAATATTAAATATTAAAAAATGTTCTATTCTTGACAGCGGCAATGTTCAAATTAACCAAACTTCAGCTTGACAAATTATTAAGAATACCATTCATGAATTGCTAGAAAACACCTTAGCCCTTATTTTTATTTTTTATTTTTTGTTTCTTAGACTAATTTAAGTGAAAAAAAATTTTAACAGTATTATATATATATATATATATATAAATTTTATGATCGAATTTATAATCATATAATTAAAAAATTTAAATTCCTTTTACTTACACAAACACACGTTGATTAATGTTTATTCTTTTGATCAATTTATTTTTGTATTCAGATTTGTTTTCTGAAGGATAAAATTATAAATAAATAAATATAATAAAATTAAACATTTCTTTAGGTTGAGCGTTTATCCACTTGAGCGTCAGCATGACCCAGTAGGTAAAGTGAAATATAAAGCCAATTCTTTGCACATGACCAGAGGATCAAATTCCAATAACCTTGCCCCATAGATGACCATATAACATGATCACTTAAAAAGATTAAGAACATATATGTATTGTAACATAAGGCGATAAATACAGTACATCTTCGCCTTTAAAAATAATTATTTTTATCTTAAATTATAAAAAAAGAATGAGGTAGTGAATGCAAACTATTAGATTTAGAACTGCACCACCTGCAACTCTGAAATATGACCTTCAGCTCGGACTATGGATTTCTCAGGCAATTTATTGTTCACCAAAGAATGTGGCTGGGCAAGGGTAGAACAATGCAGCCATATAAATGGAGGTTTCAGTCATGAACTGCAATTTCTGTAAGGTGCTCTTCCAAGATGGTATTGAATTTCTTCATTTGAATCTTTCCAAGGGCTAGCCCAACTTCAATTCCACCTTCTTTGTCCCTACAATCAGAAAGGGAGATTAATCCTGAATAATCTACGTGAACAACTTCACTCATCTTGGGTTTTCCCCACCCAAAGTCAGTCTCGTACACATCCAGTTTTGGTGAGCCTGCAATTACTACCATATGCTGCCCCAATGTGGCAAATTCTGTAAAATTTGACATTAATATTTCTGCCCCTTTAAAAGCTTCACATTGCAAATTTCTAACTTCGCTTCCAATAGCAATCGCTGCCTCAAATATACCATTTTCTCCCACTAGCTTGCTCCTCTTGACTACCGCATTCCCACAACCCAAACAATTTCCGAAGTATGTCGATGGAATTGAAAATTCAGGACGATTACGACAATCTGCCAAAAAAGCCAAGATGTATAATTCATCATCAGTGTGAAGAACACTACCAACATTGGTTTCTTCTGATTTTACCATACAAACCCAAATCAAAGAACATGTCACCACAAAGGTTGATACGTGTAATGTTCCTAGACCGTAGCTTTTGCATTTAATTGATACCCATTTCTTCAGTTTCTCAACATGGTCACGGCTCAACACAAACGTGCGACGCACCATGTCACTAGGAACATCACGGACGAGGCCCGTTGACTCTATGTTCTCCTGTGATGAATTCCATAATTCTTCTAAGAAAATGGCCTTAAGCCCTTTTGGGTCTTCAATCATGTCCCTGTTGTGTAATGGCAGAGCAAGAGTGCCTTCAAGGGAAGACAACTCCCCTTTTGCCTTACAAACAGAGGCCCAAAATTTAATGAAATGATGAAATGCTTTCCCGTCTGCAACTACGTGTCTGAAAGTGATGCATATAGTGAATCCAGAATTGGGTAATACAGTTACCTGAATGGCCATGGAAGGGATCAACTGCGTGCCATCTTCTAAGGTACGGGGAGAAGGTAGAACAGGAAGAAATGGGTGCAAATCAGTAACATCTCTTGCGGAATCAGATACGAGGTTGGTGAAATCTGCTGTGGACTCTGCAACGGTGAAGGAGATAGAGTCACCATTGGAGTAGAGGATGTGAGGGATGTGAGGCTTTGGAGGGAACACAACGTTGGCTGAGAAAGGGAAGAAGTGTTGGAGAGTGAGGTAAAGAGAGTGTTTGAGAGTGGGAAGCACGGTTTGCAAGAAGTGGTGGGTGGAATAAGGGAAGTCATAGAAGAAAATACGTTTGACTGGGGGGCAGCAAAGCCATGGAAGGTCGAAGAAACTAAGTGGAACAGAGGTGTTTGAAGGAACCGAACCAGGTGGAGGACTAACTTGACATTGTTGTATCACCTTCACTGTGTGATGATTGACCTTGTGAGCCATGGAATGGAACTTGGGCACAGATTGTGTTTGATTCCGGATCGAGAAAGAGTTAAGCTAGAAAGACAAGAACGAATGTGATACTGACACCGCACGAAACGACTACATAGATAAAGGGAATAAATCATAGACAAGGTCCGTTAAGACTATATGCAGAAAAAATCTACAACTGCTCCACTTCACCTTTAGAAGTCAAGTTATACACGCAACGAGTTTTTTATTCTAAAAGATTTTTTTTTTATCAAATACCATTATTTAAGCAAATAAATACGACACCTCTACGACATGTTACTCACATAGTATAAGAAAACAAAAAATTACACTCATATCTGAATATGGTGTTTCACGGGGTATAAAGGTTCAGAGAAAACATTTTCCATCGTTGAAAAATTAAAATAGATATATATAAATTATTAGACTTATGTTTTGAGATAGGAAAGTGTCTTTCAAGCTTAAAGATAAATTTTACCGCATAACTATAAAGTCCGTAATGTTATATAGTATTGAATATTGGACGGTAAAAAGTCAACAAGAGCACAAGATCAGTGTCACAGACATGAGGATATTGCGTTGGATGTGTGGCCATACGAGACAAGATAGGATTATGAATGAACATTAGAGAAAAAGTAGGAGAAGACCTATTATAGAAAAGATGAGAGAATCTCGCGCTTAGGTGGTTTGGGCGTGTAAAGAGAAGGCTTCTTAGAAGTCCTTGTAAAAGAGTAGATCGGGTGGAGAATATCCCAATAGATAGAGGTAGAGGGAGGCAAAGAGAAAACTATAGGTGAAACGGTTAAAAGATCTAGATTTGAATGACATTTCAAGACTTGGTTCGTGACGGACACAATAATGTCGTTTGATCACGTATGGCCGAGCCTCACCAGTGGAAAAGAACTTGGTTGTTGTTGTTGTTGTTGTATTAGACTTATGTTTTGAGATTATTTTAAACTTAGAGTGTTATTGTAGTATCATTGTATATTTTATATAAGATTAAGTTTTACATTGAATAAGATAAACTCTTAAAGAGTGTTTATATATGAATTATGTTTTTTAATAAATACCTTATAGTATTGAATTAAATGTAAACTTGAATTTGTCTTAATACACACACATGTGAGCCCCGCCCCATCTTGTCTACGTGTGTGTGACTTTAATCTAATTTTACTTTAGATTTACCTTTTGTCAACTTACTTAGAAACTAAAATATCACGTTGGATCATTCTATTGGGCTACTTACTTAATAAATTACCTTCCTCTATTTATTTTTGCTTCACTACCAAAACTACACATCTATCAGATTATATATTAGCTTACTTCTCACACACATTTTGCTCTCACCACTGTTTATCTTTTACATCTTCTCTTTTTCGTAATTGTGCACACACCAAAGACACCTTTATTTCTCTGTTGAGACTTCTTGTGTTAGAACGAAAGGTATTGTTACTCAGAATATTAACATTATCCTGTCAACGAGTTTACGAGGAGATTCATGTTTAATCTTGAAGAGTTACTTGTCAAAGTCATTCCACCAAATATTATTTTAGGTAAGACAAAAATAAATCCTTAAAAATAATACTTAATATGATTCATAATATACCCATTTTAATCATTCATTTATTCTTGTCAATTTTTCTCTTGTTGAGTCTTTATTCTTCTTATTTTTGAGATTTTAAATAGTTAAAATGCTAATACTCATATTTATATTTTCAACATAAATATCATACCGGTAGTTATCACGTTGACTTAGGGGGAGGCGTAAGATGTACGGTAGTTTTCACGTTCACTTAGGGGGAGGCGTAAGATGTAAGTCTGCGTCTCTTAACGTTTTATTTTAGGCATTCACAGACCACGAGAAAGTATTTTATTTAATTTAATTTTTTTCGGGTACCTGAACTAGTATTATTTTTTAAGGAGAAACTTTTAGGTACTACGCACTCAAATCAACTTTCACGAACGCACCATCTGTGATATACAGCTTTTCCCCATCTGTGATCACTTTTATGTTGTATGACTCTAAACCGTCAGATTTAAAGAAAAACTTTTATGACACTAAGATGACCACAAGAATATTAGTTGATTCTCAAAAGCATCTCCATCCCAACATCTTTGCCTTAAAAAAAAAAAAATTCTATCTCCTTGAAGGTCTTTGCTTGTAATGTAAATCACCATTTAGGTGTGAATACTTGATAAGAATTACTACGTGGGCCAATCAAGAGTTGACATGAGGATTTCGATTTACATTCGCATTTTTTAATTTTCTTTTTATTTGAGATTAATTTTTGAAATCGTGGTTGTATTGGATTATATATATATATAAAAGACATATTTAATGAGAGAAATTTTTATTGTGAGAAGATGAGATAAGTAAATTTTGATCATACAACTATATATAAATGGTCAAAATTAAAAATTACTTAAAAAGCATGTATTTATATTCTAATTTTAACCATTCATGTAAGATCAAATTATCAATATTTACTTATTTCACTTCTTACAATAAATCCCACGTGAATTGTAGCAGACCACGCGACTTCATTTTGAAAGATCCTCTTAATGATGCCACTTCTCTAATAGGAATCATTAGTGATGTAGTAATGTTCCCTCCCACAAAAAGGCATCTCAAGGGTGGCCCTAGGTTTTCCCCTCACGGGAAGTAACATTTGTACTCTTTCCATCAAAATAAGATCGTATAAATTTTTAACAAAATGTAAGTTATTATCAATGTTCAAATAGAATGTAAAAATAAGTTGATATATGTAAACATAAGTTGATATATGTAAAAATTGTTAAATAGTTTTATATCAATATTCTATGTTTTGGGTTTTATTTTGCTAAAAGTGTTGATTGTCTTTATGTTTTCTGTTTACCTAGTTTATGTTAGGATTATATTTGAAACTTATTTAGATACTCAAACAAAATATTTTGAGAACTTGAAATTTACAGATATGCTAAGATATGATTTAATTCAATGAACAAAATTTAAAAAATTGGATATTGGTAATAACTGCTTTTCCTTATCTTTTTTTTTTCCCCTTTCATATAGCTTCCATATGCTTCGCACTAAGAATAAGTTACATTGAGATGCATGTAAAAAGACTTGCTAGAGATGTACCAAAAAAAAAAAAAACTGTTTAGAGATGTGGTTCAGGATCATATGGTACATGGAGCAAAACAAAAATATCAATATTTTATTGTATCATCTATCTCTTTTATGGAAACTCAATTTTAATAACAAAATTAAAGTATCAAAATTAGTTTGACTATTTCATTTTTCTTTTTCTTTATAGTATTATAGTAGGATGAAAGATACATATACCCGCTCAACCCAGTAATGATATGTTAAGCTTTTATTAGTCTTCCTCCAATACTCCTAATAGAAAATGTTCATGCCATAAGTCCAAACACATTCATTAAGATTGAAATTTTTGGATATTAAAAGATAGGAGAAGTTTAAATAACTTTTTAACCTCTTTAACATCACAAACGTATATTCTCTACTACATCCGGAGATCATGAAGCCAACTTTTTCATATAATAGTATCTCTATGTATTTATCAATTTCTAACAAGTTTTATGTGTACGAAAACAATATATTATATACAACAAATGATATATCAAGAACCAAATGTAGATTCAGTGGAGACGGCGGCTTAACGTATTTGAAGGCCTAAAACTTAATTACAAAATGAGGTTTTTTTTTAATTTATTAAATATAATATAATTTTTAATAAAAAATAGTTTTCTAATTTATTTATGCATAAAATTATTGATTGATTTTTAAAATTTTATTATTTTATTGTCAATATTTTCATCATATTGTTTTTTATAAACAATACATTTACTAGGAAATATAGGTTCTATTTCATTTCGGATATAATTTCTTTAGAAAAATATTTAATAACAATTCAAAAGAATAGTAAAATTTAATTAAAACAATAGTAAATAGAACCATATTTCCAAGTTGATGAAGAACACTTAATTTGTCTGAGTGCAATTGAAATTGCTTCTAAAAAATATCTTATATTTTAATAATCAAATATGAAAGCAACAAAAATATGAAGAGAATAAGAAACAAATATAAGAGCAATAGATACTAAGAAAACAATATGAAAGCAATACATATGAGAGAGTATTATTTTTTTCAAAACTTTTTAAAGGTAAAGAGAATAAGAAAACAATATATACTAAGTTTTTTTTTATAAAAAAAATTGTTTTTATAAGAAGAAGTTGATTGTTTGCACAACTCCATATATATGAAAAGAAAAGATCATTTTACGTGAAATAAAAGAGAATTTGTAAGGAAGATGACAAATAATAGAGATATAAAATTATGAGAGGAAAAATAATTACAAGATACAATTATTAAGTACCACTTGATTAATAAGAAAGCGGAAAAGTAAATAAAAAAAGAAATTAATTAGGAATCAATAAAATGCAAAAATATATAAAACCTTAAATTAGACTTTATTATTAAAATTATATTTTTATTTTCTATATATATATATATATATATATATGTGTGTAGGGTCTAAGACAAGGATTTTATTAGCTTTATCTTAGAGCCGACCCTGAGTGGGGAATAATATTCCAATTTTATTTGTGAAATGTAATCTTGAAGAATTATTTAACTTGAGTGGGGTCTAGGGCACTCCTTACTGTAATTTTGAATTATTTAACTGTATTTCTTAATGAGCCTTAATCCTTGAAGAATTATAATCCTCTAATTTCTGGTTCTACCCGATTTGTTAATAATTTTTTTAAGTATAGATCAACATATACTAGAAAAAGAAAAAAATAATTTCCTTTTTAGTTTGAAGTTTGTATTTGGTTTGTTATATCTCTATCTATACACAAATTAGTGGAGGTTAAAATTTAGTTTGCAGGCAAGCAGTATGCTATCTATGAAAAGTCATAAATGACTCTTACTAATTTTTTTTCAAATTGTAAAATTTCAAAGGAACTACAAGCAGCAATATCATTGCTTGCTCTAAGATAATTTGGGCTAGCTTATCTTTACTGTCATTAATGTTACTTTTTTATGGCCTAGTTATCAGGATGCTTGGTTAGTTTTTCCTTTAACTACATTAGTTCTTAGTGGATATTTAATAATTGAGACTCCACCGTTGCGCTAATTTTATTACTTTATAATGGATGTACTACCTTATCATTTTGTTGGGTAATTTACTACATTGGATTGTGGACTGGGATCATGCCTATAGCTCAACCCAACACGCACTATGTTGGGATTCATCGTAGACGCCCTTAGCAAGAGCTCGCTTATAACACGCGGGTAAGATTTCGGTTATATGCATATCAGACTACGACATCAGGTAACAACAACTTTATTGTAAGATTTGTGCAATGGATAAATCCTAAGAATATCTGTTATTGTCAATCATGATCTTGCAGAATAATAACACTCATAACTGCCTCTAACTACCCATAATTGTAATATTTATATTATGATCTTATATGGATTCTCTGTAACTAGATAAGGAACATATCTCTTCCCCTGTAACTATTATGAAAGCATATCTTTCCAACTTCTATAAAAATCAAGCTTATTCACCTTCTCAGGTAACTTATGACTCACTGCATAAGCCCTACCTGTGCATGGCCTGACTTGAGCATTGGAGCCCCTTTGTAGATATTAACCCCTTCGTCTCAACACACTCTGCTGCGCAAGGAAGAAACCACCGTGATGTGCTTATCTCAAGTACACCTCTGAATCCACTTTAGAACATTGGCATCGTTTGTGAGAATGATAAACTTTTATTCCCAACCAACCATGGTGAACACAAGACAAAACTCGAGGAAAGGAGATGCTACACAAACCTATGCTGACCAAAGGCCCCAGCAGCGCAACATCGTTCCCACCCTGTTCCATCACTAGCTGTTGAAGCCTTCGCTATGAGAAACCAGACACCCAACGCAGAACTTCCACGCGATGGGCATGAAACCTCACTTTCTGACAAGAGCCCCCATCCATCGCACAAGGTTCCTGTGAGGGATAGACTTGGAATCTACATCCAAGGAGCCAATTCCAACGTTCATAAGTCTAAAATCACAGTGCACCAACGCTAGGATCCACTAACGTTGAAGCTGATGAACGTATGTTTCACCTAGAACACACGAGTCGATCCCACATATCAAGAAATTAATTCCAGGATATGGTGCAAGAACACAGGGTGATGTTAGAAGAACAAAAACGCAAATTAGAGGATCTGGGACGGACTGCACATGACGGTCATCCCAGAATGCAACGTCAAATCGGAAGGCAAAACGTTGATAATATCCAGAGGGGACCGCACGTTGATGCCAATATGTCTAATGTTGTCAATAACAACCTGGAACACAGCGATCAGGAACAATTTTTCTTTGCCTAACTATTAGAATATAGAGTCCTAAGAAATTTCAAATTCCTAGCCAATGTGGAGCTCTGTGATGGGACTATAGACTCTCAAGAACACATAAACGTTTATATCCAATCTATGTGCTTCCATATGGGACCCTCATGTTACTATGTTGAGCCTTTCCCCTTATCCTGAAGAAGGGAGCCATCAAATGGTTTGTTACATTTCCACGAGGATCTATCATCGACTGGATAGACCTCAGATAGTATTTCTTGCTCCAGTACACTACTAGTAAGGAACAACCCAGATCCATTCAGTCTTTATCTAAGATTCGCCAAAGGTGCGATGAGCCCCTTCGCGAGTATGTTAAAAAGTTCAGCACGACATATACAAATGTTGAAAACTTTAATGATAGAATTGCCCTCCATTATGCTAGAAGTGGTCTCCAAGCCGATTCTGAGTTCTTTGCATCTTTGGCAAATAAAAAATTAGAGAACATGTAAGAATTTTGACAACAGTCCTAGAAATATATAAACCTTGAGGAGGCGACTGAGGACCAGAGGAGATTGGAGGAATGTGAGTCCTCTCACCAGAAGGCCAACCACAAATCACAGTCCCGGAACCCCAAGGATAGTATACCCTAGGGCAAATACTCCAATTACACTCTTTTGAATACCTCAAGTGAGATAATCTTGAGGGAAGTGTTACAGACAGAGTTTCAGGACATCAAGAGGCCACCTCTCTTGAAGAAGCACAAGCAGAAAGATTGTTCCAAACATTGTACATGGCACAAAAACTACGATCATGAAACTGTGGACTTCTACCAACTCTGCGATGCCATTGAGTTCTTGATTAGGGTAGGATGGCTGGAACAGTACATCAGTCATGCTCAGGACAATGAACATCGCGGAAGGCAAAGCGATGTGAGATGTAGTCCTCAACGAAGCCTCTCTACAAGCCAAAGAATGACTCAAAGTCCCAGGAGAAGATCCAAGAGTCCACCTCGTCGTGATACAAACGATCGGTAAGACAGGAACAGGGAAACTCCATCTGATAATAACGATAACCGTCATGCCTAGCCTAATAGAATCATCAACCTTATTGCAGGTGCATTTACTGGTAGTGGCTCATCCAATGGTGCTCAAAAGAAAACCCTCAGGATGGTTGTGTTAAGTGTTTCCCACACTGAGCCTAAGTCACAGACCGGAGAATGAAAGACGCCCCCTATCACTTTTTCAGATGAAGACGGCAGAATTATCCCGATTCATAATGACCCACTTGTTATCTTAGGGATCATTTCTAATGCCAAAGTCTAACGCGTCTTCGTTGACCAAGGGAGTTCGGCAGACATCATGTTTACAAATCTTTACCAGAAGCTGGAACTCCTACGTACAAAGCTAACCCCCTACGATGGGGAGCTTACAGGGTTCGCTGGTGAGAAGATCACCCCGACTAGATACTATGAGACCCACTTAACTCTGAGGTCCCCTAAACTCTGAGGTCCCTTAAACTCTTCAGGACTATCAAGGTCAGGTTTCTGATCGTGGACTGCCCCTCTGCCTACAACATCATCTTAGGCTACCCTGCGTTAAACGTACTTGGCGTTGTGGTATCTACTACCCACTTGGTCATGAAGTTTCCCAGTAAGAGTGACGAGGTTGTCACAATAAAGGGCAACTAAATTGCAACTCAGAAATGCTACAACGAGAGCCTCAAAATTTGTAGGGTCCCCAAGAAAGCGAAGGCTGGCACATCTAGCTCGGTTCTGGATTAGGTCAACATCCTTATGATCGTGCTTGATGTTCGAGAAGAAATCCAGGGTACTAGACCCCATTTGGAGGGTGAACTACACCCTATCCAACTTAGCACCAAGCTAGATCATGTCACCAAGATTAAAGTAAACCTGAAAGAAGAAGAGAGACGCCAGCTAATTAAGCTCATACATAAAAATAAAGATCTCTTCGTCTAGATGTCCTCCGACATGCCTGGGCTCGACCCCGCCTTCATCTGTCATCACATGTCTATCAGGGAGGATGCAAGGTTGGTCTCCTAGAAGAAAAGAAAAGTTGGCCCAGAAAGGCAGCAAATTATTGAAGAACGGGTGAATGAGTTGCTCAGTGTCGACTTCATCAGGGAAGTACCATATACCACATGGCTATCCAACATGGTCCTGGTGAAGAAATCAAATAGGGAGTGGAGAATGTGTGTAGATTACACAGACTTGAACAAAGTCTGTCCTAAAGATCCGTACCCATTTCCCAATATGGATAAACTGGTGGACAGTGTTAGCCATGGCAACCATCACCCAAGAGGGGGGTGAATTGGGTGATTACAGATTTTTAAAACAACTTGGAGAAATTATGCATTTTGATATTTTCAATCAACACATGCAGCAAAATAAGTTTAACAAAGATATAACTATTGTAAATTACTCAAATACAACTTGGGTTATAGGATAAATCAAGCAAATAAACTAGATATCAAATTCAATTCAAGTATATATAATTAAAGCACAAATGTAAAGAAGATAGAGTTAAGAGAAGCAAACACAGTATATATCCTGGTTCAGCCACCAACCACTTGTGGCCTACGTCTAGTCCTCAAGTAAACCACCCAAGATTTTTTACTATTACTTTAAGCTTGAACAGGTGCTTGAAACCTTTACAAACTAGAGCACTCTTCACACATTAGGATGTTTCACCCTTTGTGTTTGAGCCTCAACAAATAGGAATATCTTACCTTTACAATTTCTTTGAGGGATACCTCACCCTCTTTACAGTGAATCAAGATATAAAAGAAAAGAAAAACTCTCACAAGAGTAAATGATACAAATTGAAGTACTATGAACCTCTTTTAGGATATCTCAAAGTTTTGGCGAAAAAAAGCACAAGAAATATGTAAAAATATGAATAACAAATTAAAGCAAGAAAGAATGGTTTCAGATTGTTGGGTGTATGTAAAAGATGACCCAAAACTATGTAATTATAGTGTTCTTGAGAAAATAGTCATTGGGTATAATTTAATATCACATTAAAGCCTCTGAAAAAATAGTCATTGCGTGTTCTGGGTTGTGTTTATTTGAATAACCCTTTGGTTATTCGAATAAATACTCAAAAACATGATCTGGAACGTTTTTTGGGTTGTGTCATTCGAATAAATCTTTAAAAAACACATTCTGGAATGTTTTCTGTAGTATGATATTTGAATAACACATCTTTTATTCGAATAAACCACTCTGATTTTGAAAATTGACTTTAAATGGTCATAACTTCTTCATTTCTCATCCGTTTAAAGCAAATGACCACTCATTGGAAAGAACTTTGAGTTTATTTTCAAATGGAACAAGTTTAAGAACAAAACTCGAAGTATTTTGAAAGTTATGATCAAAAGAGTAATCAAAGGTCAATTTTGCAAAACTCAAACTTGACTATTTTTTATAGTTTTGAACTACCACCATAACTAGCTTTTCAAAACTTGTCTGTTGGATATTTTAGCATGTGAAAATCATTTGTAAATATTTGAAAACATATTTTAGATATCAAGAAGGCTTCTTACATAAAAGACGCTAAGTCTTATAAGTTATACCATTTAATCTTCCTTTGGACTTGGTCTTTAACATGACTTTTTTGTTATCAAAACCTTCATGAAATAGGCATTCACATTCTCCTTAAGTTGAGCATAATTGAGATATTTTGCTTTCTTGTTGCAATGCTCACTCTTGGTACTTAGATTATCTTACAAAGTATTGCTCACTTAAACAAACATAGTTAGTCCAAATTCATAATTCAATATCTTCATATGCATGATTCATAAATGTATAACTCTAATTAGTTTAACATGCATATAAGACTTTCATAGACATATCCAAATAAGACATTTATTAATTATTAATAGATATGCTCTATATAAGATGTAACAAAGAACACTTTACACATTTTCATAGAGTCAAATCCAATGTTAATTCATTATAGCATTATTAGATATAGTATATAAAGAATGCTTCACATATCTCATTGCATGATTGTTAAGTGAAATATAACTAGATAAAGTACATGATCATGCATGATATAATATAATCTATTAAGTACATCTATGTAGCATAAGCATCATTCTTTTTAGCTTATATTTGTCATCATCAAAACTTAACATATTAAACCATTGGGGCAAACTTATTTCCATAGACAGCTCTTTAGGCTTTCGATTATTTTCATTCATGGATGCATACTTTAGGTACAACCAGAACCTAATGTACCCCGAAGACGAAGACAAGACTACCTTCATCACTAATAGGGTGAGTTACTGCTATAGGATCATGCCCTTCTGTTTGAAAAATGTAGGAACCACCTACCAAAAAATGATGAATAAGGTCTTCGAAGACCAAGTGGGGAAGATATTAGAGGTTTATATTAATGACATGATAGTAAAGACCCTACAAGACGGATCACATACAGTGGACCTCGAAGAAGTGTTTGCACAACTCTGGTAATATAACATGATACTTCACCTAGAAAATTGCGCTTTTAGAGTCCAAACAGGCAAGATCTTGGGTTTCATGCTAACTGACAGTGGAATTGAGGCTAATCCAAATAAATGTCAAGCAATGCTCAACATGTGTAGCACTCAGAATATCAAAGAAATGCAGCAGTTAACTGGCCTGATTATGGCCCTCATATGATTCCTTGTTAAAGTTGCTCATAAATCCCTCATCTTAGTCAAATTCCTCAAGAAAAAGAAGGATTTTGAGTGGACTAAGGAGTGTGAGGATGTATTTTCTTCTTTGAAGAATCTTCTGTCATCTGCCCCCATACTGACATGACCGGAACCCAGTGAGACATTGTCCTTATACCTTTCAGTACATGACAAAGCTATAAGCTCAGAACTAGTTCGGGAAACGGTGAAAGGATAGAAGTCGGTCTATGTCATAAGCAAGGAACTGCAAGGACCCGAGATCCGTTAATAGAAAATCGAAAAGGTTGTCTTTGCACTTATCACCATAGCCAAGAGACTCAGGCAATACTTTCAATACCACCTAGTGGGGGTAAGAACAGATCAACCTATCTGCCAGGTGCTGCACAAGCTAGACTTAGCAGGGAGAATGATTGCATGGTTCTTTGAACTTTTCAAGTTTGGGATTGCATACGAGCCCCGTTTAGCGATAAAGGCTCAAGTATTCTATGATTTTCTAGCTAAACTCACTTCAGACCCTAGCAATCCCAAAGAATTTCTTGGACCATATTCGTTGATGGATCCTTGAACCCCAAGGGAAGTGTGTTGGTGGTGAAATCTGCAAGTACATGAGTTAACAAGTAATATATGAGAGTAGAGTATCATGTCTCAAGGGATTGACAATTAGAGGCGTGCTAAAACTCAACCAATTACCACAAATTCTTATCGAAATAATCAAAATGTAAGAGTAGTTGCAATTGAATTACAAATTGAATGAAACAAACTAGAATGTACCAAACACTAAATTCACAAGAGAAAGATGAGAATGATTAAGGTCTAGGGGTCCCTATTCACTTGTTACTTCAAACAATAATTCACAATTCACAAGTTCCTAAAACAAGCAATAAGTAAAGGCTTATGTCTAGGATAATTACCAATGTGAAACATATCCAATCCACTATGTGTCCATGTGAGTTAGCATAGGAATTACTCATTAAGACCATTTATCAAACACTTGCTATGCATGATTAAGGAGTATGTGTCTATCCCTTTAGTTAATCAACACACTCAAACTAATAGAATGTAATTGAACATACATCAACTATACCATATCCATATTCACAACACCTTATTTCTAGTTCTATTAGAATACTAAAATCATGCAATTGATTATCAAATAATAACAAGCATTAAGTATAGATATGAGAACAAAACCAATTTCATTGAAAGAATACTCAACCAATTACAAGGTAGTCAAATTCATAGCAAGATCCTAAAGAGCACCTAGATTAGAGTTTAGTTACACATCATGAAAGAAGAGAAAACTAATGGAGTCATAAAACCCATCAAATTACAAATCAAGAGAGAAAAGGGAAAGAATGAATGAGAATGGTGAGAATCCAATGTTTGATCTTCCTCCTTGATCTTGATTCTTCACTTGAATCACTTCTATCTTCCAAGATTTTCTCCTCTTCTCCCTTTCTCTATGAAGTTTGTGCTTAGTGAAAACAGAAGATGCCCTTCATCCTTCAAAAATCAGATAATAAAGGCTAATCTCGTGTGCCAAGATTTTTTCCATGCCTAGGCGTGGCTTTTCCACACCTAGGCATGTTATGAATCACGTGTTTTGCCTCTGCTGACCACGCCTAGGCATGACTTTTCCACTCCTAAGCGTGGATGTCTCTACCTGAATCTTTCTACAAACCTGAGAGGGCCATGCCTAAGCGTAGATAAGTCACGCCTAGGCGTGGGTTGACAGCATCTCCCCTTCAATTTCCTTCACTCTTTAACTTGTCTTTGAGTTCCTTGCCCCTTCCAAAGTTGCTCCATCTTAATTCTTGCTCCAAGACAATTCCAGAGTCCATCAAATAATGATCAATCCAAATTCCTTAATTAGAATTCTCAAATGTGTAGTTCTTAATCATTTTTTGAGTTAACAAACTAAAATCATCACAGCCATGCAAGAATTGAACAATTGGGCTTGAAAACTTAAGGTTAGCATGCTTATATACATTCAAATTCAAGTGAAATAAATTTATTTCCAGAAGTTATCACACCCTCAAACCTAAAGTTTTTCTAGTCCTCGAGCAAACTAATCCACACAAGGGAAAAAGGAAAACAATCCAATCCAAAGAATAGAAATCATGGGGCAAATTAAACTAGCACATAACCAACTTTCAATCATCATTTATACCCTCAAAAATCACTTCTTAACCTCATAACAAGGTCCTCACATGCAAGAAAATTCTCACAATCATGATTACCCTTGAATGTCATTTTTTTTTGCATGAAAGATTTCCCACATTTATATGTTTGAGACTCTTTCCTAATCTTAAAGAGCAAGCTGGATGAATTTATAAAATGTACATGTACTCTCAAAAGAATGTCTTTCATCCCTTTCTCCACTAATGTAGGCAATACAAGATCAAAGATCATAATGGTCTTTTAAGCTTATAATGTGAGGCTTAGGGTAATGGCTAAGAAAGAAAGGGAAGGATTTAACTTCAAATAGTAAACACATGATCACACATTTCCATTGCATTAAGTCAAGCATGTAAAATGCACAAAAAGAATCCAAAAATGAAGAACCGCCCCTCTTTATTCCAATTTTTTTTTATTTATTTATTTTAAAGAACAAATATATATGAGTATTTTCTTTTGCTGAATGAGGTTACAATTGTATAACAGCCCACACATTCTTCTTTTTCTATTGTGTTCACCTTTTTTAATTTTATTTTATTGATTTTGAACAAGGGTTGGTTCCCAATTGATCCTAATTTCCTAGTATTATGCAAAATGATTTGGCTTAACTCAACAAAAATGTCTAACCTTGACTTATCTCCTTCTTATGATGAGTTACAAGATGCCTTTGAAGAATTGCATGACGAATCTTTAAAACTCACAAAACAAATTTCTTCTTCTAAGAAAACAATCTCTTCTCTAGAAAATCAAATTCTTATTTTAAATAAAGAGATTGAAGAATTAAAAATTGAAAATGAAACTTTGGGAATTATCGATGCATGCTCATCTCATTCCTCACATGCTTCTACTTCTTCGTCTTGTTCTTCATGTCATTTGCTTGAAAAAGAAATTGAAGATTTAAAGAACACTCTTGCTAAATTCACTCTCGGAAGAGATAACTTAAATATCATATTAGGAAAACAAAAGGTTGTTTTTGAAAAAGCTGGAATTGGTTATAACCCGAAAAATCAGCATAAATCTTATAAAAATTTCTTTGTTTATTCAAGTACTTCTAGTAGCCCATTTATTAAATATTTTTATTATGGAAAGAAGGGTCACAATGCATCAACTTGCAATGCAAAGAAAAATATTAATACAATGGCTGGAACAAAAATTATTTGGGTTCCTAAGGGAACAATACCTACAACTAACGTTCAAGGACCTAAAAAGATTTGGGTACCAAAAACCAAAAAAATTGAAATATATTGTAGGTGTGCTTGAAGACCAAGAGCTATCTTTGGCATTTTGAAAATGGCTACTACAAGCACAAGATCGAAAATAATTCTAAGCTCTCCTCCTTATTTTCATGAAGTTTGGACTTGCAATCTTTGATAAAAATATCCCATAATGTATTCTGTAAGTACACTATCTTTAGGTATGCTTTTCTTTCTTAATTTCCATCTCTGAACGTGCTTAGTAATATATTTCTGATAGGTTTATTCAAATAAACCCATGGTTATCCGAATAAAACTCAACCAGTTGCTCATATCTATGTGTTGCACATCAGTTCTATTCGAATACCACTCAATTTATTCGAATAATCTGAGCCCAGCAACCACAGTCCTTTTATTTGATATCTATTCTATTCGAATAACTCAGTAGTTATTCGAATACCATAGCCTTTGAAAGTTTTTTCTGATGCTTTTCTGATAAGTCTATTCGAATAACATTTTTTCTTTTGCCTTTCATATTTCATAATTTATAAACTAGTCTATTCGAATAACACAATAGTTATTCGAATAAACGTCTAGAAACCGGTTACGACGTTTGAGTTACCTTGTTATATACATATATATAAATATATCATCTATGCTCTCTTTTTTATTGAATGCTCAACTAAATGTAATTAGCCAAATTTAACTCTATGAATGACATGTTTTTTTTTAATGAAATACATCTTATTTCTTTTGAGCGTATATTTTATGCCTTAAATGAAAATCACATGATGCACTTAAATGCATTTTTTTTTTGCTTGTTCTTGCCCCTTCATTTTCACAAGATTTTTTTTTTATGATAAATTCCTTGTAATGCAAATTCTTAACCAAATGTAATTGACTATTATTTTCTTTTATAACAAGCAAGTGATAATTTGTACTTGGCTAAATTAAACAATAAAATGAAATATTTTTTCTTGTGAACTCATTTGCTGTTTTGGCTCATTGTTTTGAATGCTTATTGGCTTATGAGTTTGGCTAACCTCTATAGATCTAAAAATTAATGGATACCAAGGAAAGTTCTTTAAATTTTATTGTAGGATTATAACTACCTCAAGCACACATTTAAATGAAAATTATTCAACTTGAGGGAAATGAATGAAGAGGACATAAGGAGACTTCCTTCAAGTACATTGAAATGGAATACTCAATGGAAGAAAGCTCAAACTTAAAGGACCAATAAACAAAGAACATTACAAAGAAGCATCTCTCTTTATCTAATTCAATAAGTATCTCTATCCCTAAGTGATTGTGATATTATATATGGATTGTATGATACTCATTGATTAATTGATCTTAAATGATTAAATATTTTCCTTACATGAGTAGTATGCTTAGCATTGACAATGTGCCAAATTAGATATTAACTTACTAATGTTGTCATTGCATATAGGGTAAATAAAGTTAATTCTATACAATGCTCTGATCCCTATAGCATATTTCATCAAAGTAAAATGTTTGATATCTATGATTCTCTTGATATATGACAGATTTATAAGAAATTGATAACAAGTGGTAAATATTTTACATTTTGATAACAAGTGGGATCAAATATAAGTAATTCTCTTGGTATATGTAATGACTATTTTGATGATAATACAACGCAATTAGTTGATTAATGAATGAATATATCTTTGCTAATGTGATGAATATTGTACTTATCTTGCTAAATTTATAAAATCATACTCTATTGCTATTCTGGTATGCTATAATGAAAATATTTTGTTGGAATGGAATATACTCTGTTTAGCTTTATGCTTTATCTTATCCCATCTTTTTTATCATAACAAAAGGGAGAGAAAAAGCTTGAATTCTTTGTTTGAGAAAAGTTATGGGGAGAAAAAGTAAAAGTCCGGTAAGACAAAAATGGAAATTGGATTCTAAAAGTAAAGGGGAGTTGTTGTGCACATCTCTGACATACATCACCTCTTATGAAAATAGGGGGAGTAAATATCTCTAAATAACTTTGTGAATTCCAATTTATATGAACTAATTCTTTTCTCAGATGTTAATTTGTCATCATCAAAAAGGGGGAGAATGTAATTGGACATATGCCTTTGAGGATTTTGTTTTGATGATAACAAACGTGAAGACTAAAATGAAGATGATAGAAAGACCAAGTCCAAGATCACATAAGAATAGCTTTAGGGCTTAGGATCTTTTTGTACAGAGCTCACTTTAATATCTCTCAGTTTTGAAAGAAAAATAAATATCTTTTTTTCTTTTAAAAAGAAACTCAAGTGTTTTTGGAATGATTTATTCAAAATTGGGTTCTATTGTTTTATTCAAATAAAACTTATTCCATTCGAATAAAACTTTCTCCAAGCCTCTGTTTTTAATATCCTTATTCGAATAATGTTCTTGCTATTCGAATAATGTCCTTCAATTATTTTTGTTTTCTAAACTGCTATTCGAATAATAGCTTTTCAAAAGCTTCTATTTTTCTTAAAAGAATATTCGAATAAACCACTGTTTATTCGAATAAAAGGACCTCCAGAAAGGCTTCTCTCAAATGAGTTATTCGAATAACTCAGTAGTTATTCGAATAAACTCAGTTTTCCAAAACTGCTTGTTAAAAGAGTTATTCGAATAGACTTAAAGTCATTCAAATAACCCATATTAGCTGGCCCTTTACAATGTCTTCACAAACAGTGTTATTCAAATAAAGTTTCATTTATTCGAATAACCACGGTTATTACGAACTCTGATATGAAATCAAGTTTTTGAAATATTAAGCATTTATTATCCCCAACCGTTGTTTCTTTGAAATTTCTCTATAAATAGAAGCCTTGGGTCCTCTCTAAAATTCCCCCAACATTCTGATTAATTTTCTGCTTGCTCTATCTTATGAAATTATTTTCTACGCTCTACTTTCGATTAAAACTTTGAGATATTTCTGTGAGAGCTCCATTAGCACTTCAACTTGTGTAATTTACTCTAAGTGAGAGTTTCTCTTCTTCATCTATTTCTCTAATATATTGTATTGAGGGTGAGGTATCCCTCTAAGGTTTGTATTGAGGGTGAGGTATCCCTCTAAAGTTTGTGTAAGGGTGAGGTATCCCTGCAGGCTGAGGCTTTAGCACAAGGGTAGAGTTTCCCTGTGTGTGAAAAGTGCTCTATTGTGTAAAAGTTGCAAACACCTGTTTTAAGCTTATATTGAATAGTGAAAAATCTCAAACTATGTTTCAGGGACTGGACATAGGCCACAAGTGGTTGGTGGTTGAACCAGGATAAATATCGTGCCTGCTTTTCTTCTCCTTATCTCTTTATTTATTGCTTTGAGAAATCTGTGTTAAAAAGAATTTGCAAAAAAAATTTTAATACTCAATTCACCCCTCCTCTTGAGTACTGAAGCCACTTGGGTAACAGGTGGAGGAGAAGGTGAAGCTACAACTGGTGGAGCTGCAACTGGTGGCGACTCCGAAAAATCATCCATTGGGCATCCTTGACCCAAAGCTAACTAGTGGATGCTCTGATAGATCGTAGTCAGCATCGCTTGCTGCTGGTCTAGGTGTTGATCAATAGAAGTAGCCCAAGCAGCATCAAATACTGGAGCAGGTTATGGGGCCGGTGCAGGAGCAGGCTCTAGGGCTGCAGTTGAGGGCTGGGCTGGGATTTGCCTGCGCTTCTCTTGGGCAGTCATGATGGTCTACACTGCCCTCTCAATCATAGGTGTGTTTAGCTTCACGCACACCTTTGTGTCCTTATATGTCACACAGACTTTATCACACATCTGACAGATGAGGAATGGAAAAAATAAGGATTTGAGCTTTGAAGTAATGCACAGCCTGATCTGGTCATAAAGTATCTGAGTAGTGTCCACTGGTTGAAGATTATGGATCGCATACAACATGTAAGCCCGCTCAGGATATATCTCTGCCCTATGCTCAGTGGGGAGTAAGCAAGAATACACAAAATGGTTCCAAGGGTGCAGCTCACGGCACAAACTCTCCTGCTTGATGAATATGATTGAATGATCCAAGTTCCGCTGAACCTGAATAGGGAAGTCAGGAACATAGATATTGTCCATGACTGTGCTGAAGAGGGTTCCTCCCTCCTCTTCAGGTAGTTGTAGTGTTCTATATGCACAATGGAGTGGAGGAGGGCCAAGGTCCATAACCTGGCGAATACGGTCAACAGAGTAGTCAATCGTCTTCCTTTTGACTCTAGTAGTTGTAGCAAAGCGCTTCTCAGCATAAATATTAGCATAAAACTCTTTAACCACGATAGCCACTAGTTCTTCGGTGGGATGCTCTACAAAATTTTGCCAGTGGAGTGCTTTAGTGGCACTAGAAATGGAAGGGTGACGTATCATATTAATACCATGGAACCCTGGTGTGGTGTGGATTGTGATTAAAATTTAGAATGAAAATCAGTTGCCAAGTTCCATCAAAAATAAAAATCGTGCAACCAGTTGTAGTTAGCAAGGGTCGATCCACAGAGAACTAATTCAATTAACACTATAATTTGAATCCTAATTTAAACACTCAAAAACAGTAAACAATAAAATGGGGGTTTTGTTTGTTGAAATTAAAAACGTAAATTGAATCCAAAACAAAAACAGTAAATATAATTTGAAAAATCAATTAAAAGACAATGGTTAAGAGATGGAATCCACCACTAGATTTATATGATTATGCTAGCTCACATATCCTTTATACCAACATGATCAATTATGTTTTCATGTGATTGTGAGATTAATTCTCTGTTTTCCTTAAGTTTTGGTTAATTCAGCAACCGTTCAAATCAATCCCTAATCAATAGTTATTTGTAAAGCAACCACTCTTACACCTACTTATTGATTACATTAAGATTTAGAAGACTAATCACACTAAGATCCAATTTCACACCGGGATTAAATTACTTAGATCATATGCCTCACTAGTCCTACCACCGCAACCGCGCATAGCAATCCTAGTTTTACCACTTTCGAAATTGGCAAAGAGTATAAAAACCTTTATATCAAATTAAGAACAGAAACATATGAATAAAAACACAATTGTATTGATATAAAGAAATATGCAAGAATCATATAATCAAAACTAGGGTTTCATCTTCCCTTAACCATATAAGAAAACTAGCCACACATGGCAAATTCAAAACCAAAAGAATAACAAAAGAAAAACATTGTCAAGAATAGAAGTGCAGAAGAAAACTAAAGATCAAACTAGTTTCCAAAGGTTGGGGATAATTGATCTCCAATTGCTCGAACCCGAGACTCCAATCTTCGATCCAATCTCCTTCTCCCTTGTTCTTGGTCTTCTCCTTAGCCTCTTGGCAGTTTCCCAGTTCAGACTCTCTTTTTATGACCCTAGGCAACCCTATTTATATTTTTGGATACCTAACACATCATTAGAATTCGTATCTAATGTTCTGATGCGATGACACGGGCCGTGTTGTTGGCCAGGTCCATGTTGAAAATCCAGAGGACACGGCCCACCCCGTGTCATGTGACACGGGCCGTGTCACTTACTTTCTTTAAATTCCTCTCTCTTTCTTTGCTTCTAGGGGTAATATTGATCTCCTGAAAAATACAATGCAATTATGAGTGCTTATAAACATACTTAAGCATAGTTTCACAATAAAAATCCGATTAAACTTCATATCCAGAAACTTAGCTAAAAGTTAACAATTAAGCACACATGAAGTCCAATTAGATCAAATATAAGACACTCAAGATATGAAAATAATCGACAGATCAAACCCCATCTCTGGAATGATGTTAATCTTTCTCATATGCTGCCAAAAGTAGTCAAAAGCCTCTTGAGATGTGAAGAAGGCTAGGTCAAAGATAGGGATCATCATGGTCCTCGGCATGGCTTGGTCTAGCCTCAACAGTTTTTCTTTGATGCTTTAACATGATGATTGATGACCTGAAAAGAAAAAGGTCTTATGAGTACCATTAAATAATATAATGATGAATAGTACTATGTACTAAGTCAACCCAATTGAGAACAAGGTACAATGTAATCATGCATGCCAAATAAATAACGAACGACAATGTAGTTAACAACTCAAGTCAAGGGTCACAAATCAGTTAACACTCATACTAAGGTCATCCCCAAACCAAACTAACCAAAAAGTAGGCAATCAGGTCCAACATAGTTATGCATAGGTCATACCCCAAGTATAGCATTATCAAGTCACAACGCAACCAATTCATAACCCAACTAGTTCACAACCCAAAACCAAATCAATTCAATGACCCAAAAATAGCAACAGATCCTATGAAAAACCACAAGGTGGCTCAAAGTTAATCCATATCTCAAGTAGCATATCAACAAAAATTAGACACTGTCAATAGGCACATGATTAACAAAAACAAAAATCAACCAGAAATGCACATGGTCATTTTTCAGCAGAACTTTTAGCCAACAATCCCAACAGAAATCAGAATTTGGCAATTAACCAGCAACCAATTTAATAAGCACTGTGACAAATCTACAATTGATAAGCAATTACAAAATGTTCTAAGTACGTACAATATGTCAATCATGGAAACAGAGCATATCATAGCCAAATTAATCACAACACCACCAAATTAAGCACAACACAACCCAGTTAATCACATGTTAAACAAGTCACTCACAAAATGGAATTTAATCACAGCATAACATAGGCTTAGCACCTGGTATGACAAAGAAATGGAGAAAATAGCAAACTAACCTTGAGGGAAGCACAAAGTGAACCAGGGTACCAGAAAACCAAGATTAAATGTTATCAAAGAACACAAAAGAAAAAATAATAACAATATAAATCTGTTACATGAGTGTGGGTGGAAAAAAGGAGAAGGTAGGGAAGGTGAAATGTGAGAAGTGGGGGTTGGTGTGGTGGTCATGTAATGGGGAAAAAATAAAGTGAGGGAGGAGTGTTGCTAAGGCACGGTTGGTGGTGGTGGTCAAGGGGTGGTCTTAGAGTGAGTTGAAAATAGAGGGGAAGAAGAAGAGTTATGTTGGGTGAGAGGAAGAAAATGAAGGTGGCTACAGTGGCTATGGGGGAAGGGAAGGCTTATGAAAGAGAAAAGAGAGTGGGGAGGGTTGCTGTGTGTACGAAAGAGGGAATAGGTTTTAGGGATTTAGGGATTAGGAAAGGAAATTAGAAAGAAAAGAAAGGGTTGTTGCGTTTTGTCCAGCAGTAGACCCATCACGCTTAGGCGCAACATCAAATTTTTTAATTTAATTTTCTTTTGTTAAAAAAATATTTTTCAGAAAGCGCACGCCTAGGCGTGGTATATACACGCCTAGGTGTGATACGCACAACAAAATTTCCCTATTGAGGCAAAGACCTCCACGCCTAGGCGTGATAAATCCACATCTAGGCATGGTTGTCTCTGGAAATTGTAAATTGATGAGACTGAGGCCTCCACGCCTAGGCGTGACCTCCTGAACTTCAAAAAAATACAAAAATAACTATCTGACTCAAATTTCAAGCCTTAAACACATCTTGTCCCTCTCAAATAATTAAGAAACAGTAACAGGAATGTCAACAACTATTAAGGCATCAAATTGAAAAACAAACACTCTAAGGCAATAAAAAAAAACAAAATCAAAACATGAAGACAAATGCAAAATCATGCATAAAAATATCTTAAGCTCAGAGATAGGGTTAAGAAATTGGGTTGCCTCCCAACAAGCGCCTTATTTACAGTCCTGGTTGGACTTGCAGACTTTCAAGATAGAGGAGCAAGGTTGAGTGAGGTTTTGTGCCTCTCTACCTCACCACCTAACCAGAGCTTGAGCCGCTGACCATTAACCTTGAAAGTTGACTTTGAAACCGGGTTTTCTAAGGTTACGGCACCATGAGGAAACAGTTTTGCAACCAAAAATGGACCTGACCACCTAGATTTGAGCTTGCCCGAAAATAGTTTCAGCCTTGAGTTAAATAAGAGAACCTTCTAGCCTGGTACAAAGTTTCTTGGAACAATATGATTGTCATGCCACTTCTTCACCTTATCCTTGTATATCTTAGCATTTTCATATGCTTGTAAGCAGAATTCATCCAGTGCATTCAGTTACAACAATTGTTTCTTCTCACAAACTTCAGAATCCCAATTTAATCTCTTAATGGCTCAGTAAACGTGGTGCTCAAGTTCAACAGGGAGATGGCAAGCCTTGCCAAAAACTAGTTGATATGAGGACATGCCAAGAGGGGTTTTGTAAGTAGTGCGATATGCCCAGAGAGTGTCATCCAGCTTCTTTGACCAATCCTTCCTCCAAGGGCTTACAATTTTCTCCAGAATCCGCTTCAACTCTTTATTAGAAACCTCAGTTTGGCCACTTGATTGTGGATGGTAGGCTGTGGCTACCCTATGTGTCACTCCTGTAACACCCTCCCTAGGGTATCACATGTTTGACTTCCGACTCAAAATCTGTAAAGAAGTTCACACAAGGTTTGAGTTATGAAAATAAGGGTTTCAAAATTTCTTTCTTTACTAAAACGTAAACTTACTGAAAATATTATGTAATACTGAAAATCATATATCAACTATTTATTATGCAACATTGACACCAATTAATATTTCATAATTTAAAGAGAAATATAAAATTAACAAACTCTTTTTTTTTTAATAGTAGCAAACCCCATGACGGGTCCTACTTAATAGCATGGTACAACACTAACGTTAAAACTTAACATACTTATTCTGTTGTGTATCCATCTTGTTGTATCAGACATATGTTCTACATTTGTTCTTTGTCAACACTGCACACCTTCGAGTCCTGAATATCCACTCCTTATTGTTGTCACCAATTCAGAGTATCCATCGCCCAATATGTCTAAGACAACTCATTCTTTCTACTGTTTATTTTAAACAATACAGACACAACAAGACAACATAACAAAGAGGTGAGATCACCTACACCAGTACCAACATGGTAGCACAGAGATAACACAAACAACAATATCATACAGGGATATCATACCAAACTTCCAATAATATATTCAATATTAATCAACTATCATCATCCAATCATATATCAATCCAAGTATTCAAAACAGTTGTCATAGCCAATATTCCTCAATTAATATATCATACAGATATAAGTGTTCAGATTATGCATGTACACAAGACTCGATTTCCTACTCCATGGAGCTAAACTCAGGTCGGAGAAATGATCGAAAAGATCTGTCGGTACCACATTGTGTTTGCTACGCAACAATGAAGATGTATTTTGATGATAACAAACATGAGGATGATGAGAAGACCAAGTCCAAGTATTTAAAGATTAGCTTTAGGACTTAGGATCTATCATGTATGGAGCTGTTAGTTAAATATCTCAAATGATCAAAGATTACCTAAACTAAAGGTTTTTAAAAGATCAAATGTTTTAAAAGTTAAAAACAAGCATTTCGAAGCCTTTTGGAAAGGATTTTGAATCTGTTTTTAATCGAGGTATTCGAATACCTCAATTTGGTATTCGAATAACCCGATTCGTAAACCGATTTTTTTTCTTTGTCAAACAGAGGCATTCGAATACCCCATATGGTATTCGAATACCCGGGCTTCAGAATGAACCATTTTTAAATGAGGCATTCGAATACCCCATATGGTATTCGAATACCCCGCTTTCGAAATATGCCTTATTTTAATGAGGTATTCGAATACCCTTGGTGGTATTCGAATAACTCCAACTTAAAAAGCTTTTTCGAAAGAATTTTTGACAGAGGTATTCGAATACCTCCTTCAGCATTCGAATACCCCACGAGAAACAGAGCTACGTTTTAAACGGGATACGAAAAATCGAAAGTTTTCAATGCCATTAATTGCTCCCAACGGCCATATTCTTCCACGAGCTCTATAAATAGAGGCCTGGGACTTCTCGAAAACTCCCTTGACATTGTGATAATTTTTGCTTGCTTGAAAACATGCTCTACCTTATTCTCTCTTTATTTTCTGAACTTATAATTGCTTAACTCTTGAGATATTTGAGAAACAAATGCTCCTTAGTGCTTCAATTTGTATTTATCTACTCTTAGCGAGAGTTTCACTTCATCTCTATATCTATTTCGTGTATTGAGGGTGAGGTATCCCCAAGAATTGTATAAGGGTGAGGTATCCCTTTTGTTTATTTGAGGCTTGAGCACAAGGGTAGAGTTTCCCGTGTGTGAAAAGTGCTCGCATCTTGTAAAGGTTGCAAGCACCCGTTGTTTAAGCTTGTCTTGAATAGTGAAAAATCTCAAACGGTGTTTCTGGGACTGGACGTAGGCCACAAGTGGTTGGTGGTCGAACCAGATAAATACTTGTACTGTTTTTCTTCCCTTATTCTTTTTATTTTATGCACTTTATGTATTAATTCCTGCAATTTATTTATTATTTGCTCTTTCTTTTTCTCATCTCATCCGTATTCTTTAATAATTATATTGAGCAAAATTTATTTGTTTAAAGTGTTTGCAAAAGTTTTTGTTACTCAATTCACCCCCCTCTTAGTCGGGAAGCCACTTGGTAACAAGTGGTATCGTAGCTAGACTCTTGTATAAAGAGCTTAGCCGCTTCAAGAGAACATGGCTTCCTTAAATGGTTTTTTCGAGGGATCTTCCATAAACCGACCACCCTTTTCAATGGGGATGGTTACGCATATTGGAAGGAAAGAATGAAAATCTTCATCGAAGCTATTGATCTAGATGTGTGGGATCTTTGTCGAAAACGGCGCATTTATACCTACACGCGTTGTCGATGGTGTAAAAACCGAGACACCTAGAAGTGATTGGTCCGATGAGGATAAAAGAAAAGTCCAATATAATTTAAAAGCTAAAAACATCATTACCACGCCTTGGGGTATGATGAGTTTTTTAGAATTTCTAATTGCAAAACCGCTAAAGAAATGTGGGACACTTTACAAGTTACCCATGAGGGTACTAGTGAAGTTAAGAGGTCGAGAATCAATTCTCTAACTCGCGAATATGAACTATTTAGAATGAACCAAGGAGAAAGCATTCAAGAAATGCAAAAGAGGTTCACCCACATTGTTAATCATCTTGCATCTTTAGGAAAAAGTTTTACTAACGAAGATTTGATTAATAAAGTGTTAAGGTGTTTAAGCAGGATTTGGCAGCCCAAGGTGACAACAATTTCATAATCAAGGGACTTGACAACCATGTCATTAGCCACCCTTTTTGGAAAACTTCATGAGCACGAACTAGAACTGAGCAGATTAAGTCAAAGCGAAGAAAATGATAAAAAGAAAAAGGGGATAGCGCTTAAAGCCACTTCCTCAACAATTGACAATGATGATGAAGAAGATGAAGAAAGCTCAGAAAACATTGAGGTAAACGAAGAAAATCTCGATCCGTTAGTTAAAAAATTTGGTAAATTTCTCAAGAAAAAGGGAATGCAAAGAAGACCTCCATTCCTCCGAAGAAAACTCATTACAAAGGCGAAGGAGCTTCATCAACTCCTACTTGCTATGAATGTGGCAAGCCTGGTCATATGAAAATGGAATGCCCATTTACCAAAAGAAGAAAGAGAGACTTGAGAAGAAGCCCTTCAAAGAAAGAAAAGCAAGAAAAGCCTATATAGCATGGGATGAAAACGACATGGATTCAACTGACAAACTCGAGATAGCGAAGAAGCTCAACTCGTCTCATGGCCAAAGGAGAAGAAGAAGAAAGCGAAAATGAGGTAAGTTCTAACTCTACTTTACGCCTCTTATGATGAGTTACAAGATGCCTTTGAAGAATTGCATGACGAATCAATAAAACTCTCAAAACAAATTTCTTCTTCTAAGAAAAAAATCTCTTCTTTAGAAAATAAAATTCTTATTTTAAATAAAGAGATTGAAGAACTAAAAATTGAAAATGAAACTTTGGGAATTATTGATGCATGCTCATCTCATCCTCACATGCTTCTACTTCTTATTCTTGTTCTTCATGTCACACACTTGAGAAAGAAATTGAAGACTTAAAAAATACCCTTGCCAAATTCACTTCGGGAGAGATAATCTAAATATTATATTAGGGAAACAAAGGGTTGTTTTTGAAAAAGCTGGAATTGGTTATAACCGAAAAATCAACATAAATCTTATAAAAATTTTTTCGTTTATTCAAGTACTTCCAAGAAAGTCCATTTATTAAATGTTTTTACTTGTGGAAAGAAAGGTCATAGTGCTTCAACATGCAATGCTAGAAAGAATATTAACACAAAAATTGGGACAAAAATGGTTTGGGTTCCAAAGGGTACTTTGCCTAAAACTGACACTCAAGGACCCAAGAAAATTTGGGTACCAAAAGTTAAAAATTAAAATTGTGTTGTAGGTGTGCTTGAAAGCCAGGAGCTCAAATTGGTATCTCGACAGCGGCTGTTCCAAGCACATGACTGGAGACGACTCAAAATTCACCATGTTTATTCCCAAGAATCATGGACATGTTACTTATGGAGACAACAACAAGGGAAAAATTCTTGGAGTCGGAAAAGTTGGCAAGAATCCAAATTCCTCTATTGAAAATGTGTTGCTTGTTGAAGGCTTAAAACATAACCTTCTTAGTATTAGCCAATTATGTGACAAAGGTAACAAGGTAATTTTTGATTCAAATTGTTGCATAATTGAAGATAAAAATGATAAACATGTTAAATTCATTGGTCATAGAATAAACAATATTTATATGATTAGCCTTGATGATATATCTTCAAATGATGCGAAATGCCTTTTAAGTAAGAATGATGATTCATGGCTATGGCATAGGAGAATTGCACACATTCACATGGATCACCTAAGGAAGTTGGTCTCTAAAGAGCTAGTAATTGGATTACCAAAGCTTAATTTTGTTAAAGATAAATTATGTGATGCATGTCAAAAGGGTAAACAAATAAAGGTCTCTTTTAAATCAAAAAATATAGTTTCAACTACTAGACCTTTACAACTTTTGCACATGGATTTATTTGGACCCTCTAGAACTATGAGCTTTGGTGGGAATTACTATGCTTTAGTGATTGTGGATGATTTTTCTAGGTTTACATGGACCTTATTTCTTGCAAATAAAAATGATGCATTTCTAGCATTTAAAAGACTTGCCAAAGTTATTCAAAACGAAAAAGGTTTTCAAATTTCTTCTATAAGAAGTGATCATGGTGGCGAATTTGAAAACAATGTTTTTGAAAATTATTGTGATGAACATGGCATTAATCATAATTTCTCTCTGCCCTAGAACTCCACAACAAAATGGAGTTGTAGAAAGGAAAAACCGTTCTTTAGAAGAAATGGCGAGAACTATGCTTAATGAGGCTGCTTCTTCCTAAGTATTTTTGGGCGGATCTTGTAAATACACTTGTTACGTTATGAACGGGGCCCTTATAAGGCCTATTTTAAAGAAAACCCCATATGAATTATACAAGGAAGAAAGCCAAATGTCGCATATTTTCACGTTTTTGGTTGCAAATGTTTTGTTTTAAATAATGGAAAAGATAACCTAGGCAAGTTTGATGCTAAGTCTGATGAAGGTATATTTCTTGGTTATTCAAATCATAGTAAGGCTTTTCGTATATATAATAAAAGAACTATGACTATTGAAGAATCTATACATGTTGCATTTGATGAAACTGACCCAAATGGATCGAGAAAGGATCTTGTTATTGATGATGTTGCGAAGCCTTAGCGGAAACACATTTGGATAGCAAAGAAAAAGAAATCAAGGAGCAAGAAGATAAACAAAGACAAGAGGATTCACAAGCTTTGGAGCTTCCCAAAGAATGGCGTACCTCAAAATATCATCCGCTTGATCAAGTAATAGGTGATGTATCCAAAGGTGTAAGTACTCGAAACTTCATTAGAAATGCATGTAACCACTTAGCCTTTGTTTCTCAAATCGAACCTAAAGACATTAATGAAGCCTTTAATGATGAACATTGGTTTCTAGCTATGCAAGAAGAATTAAATCAATTTGAACGAAACCAAGTTTGGGAACTAGTTCCTAGGCCTAATAATCATCCTATTATCGGTACTAAATGGGTTTTTAGAAACAAACTTGATGAAGCTGGCATAATAACTAGAAATAAAGCTAGACTTGTAGCTAAAGGCTATAATCAAGAAGAAGGTATAGATTATGAAGAAACCTATGCACCGTAGCTAGATTAGAAGCTATTAGGATGTTACTTGCTTTTGCTTGCATCATGGATTTTAAGTTATATCAAATGGATGTTAAAAGTGCTTTTTTAAATGGCTTTATTCAAGAAGAAGTATATGTTGACCAACCTCCAGGTTTTGAAAATTATGATTTACCTAACCATGTTTTCAAATTGAAAAAGGCTTTGTATGGTTTAAAACAAGCTCCACGAGCCTGGTATGAAAGGTTAAGTAAGTTCCTTTTAGAACACGATTTTACAAGAGGTAAGGTTGACACGACTCTTTTTATTAAAAATAAAAACCATGATATACTCCTTGTACAAGTATATGTAGACGATATCATATTTGGTGCTACTAACGAAATTCTATGTGCAAGGAATTTGCCAAAATCATGCAAAGCGAATTCGAAATGTCCATGATGGGAGAACTCAATTTCTTCCTTGGACTTCAAATCAAACAAACAAGGAGTGGAACGTTCATTAGCCAAACAAAGTATTGCAAAGAACTTCTCAAGAGGTTTGGAATGGACAACTCAAAGCATATGGCTACACCAATGAGTACTTCGTGCTACTTGGATAAAGACGAAGCAGGTAATTTCGTAGAAATTACTAAATATCGAGGTATGATCGGATCTCTTCTCTATCTCACCGCTAGTAGGCACGATATAATGTTTAGCGTATGCATGTGTGCTCGATATCAAGCTAATCCTAAAGAGTCGCATTTAAGTGTAAAACGTATCATGAAATATCTAGGTGGCACTACACAAGTGGGCTTGTGGTACCCCAAAGGTGCCACTTGTAGTCTTATTGGTTATTCGACTCCGATTTTGCTTTGGATGCAAATTGGATCGGAAAAGCACTAGTGGAACATGTCACTTGCTTGGCAATTCCTTAGTTTCTTGGCATAGCAAGAAACAAAATAGCGTGGCTTTATCCACCGCCGAGGTGAATATGTGGCGGTAGGAAGTTGTTGTGCTCAAATTCTATGGATGAAGCAACAACTTTTAGACTTTGGTCTTCACTTAATCACATCCCTATAAGATGTGATAATACTAGTGCGATTAATCGACAAAGAATCCCATTATGCACTCTAGAACTAAGCACATTGAGATAAGGCACCATTTTATACGAGATCATGTTCAAAAAGGTGATTGTGTATTAGAATTTGTTGAAACCAATAATCAACTTGCTGATATTTTCACAAAACCTTTACCTAAAGATTCATTCTTTCATTTAAGAAGAGAACTTGGCATTTTGGATCAATCGTGTGTTTAATCTGTTAAATTTACTGCTTACTCATTGATTTATTAATCTTAAATTGTTACTGACTTGAAGCGTCGGAGACACCCTCCATTTTGTTTTGCAGGTACTCATTTAATCGGGTAAGATTTAATCCTCAAATAGCATTCTGGACGTAATTTTTGGTGTTTTTCTATCTAAGTTATTCGAATACCTTCATCTGGTATTCGAATACCATCTTTTTATTCGAATGGTATTCGCATGCGTTCATGTTTTAGTAACCAGGAGTATTCGAATACCTTAGTGATTATTCGAATACCCTGAAGCCTCTTGCTATCAGGCTTTTGTTCCTGTCTCTGGTGTATTCGAATACCCTAAGCAGTATTCGAATACCTGCTATCTGAGCCAATCTTATATGGACAGAGTATTCGAATACCATATGCAGTATTCGAATACCATCCTTCTAAATTGCCCTGACCTTTGCGTTTCCTAACAGCAGCATTCGAATACCAATTGAGGTATTCGAATACCTTGAGTCTGAACTTTATATAAGCCCCTTCGTCCAACCCGTTCACTCATCTCATTTCCCATTTCTTCTCTCTCGTTTTTTTATCTCCTATTCGAATACCTCTTCCATCGTCTCACCCAACCGTCACTCCCTCTCTTTTCAAACCCATTCCTCTCATCTTCTACCTTCATCCATGGCTTCCTCCTCCAAACGTGCACGCACAAAGACCGCGCCTTGCAACAACCCATTGGATTTGCGACGGCTCTCATCTCACCCAGAAACTCTTGGACGGTTCATCTCTCATTTCCGAGAACGTAACCTTGTGCAGCCCAAGTACCTGGATTTGGCCTTCTTTGAAAAAGAAGGTGGCTTTGATTTCCTACACCAGCTGGACATTCAGGGCGTGCTACGCTTTTGCTCCTACAAGGAGGTTCTCTATCCCGATTTGGTCAAAATGTTCTACTGCAACTTGAGGATTGAAGGACTGGAGCTTCATTCTGACGTCTGTGATCAGCACATTGTGATCACTCCTCAAGACCGGGTTCGCTTTTTGGTTTAGAATCTGCACGGCCGTAGCAATGACGACCGTGAAGAGTTTGTCCAGCGGTTCGACAAGATTCGAGCCATTGAAGATGTCCTTAGACCTGGGTTGGCATTACCTCCGACTCAAAGGGAGTCAAAGGGGTATGATGAAGAGCCGAGGGTGAGTGCTCTTGCATTATGCTTATGCCCACATCTTAGCTCCTAGAGGTGGGAACTACGCTACCGAGTGAAGATGATGTGTTTATGCTTTGTGGATCCCGAAGAAAGGATACCGATAAACCGGCCCGTCTTCATTATGAAGCATATGATGAGAGCTAAGGGAAAAGAACGCTCGAGCTACCTTATGGGGTGATCATCACCGCCTTCCTAGGCAAGTATCCGCAGATTGTGGAGACCGAGCGAAAAACTCGGTGACCCACCATAATGTGTTTGGCTCTTATACGCCGAACCGAATGAAGATGATAAAGATCGATGAAGGCCGGGTATTCCCGATTGAAGTTGACGATGATGAGGACGACCCACCGATCCCGCCGCTGCCCCTGCTGTGCTGCGCCGCCGCGCTCCGAAGCCCCCGCTGTCCGTGTCACCGCCGGCCCCGCTGCCCCGCTTCGCTTCGCTGGTTCACCACTGGATCAAGTCATGGCCACTTTACTGTGCCAACCGTGCTTACATGGAGGATAACCGAGCTTATTTGGAACACACCTTCTCAGTTCTGTTTGACAGACTCGATGGTGTTGAGCGTGAGCAAGCCGCCTTGCGTGCTTTGCTATCTTCACGGGGTTCTGATTCCCCTCCTCCTCCACCAGATGCCTCTTTCTAGGCTTTGTTCTTGTTTGGATGTTTTTTTTTATGTATTAGCTATTTTTACATTATGTATATTGGCTAAATTATTAATAAAATCAGTTTCTCTTTATGCTTATTGCCTCCTTTATGCATTATATTTTGTTGTATCTTTTTGATTATGCCAAAGGGGGAGAAAAATATAACTATGAGAAAAGACAGGTTTAAAATAACTATTATTGGATTCCAACATTAAGGGGGAGCTACGCCAAGCACATATTAGATATGAATGTAAGCCTCTTACTTTGTGAATTCCAATTATTTCTATACTGATGCTTTTCTCTATGATAGTTTGTCATCATCAAAAAGGGGGAGAATGTGTTTGCTACGCAACAATGAAGATGTATTTTGATGATAACAAACATGAGGATGATGAGAAGACCAAGTCCAAGTATTTAAAGATTAGCTTTAGGACTTAGGATCTATCATGTATGGAGCTGTTAGTTAAATATCTCAAATGATCAAAGATTACCTAAACTAAAGGTTTTTAAAAGATCAAATGTTTTAAAAGTTAAAAACAAGCATTTCGAAGCTTTTTGGAAAGGATTTTGAACTGTTTTTAACCGAGGTATTCGAATACCTCAATTTGGTATTCGAATAACCTGATTCGTAAACTGATTTTTGCTGCTGTCAAAACAGAGGCATTCGAATACCCCATATGGTATTCGAATACCCATTTCAGAATGAACCATTTTTAAATGAGGCATTCGAATACCCCATATGGTATTCGAATACCCTGCTTTCGAAATATGCCTTATTTTAATGAGGTATTCGAATACCCTTGGCTGGTATTCGAATAACTCCAACTTAAACAGTTTTCTGAAAGAATTTTTGACAGAGGTATTCGAATACCTCCTTCAGGCATTCGAATACCCCACGAGAAACAGAGCTACGTTTTAAACAGGATACGAAAAATCAGAAAGTTTTCAATGCCATTAATTGCTCCCAACGGCCATATTCTTCCACGAGCTCTATAAATAGAGGCCTGGGACTTCTCTCGAAAACTCCCTTGACATTGTGATAATTTTTGCTTGCTTGAAAACGTGCTCTACCTTATTCTCTCTTTATTTTCGAACTTATAATTGCTTAACTCTTGAGATATTTGAGAAACAAGCTCCTTAGTGCTTCAATTTGTATTTATCTACTTCTTAGCGAGAGTTTCACTTCATCTCTATATCTATTTCGTGTATTGAGGGTGAGGTATCCCCAAGAATTGTATAAGGGTGAGGTATCCCTTTTGTTTATTTGAGGCTTGAGCACAAGGGTAGAGTTTCCCTGTGTGTGAAAAGTGCTCCGCATCTTGTAAAGGTTGCAAGCACCGTTGTTTAAGCTTGTCTTGAATAGTGAAAAATCTCGAACGGTTTTGGGACTGGACGTAGGCCACAAGTGGTTGGTGGTCGAACCAGGATAAATCGTGTACTGTTTTTCTTCCCTTATTCTTTTTATTTTATGCACTTTATGTATTAATTCTGCAATTTATTTATTATTTGCTCTTTCTTTTTCTCATCTCATCCGTATTCTTTAATAATTATATTGAGCAAAATTTATTTGTTTAAAGTGTTTGCAAAAGTTTTTGTTACTCAATTCACCCCCCTCTTGAGTACTGGAAGCCACTTGGTAACACACATGCCTCAGACCACGTGCTATAATCCTCATTTTGATTTTGCACATATAGCATATACACGACAGTCTTTATCAGATCTTGAATAAGAATAGTGTCTCGGTCATAATCATCGGTGTGTTGCATCGGTCTAACCTACAGGAAGAAGCGCGACCAACCACCCGTGTAAGCAACCCGCACCCCGATGCCCTCAAGGTCAACAAGTGACTTACAATACGCATATCGCACCCACTCAAGAGGTGTGTTTCTCCTAGGCAATCAGCCATATCCAGTCCTCATCGGATCATTCCAATGCATGTATAATGCACCAAATCCAATCACAGACAAATATGTCATTTTCTCACAAACAATGTATGGACACTGGTTCAACAGTAATCATACTGTACTCTCAACAGCGAAAAATCATGTTATCGCGTTTTCATAGTTGTAAAAAACTTTTGCCGTATTTTCACAATCGCGTAACATTTCTGTTACATTTTCACAATCCAAAAACGTTTCTGTTATGTTTTCACAATACCATAACACTTCTTTTATATTTTCACAATACCGTAACACTTTTGTTACGTTTTTAAAATTCCAAAACGTTTTTATTACGTTTTTTTACAATACCGTAACACTCTCAACGTTTACAAAATTTCGTAACATTTCATTACGTTTTCAACATGTTGCAACTCTTCGTTGCACTTTTAAACCACGTACTAATTTTTAACGTTTTTCTCAATCGCGTAAAAACATACGTTTCTCAAATCGCATAGTATTTTTCCAATTGTTTCAAAATCGCGTAACTTAAAAATCATTCTTTTACGTCACGTAAATCATTTTCTATCATTCTCAAAATATTTAAAACACTTTCCAAATCTCATAACAATTTTCTCCCATTTTCACAGTCGCATAAAAAATATTCTATCGCTATTCAATCACGTAGTGATTTATCAACAGTAGTTCAAATCACGTAAAATATTTAAATGTAAATTCAAATCGCATATAAATATTTCAACGTTTTTAAAATCACATAGAAATATTTTTTCATATCACGTAACTTAAAAATCACGTTTTTAAGATACGTAAATAATTTTTCACTATAATTTCATTACGTAGAAAATATTTCTTGACCTTTAAAAATTCCTTTTTAACTTTTCTCAAAATAATATAACTTTATACTTCATTTAATATATTTTCTTACTTAAGAAAATATTTTTTCACAGATTCTTTACTCAAGAAATTCTTTTTCAAAATATAATTCATAAAATCACTTTTTCTATTGATGTAAATCAACGTTTCAAAACTTAACATTTTCTAACGTATTTCAAAACTTGAAAATAAGTTATAACGTTAGTAAATTTTCAAAACATCATTATATTCTCCATTTTTCCCAAATCAATTCTCTTCAAAACAAATTAAGAAGATTCAAACCCTTGCAACTTTTCTTTTTCATTTTCATATGAAAGTTCATTTCTCAAGTGATAAAATACTTTGATTCCCTTTCCAAAATCCTTATACTAAAACATTTTGTTCAAACATTTTGTTTCTACTTTAAAATTACTTTGTTTCATAAAACCAAAATTATTCCAACCTCCAAAAATCGTAGAGTCTTTGGCCATTGAAGCCATCAAATATTTTTCTTCTAAATTGATATGGTTTTACACAAACAAAACCATTAAAAATTCTTTGTTTTCAAAACCGAAATACCGATGGTCATAAAAACCAAACCCATTTGTTCAAATTCATTTTTACTTTCCTTACAAATCCTTTTTCACTTTCTTTGCAAATCCTTAAAATTATCATTGCTATTTTCTTTTAAATCTCATGTTTAGTAAAACACTTAGAAACTTTTTACACAAAATAAATCAATAAAAATCCTTTTAAAACCGTATTCATGTACTCTTTGAAAAATAAATTCTTTGTTTATTTTCCTTACTTTTCTAAACATCCGTTTTCATCATTTAAGAAAATATTAATTTTGTGAACACCTATCTTGAGGTGTCTTGACCAAAATTCACCATGTTCTAGGGATCAAAAATTAATTCCCTTGTTCTTGAAAAATTTCAACATGGAACCCTAACCTTGGGTGCCAAAATCGTAGTCATTCTTTGGCCATTGGAGCCAAGAATTGATTTTCTTTCCATCATCAAATCATGGCATATACATACATATTCAAATATATATTATAAGCATACCATAATCAAAGCAATAAATCATGCATAGTATAAGCATACCATCAAAGTCATAAACTCATGCAAAGCATATCAAGCATAGGCAAATAATCAAAGCTCATAAACACCCACAAATTAATTACATGACCATGGATATGAATCCTCACATGGATTCAACATCCATCAAATATATAACCATCTCTCACCACCATGCTTGGTTGGTGAGATGGATCTCCCTCTTACCTCTTGAAGATCCTCAAAAGCTCTTTGTTTTGCTTCTTTTTCCAAGTCCTTCATCACCAAGGGCTTCTCAAATACAAAACAAAATACATAAAAATTAGTATACTAAGCTTGATTAAGAGGAACCATGGATCAAACATGGTTTAGATTATGAAAAAGAGAGAAGAAATGAAGTTTTCTTACACTTCACCATAAATACCCCATAACTTGGATCTTGAAGAAAGTCCATGAAGATGAATGATTTAGAGAAAATTTCCAACATAAAAGTTATTTAGAATATCATGTAGATTCAAGATCTATGGTTGGATGAAATTAAAAACATTTGGATGATGGTTCTTGGTGAGCTAGCCGTGAGCTTCAATTTGAAGAGAAAGAGAAAGAGCATAGATAGAAGACTTAGGAGTTCAAAGTGAGATAAAATGAACATAAACATCCCTCCTCCTTTGGTGATTGCCGTAGGAACATGTAGGAAAAGAAAGTGGAGAAATTTCATTATCACTTATGACTAGCATAAGACATAAGTCATCAATTTTGGCTTTCTAATGCCTCCTTGACCGTGGACAAGTTTTTAAAGAAAAAGGTGAGAGATGTTATTGATAGAAAGGTGACATGAATTATCAAGAGTTAATATTTTGGCCCTCCAAAGACTACTTGGCCATGAGCCACTTGGAAACAAAAAGATAGAAATGAATTGAATATAATATATTTTTCTTTCATCAAACTTGCATAGCCGTAGAGTGAAGAGAGAAAAAGTTAATTATTTGAACAAATAATGGTACTAAATTATTTGAGAGAAAAAGTAATGAAGTGATATAGCAAATGAATAAAATGATTTTGGCCCCCCACTTTTTCCTTGCATTGCCGTGGAGCTTCCTTGAAGTAAGTCACCATTATTGACTATTTCTTACTTTGTTCTATTGATAGAAAATGATAGGAATTGAATTGTAATAATTTGCCTCACAAAAAGATGCATTGTCGTGGAGAGTGAGTAAGAAATGAGTGAATTATTGTTAGAAGAGTGACCAAGTAAAATGAGTAAAGGAATTGACCCCCCTTTAGAGTGCATGACCGTAGCTTGCATGGAGAGAAAGAAGAAAATATTTTTGCTTTTGGAAAATAATCAATAATTATGTATAATTGATCAAGACATCTAATAATGACATAAAGTTTTTCTTTAGCCCCAAAATGAAGCTCAAAAACCGTCCCCCCTTCTCTTGCTTCTTTAAAGTGTGACTAATTTCACAAGTCACCATCTTAAGCATTCTAGCCATTGATTAATTCAATGGTTAGGATTTTAGGTAGACTTTTGATTTTAGAAGACTTAATCTAGGCCATTGGATCTTTCTCCTTTAAATTCTAGCCACTAGATGTGTCTCCAAAATTAAGGGTCAAGATTACTCCTTCAAACTTTTAATCCAAGGGTCCTAATTAGTCTTAACCATTTTAGAAGACTAAATCTCCACCCTTGATTAATTCTTCATCTAATGGTCATAAATGGTCTTTGTTACTTTTTAAGACTAAATCTCCACCCTTGATTTAATCTAAATCCAATGGTTATAAATGGTCATAGCCACTTTATATGACCAATTCTACACCGTTGATTAAATCTACGGTTGATATTAAAGCCTTCCTTATTAAGCTTGTCTAGATTAAATCTCCACCATTGATTAGATCAATGGTTAACATTCAATGCTTCTTCATTAAGTTTATTTCTCAACCGTTGATTAAATCAAGATCAAGTCTTCACTATTGATTAAATCAATAATGGATGTCCAAGCCACTATTGTTGATTACGTAGTATAATATTTATTTTTCTATCTGCTAAAACCTCACGAAAGAATATATTTACTGTATTTTTATTGTCCGATAAATAAATACAGTATAAAACATAGTACAATAAAATTTTAGAAACTGTTTTCGGATTCAGGTTTAGTAAGATCCCCTGTCTCCGTCTAAACAGTACAAATTTTTCTATGCGTAGAAAAATTTTTGCTTTGCGGGACCCACCTGAGCCCACGTATGGTCACCTGGGCCCACATACACCCCCTGGGCCCACAATAATAAAAAATTTCATAATCATCCACAAAAATCACAAATATTATAAAATGCACAAATATCAAATCAGATTACGTAAAATAATTACCTAACGGTAAAAATTAAATTACGTAAAGTTTTCCTCGGCCCGAAAATTTTTATTTTCCTGACACGGAGTAAATCACTCAAAACGATCAAATACGCTGATGAAATAAATAAAATAATTTTACAGTGCACAGAAATTACTAAACAGTAAAATTCTGTTAACTGTCAAAATTACTGTTTAAGAGATACGAAAATTTGGGGTGTTACAACTCCATATTTAGCAAGTAATACCGCAAAGTACTTGTTGCTGAAATGAGATCCCTCATCACTAATAATAGCACGAGGGGTGCTAAACCTTGTGAAAATATTCTTTTTTAGAAAAACTAAGACCACCTTGGAGTCACTAATAGGTAAAGCACAGGCTTCCACCCACTTTGACACATAATCCACTGTTACAATAATGTAACAGTTGCCAAAAGATGATACAAAGGGCCCTATAAAGTCTATACCCCAAACATCAAAGAATTCCACTTCCTGAATGAAGTTTAAGGGCATCTCATTCCTCCTTGAGATGTTGTCGATACGTTGACATCGATCACACTTAGCTGCAAAGGAGTGAGATCTCAAAACAGAGAAGGCAGTTAGAAGCCTGATTGCAACACCTTAGCTGTTGTCTGTTCACCCTCATAGTGACCTCCATCTTGTGAAGCATGACATTGCTCAAGTATTGCACTAGTCTCCTCCATAGGAATGCACCTTCTAAGCACTTGATTAGTACACTGTTTAAAGAGAAATAGCCCATCTCAAACATAATATCTGACATTATAAAGGAATTTCTTTTTCTGATGATAAGACAATTCAGATGGCACCAATCTACTCACGATGTAGTTAGCAAAATCAGCATACCAAGGATTTGAGCTAGCAAACATAGTAAATAATTGTTCATCTGGGAATGTCTCACAAATCAAGGTTGGGTCTTGGTTGATATTTCTCATTTTCTAACCTAGAAAGATGGTCAGCCACCTGATTTTCAGCACCTTTTCGATCTCTAATCTCAAGGTCGAACTCTTGTTGTAATAAAACACAATGAAAAAACCTTGGCTTGGCGTCTTTTTTGTTCATAAGATACTTAATCGTCGAGTGATCTATGAAGATAATGACTTTGGTGCCAACCAAATATGCCCGGAATTTGTCGAAAGCAAAGACAACTGCAAGGAGCTCCTTCTCAGTGATAGTGTAATTTAACTGAGCATCAGTGAGTGTCCAACTTGCATAATAGATGGAATGAAAGATCTTGTTCTTTCTTTGGCCCAATACCGCTCCAACTACGTAGTCACTAGCGTCATACATAAGCTCAAATGGTAGGGTCCAATCAGGAGTAGTGATAATGGGCGCTGAGACAAGCCTCTTTTTCAATTCCATAAAGGCTTTCATACATGATTCATCAAATTTGAAGGGCATATCTTTTTCCAACAAATTACACAATGGTTTGGCAAGCTTGGAAAAATATTTGATAAACCTTCAGTAAAATTCAGCATGCCCAAGGAAGCTCCAAACTCCTTTCACTAAAATTGGTGGTTGAAGTTTCTCAATCACCTCAACCTTAGCTTTATCCACCTTCATTCCTTTAGGTGACACTCTATGGCTAAGTACTATTCCCTCTTGGACCATAAAATGACACTTCTTCTAATTAAGCACCAAATTGGTTTCCTCACACCTTTGCAACACTAGTGCCAAATTTTGCAAACAATCATCAAATGAATCACCATAAATAGAGAAGTCATCCATGAAGATTTCTAAACAGTTCTCCACCATATTAGTGAAGATGACCATCATACATCTCTGAAAAGTAGTTGGGGCATTGCACAACCCAATGGGCATTCTTCTGAAAGCATACGTACTATATAGGCAAATGAAGGTTGTTTACTCTTGATCATCCAAAGCAATAGCAATTTGATTGTAACCCGAGTACCCATCCAAGAAACAGTAAAACTCACAACCTGTCAACCTATCCAGCATCTGATCAATAAATGGCAATTGGAAATGATCCTTTCAGGTTGCAGTGTTAAGCCTCCTATAATCTATGCATATGTGTCAACCAATGACAGTCCTAGTATGAATCAAGTCATTATTCTCATTAGCTACCACTGTCATTTCACCTTTCTTGGGCACGCATTGAACTAGGCTCACCCATTTGCTATCAGAAATAGGGTATATGATACCCGCATCCAGCCACTTGATAATCTCTTTCTTGACAACCTCCTTCATTATGGGGTTGAGGCGCCTTTGATGCTTAATGGTTGGCTTATGATCAGCTTCCAACAATATTTTGTACATGCAAATGGTGGGGCTAATGCCTCTGATATCTGCAATGGACCACCCCAAGGCCTGTTTGTACTCCCTGAGCACCCTAAGCAACTTGGCTTCTTGCTCCTCTGATAAAGATAAGGAAATAATAATTGGCAATGTGGATGCCTCCCCCAAGTATGAATACCTCAAATGATCAGGCAATGGCTTGAGCTCCAGCTTGGGTGGGGTGATGACTGAAAGCTGGAGACTGGGTTTGTTAAAAGGTATGTTCAACGATTCAAAACCTAGTTTCCTGAAAAACTTAGCAGACGAGTCAAGCAATTTAATAGATTCCATCATATCATTCCTATCTACATGCTCATGTACAGATGCTAATGATAAAGCAAGGGGATCATCAGTAAAATTAGTATGAAACGTAGTATTGACTACTTGATCAATCATACCTAGGTAAAAATATTCTTTATGATCATTGGGAAACTTCATGAATTTGTAAATGTTAAAAGTTACCTTTTCCTCATTGACTTGTATCGTGAGCTCACCTTTTTGGACATCAATTATAGTCTTACTAGTGGCCAAGAAGGGTCTCCCAAGAATCATAGGCACATTGCGGTCTTTTTCTATGTCTAGGATGATGGAATCCGCTGGAAAGATGAACTTGTCCACCTTAACCAAGACATCTTCTATAACCCCTTTAGGATAAGTGAGAGAACGATCAGCTAGTTGCAGGGTAACTGAAGTCGGCTTTGCCTCCCCCAAACCTAGCCTTTGGAAGATGGATAGAGGCATCAAGTTTATGCTTGCCCCTAGATCACACAAGGCTTTTCCAAAGAATTAGTTCCTGATTATGCACGGAATGGTGAAGCTCCCTAGGTCTTTCAACTTAGGAGGTAGCTTGTTTTGTAATATGGCATTACACTCCTCTGTGAGAGCCACAGTCTCATAATCCCCCAATTTCCTCTTCTTTGACAAGATGTCCTTCATGAACTTCACATAACTCAGCATTTGATCTAAAGCCTCAGCAAATGGTATGTTGATGTGAAGTTTCTTGAAAATCTCTAAGAATTTTTGAAATTGAGCATCAAGCTTTTGCTTTGCTAGTCAGTTGGGGAAAGGTGGAGGTAGTGTCATGCGTTTGTCCTCCTTCTTCTTGTCTTCAACTCTTTCCCTAGCAATTTTCTCGTTTTTCTCAACCTCCATGCTCACAACCTCTTCATCTTGTGCCACTTCAACTTCCTCTTCAAGTAATTTGGTCTTTGAATTACCTTCTATCTCTTTCCCACTCCGTAATGATATAACCTTGCAATTCTCATTAGATGCACCCTTAGGATTGTTGATGGTGTCACTTAGAAAACTCCTTAGGAGCCTGTTATTTAGAGCTTGGGCAAGTTGGCCCACTTGAGTCTCAAGATTCCTTAATGAAACTATTTGGCTTTGCATCAACGCATCATGGGACACTAGCCTTGAATCAGTTTTGGTTATATAATCTTGTTGACTAGTCATAAACTGAGCAAACATCTTCTCCAAATTGGAAGTTGATGTTGATGTTGAAGTTTGAGCTTGAAGGGGGCTCTGTTGTTGAAAACCTAGAGGAACACGGGGTGCTTTTTTATGCTAATAAGACGAGGAAGAGCCTTGAGCATTTCCACCCCATGAGAGATTATGATGATTTTGCCAACTAGGGTTATAAGTGCTACCAAAAACATTATTGTGACCTGGCTGACAGAATTGACTAGCATATTGCACACTCTCCAAGCTAGTCGTACAATTAGCAGTGGAGTGAAAGTCCCCATAATGATCATAAATTTCTGCTGAGCTATTGGCTCCACTTGCTACTGAATTTATTTTCATGGTGTCCAGCTTCTTAGAGAAAGCTGCCACTTGAGCTATAAACGATGTGAGAGCATCAACTTCATGTATACCGGTAGCTGTTCTCCTAAGAGTAACCCTTTCTGCTGGCCACTAATAGTTGTTGTTAGTCATTTCCTCTAAAAGGTCATAGGTTGCATCCACCGTCTTGCTCATAAAAGCTCCTCTAGCTACTGCATCGATTATAGATCGAATAAATGTAGTTAAGCTATTATAAAAAGTGTTTGCCAACATCCATTTTGCTATACCATAATGTGGGCACTTCCTTAGCAACTCCTTGAATCGCTCTCATGCCTCATACAAAGTTTCTTCTTCAAACTGCCAGAAGGACAAGATGTTATTCCTGTACTTTATTGCCTTCATAGGAGAAAAGAATTGATCCAAATACTTTTGCTTCAGCTCTTCCCAAGTAGTGATGGAATACTCCGGTAAGGAATAAAATCATGCCTTGGCCCTATCCCTCAAAGAAAAAGAGAAGAGCCTCAAGCGAGCTACATCATTAGTCATCCTGCGATGCTTGAAAGTATCACAAATCTCCAGGAAGTTGGCTAGATGAGCAGTAAGATCTTCATGGGGTAAATCTCCCAATTGCACATTATTCTGAACCATCTAGATAACAACAGGCTTGATCTCAAAAGTTTGTGCTTGTACAGCTGGCCTTCTAATGCTAGATCAAATTTCTCTCACATTTGGGGTGGCATATTCCCTCAAAGGTCTTTCAGTATTTGCTTCCTCCGTCATCTCAAATTCGCTATCCAAATTTATTGCTTGCTCTTATACTCGTTGTTCTCTTAGCCATCTATGAAAGGTCCTCTCAATCTCGGGATTGTAACACCCCAATTTTTGATAAATTACAGTAACGACTAAACTGTACTATTTTGTATTTTTTTTGTGCTGTAAATTTATTTTAACTGTTATATGAATGTTTTGGATCTTTGTGTATGAATTACTCCGAGTCAGGAAAATAATAATTTTCTCAGGCCGGATGAATTTTTGAACTGTTCAGTGGGGCCAGGGGATCTTACTAAACCCAAAACCAGAAACAGTATTCGAAAATCTTCACTGTTTGACAATTTATCTAGATACGCGTTATTATTGAACCACAGAAAAAAAAAATTTACCGCAATAAATTTTAGACAGTAAAAATTAGTTTTACCGCAATAATTTTTGTCAATTTGAAATTAACTACAAGTTAAAATCTACGTAGAGAAATAGACATAGGTAAAATTATAAATCTATTTACCTTAGGCAAAATCATAAGTCTATCCACCTTAGTTATAAACCTATTTACATTAGGTTAAAGTTGTAAATTTATTTACCGTCGGTTAAAGTTATAAAAATTTATTTACCCTAGGTTAAAGTCATAAATCTATTTACCTTAGGTTAAGGTTATAAATCTACTTACCATAAGTGAAATCATAAACCTAATTACCTAGCCCTAGTAATTAAGTTTTCTATTTACCTAGATTCTATAATCATGTTAGTGGACCTAGTATGTTTAATGTAGAAACCAAAGAGGTAAAACACTTGGACCCACGTACAACTCATGCATTTCATTATAACATGGAATGGGATTCTTTTGTTGGTGAATTCCACCAAGGCCACATGGCCATGTCCATCAAGAAGGTGAATGATTCTTCAAATAATGCATAATAATGCATTCTATCATTTATGATCACTTGGAGTTTAGTCATCCTTCAACTACCTTGTCTCCCACTCAAATATTCAATAAATTTCCATCCATTCACTCCATGTAACTCCAAGAGAATGCACATGATTTTTAGGCTATCATTTTGATTCCATCACACTTAATCATACACTTTAGTGAGCTAGCATACACCACCTTGTCTCCTTGAGTGCTCCACCAAGCAATTATCACAAATCATTCCACCCACTCCTCCAATGCACCACATGGCTATATATAGTGTAGGAGACCTCTCCACTTAATTTTCCATCACTCCTATCTATTCTCTTCATTCTCTTTCTTCAAGAACACAAGAACTCAAAAAAGAACTTCATCTTTTCTCTATTTCTTGAGCCATTCGGCCACCACTCCCAAATCACACTTTCACTCTTCAATAATTTTATCCAACCTCATTTCCTAAAGCTAAACACCATTCCAAACATCTTTCATGTTGTGAGTTTCTTCGAAATCAACCATCTTGAGCTTGGAAATCAAGGTTGAAATTTCTATCCTATTAGGTAAAATTCTTGTTTCCTATTTCTAAATTTGTTTTTAAATTTCTAAGCCATGTTTGATCCATGGTTATTCTTTCTCAAGCTTAGTTTTGTATTTTGTAAATTGTTTAAGCTTGATAGGTATTTTCTTGAAGCCACACAAAATTCTCCAAGGAAGCTTTCAAGAAGGATAGTCTTCAAGAGGTAAGAGGGAGATTTAATCTCATCAACTATTTTGGTAGTATGAAAATGGATTGTGTGTGGTGAAGAATCCATGAGGATTCATTTACTTGAATGTTTATGGTTTTACTTTATTGTATGATTGATTTTGATGTATGTATTTTCAAATGCTTGATTTGTTGAAGACATAGTAAATTTCGGTCACATGTCATTCAATATACTTTTAATCTAAAATTATTTTTCAAGTATAGATTTTAGAGGATTAAGTAACAAATAATTGGATTAAATATTTTACAAAGGAAAAAGGAGATAAGAAATGATTATATATTTGGTTATGGAAAATAAATTAATTTTGGGCTAACAAGTAAAAAAAAAAATTGGTGTTTAGATTAAAATATATATATATATATATATATATATTTTCTTAAAGGTAGTTTTAAAAGATTTATTTAATGAGAACTCAATTTAGTAATTTTTATTATGATAATTGAGAATACGTTTTAAAATTTATTTAGCGCTCTAAGTACTTTATTAAAAAGGATTTTAATTTCAGAAAGTTTTCAAAAATTAATTTAGAACGTCAAGAAATATTTTATACGATGAAAAATGATTTAAAAATGTTACGTGCTTGAGAAAATGATTTAAAAATATTACACGAATGAGAAAATGATTTTAAAAACGTAGGAAAATAACTATGAGATTTGGAAACGTTGAAAAATATTTACGTAAAAAAATGTGGAAAAATACCTACGCAATTTGAAAACGTTGAAAAATAATCATGAGATTGTGAAAATGCGGTAAAATATTTACGCGATTGAAAATAACGGTATCAGATTTGTCGGGTTGGACCCCGGTTATATTGAATGATGGTACTGCCGAGTTATGGCACTTGACCATGTGATTTGATGATATTATGATATATGTGAATTTTGGAGTCTTGCACCATGTATTGAGGAATATATTGTTTTTGATGTCATTGACGAGTTATACCTAAGAGGATGAATTACACCCTTGTTTGGGTGCGATAGGCGTAGTATTGTTCATTTATTGAACTTGGAGGCATTGGTGTGCAGAAATTCCACATGTGGATAGTTGGTAGCTCCTCTGGGCCGTGGTACCGAGCATGACACACTAGTGATCTTGACAAAGCACTATTCTTAATCACGATCTTATTGGGGACGGTCTTGTAGAATGCCTGTAGTACACGATGAATTTGACTGTGTACTGTGCGAGCCACAGCGAATTTGATTTGTGTAGCACATGGCCCGCAGCAGTAGAGTTAACAGTTGACGAGGTTCTTAGGGATCATTCCTCTCGATTGGTTGTGTTTAGCTCCATGAAGTAGGTTTGTGTCGTGTACATGTGCATTATGAGTCTGCATATTATACTATTCTGATATATTCTATGAAATGTTATATATGTCCATGTTTTGATGACATATCTAGTTGTATTTATCATTTTCTATACTGCCTGATGGTAATGATGACAGATTGTCTCACCTCTTTGTATGTATTTTTGTGTTATTATTATGTATGGTAAAGATGGTGAAGAGGATCAACCTCTTAATTTTCTGTGAAAGAAGCAGCAACCCGAAGACCAGCACGAAGGAGGCGAGCCGTTGGATTATCCTTACTGGTTGGCTTAATTGTTTTGTGGTGGTTATGTCTGTACTGTATTTTTGGGTTTTCTTAGTCTGTTGGACTTGGGCAAGTCTGTTATCTACTCTTTTGTGTCAAACGGTTTATGAGTTAATTTTTAATATTTTTTTTAAACCAAAACCATATGGATATTATGGTATGTATGTAATAATGTACTTTATTTCATGTTCTGTTTTTATTTTATTTAGTAATGTTTTCCGTAAGAAGAAATAGCCATAGGACGAAGGTTGAAACAATAATGGAAGATGATTGGATTTGTATAGGATGATTATTGATCTTCTTAGAATACATCACTAAAATTTTACAACTCGTGTTGTACTTATTATCAAACGATTTATAACTTGGGAAGGTTTTTATTTTAATTTGTCGTAAATGTGACGCCCTACATCGGGGTGTTATAGGGATCGTAAGGAAATCGAGATACACTTTGAGTTCTATACATACAAGAGCCAAGTACCTGAAAAACAAAACAAACAAACAAAACTTGAAATGAGAGTTGTGAATAGATATAAGAAATAACACAAAATCTAAACTCAATCCCCAGGAACGGCTCCAAAAACTTATTGGTGATGAAATCCGCAAGTGCACGAGTCAACAAGTAATATATGAGAGTAGAGTATCGTGTCCCAAGGGATTGACAATTAGAGGCTTGTTAAAACTCAACCAATTATCACAAATTCTTATCCAAACAATCAAAATGTAAGATTAGTTTGCAATTGAATTACAAATTGAATGAAACAAACTAGAATGCACTAAACGCTAAATTCACAAGAGAAAGATAAGAATGATTAAGGTCTAGTGGTCCCTATTTACTTGCTACTTCAAAGAATAACTCACACTTCACAAGTATCTAACAATGAGTTAGTTTTGCTAGCTAAAACAAGCAATAGGTAAAGGCCTATGTCTAGGACAATTACCAATGTGAAACCTATCTAATCCACTATGTTTCCATGTGAATTAGTATAGGAATTACTCATTGAGATCATTTATCAAACACTTGCTAAGCATGACCAAGGAGTATGTGTTCATCCCCTTAGTTAATCAACACACCCAAACCAATAGAATGCAATTGAACATACATCAACCATACCATATCCATATTCACAATACCTTCTTTTTAGTTCTATTGGAATACTAAAATCAAGCAATTGATGACCAAACAATAATAAGCATTAAGCATAGATATGGAAGAATAAAACTAATTTCATTAAAAGAATACTCAACTAATTACAAGGTAATCAAATCCATAGCAAGATTTTAAAGAGCCCCTAGATTAGAGTTTAATTACACATCATAAAAAAAGAGAAAACTAATAGAGTCATGAAACCCATCAAATTACAAATCAAGAGAGAAAAGGGAAAGAATGAACGAGAATGGTGAGAAACCAATGTTTGATCTTCCTCCTTGACTTGATTCTTCACTTGAATCACTTCTATCTTCCAAGATTTTCTCCTCTTCTCGCTTTCTCTATGAAGTTCGTGCTTGGTGAAAACAGAAGATGCCCTTTTTTTCTTCAAAAATCAGATAATATGGGCTAATCTCGTGTGTCAAGATTTTTCCCACGCCTAGGCATGGTTATGAATCATGTGCTTTGCCTCTACTGACCACGCCTAGGCGTGAAAAAGCCACGCCTAGGCATAGATGTCTGTGCCTGAATCTTTCTACAAACCTGAGAAGGCTACGCCTAGGCATAGATAAGTCATGCCTAGACGTGGGTTGGCAGCTTCTCTCTTTCAATTTCCTTCACTCTTTAACTTGTCTTTGAGTTCCTTGCCCCTTCCAAAGCTACTCCATCTTAATTCCTGCCCCAAGACAATTCCAAAGTCCATCAAATAATGATCAATCCAAATTCCTTAATTAGAATTCTCAAATGTGCAGTTCTTAATCATTTTTTGAGTTAACAAACTAAAATCATCACAGCCATATAAGAATTGAACAATTGGGCTTGAAAACTTAAGGCTAGCATGCTCATATATATTCAAATTCATGTGGAATAACTTCATTTCCAAAAGTTATCAAAGTGATGCTGGGGTAATTTTGAAAAATTCTAAAGGAGTGGTAGTGGAAAACTCCCTGAAGTTGTAGTTCCCATCCTCAAACAATTAGGTGGAGTATAAAGTGTGTATTGTTGGGCTAGCAATGGCCAAGAACATAGAAGCAACTAAGATCACACTTTACAATGACTCCCAACTTACGACCTCCCAGATTCGGGGTGATTATCAAGCTAAAGGACCCTTCCTTTGAAGATACTTAGCCAAAGTATAAGAGCTCCTTAAAATCTTTCAGGATGCCAAGATAATGCACATACCCAGGGAGCAAAACTCCAGGGCGGACCTCCTGTCTATACTGGCCAGCACTAAAAGCCCAGGCAACAACCGTTCCATGATTCAAAAAATCCTTTCTCAACCCTCCATCATGAATGCAACCATTTTCCAGGTGGAAGGAGAAGAACGTACTTAGATCACATCGATCATGGAGTATCTACAGTCCAAAACCAGGCCTTCTAATTTGAAGGAAGCCTCCAAACTAGTCAAGACCGATACACCATCTACGATGGGCAATTATGCCAATGAGGGTTTTTCTCACATCTTCTTAAATTCCTCACACCAAGAGAAGCATAATATGTAATGGTTGAGGTTCACGAGGGGAGCTGTGGACACCACTTGGGAGGCAAAACCCTAGCTTTCAAAGCACTCAGGGTGGGATACTATTGGCCAACGATGGAAGCAAACTCCCATGTACATGTCCTTGATCATAAGCATGTATGGGGACAAAGAAGAGGATGCAACAACCGATAATTCATTAATTGCGATAAATGTCATCCTACTAGGACCATTATCAGGCTCCCTCAGAGGAATTATCCATAATGTCAGTACCCTGACCATTCTATAGATGAGATATAGATATCCTATATCTGTTCCCCCAGGCACCTGGTCAATTGACATACTTGGTGGTGGCAGTGGATTATTTTACAAAATGGATCGAGGCAGAACCTTTAGTAAAGATCACCTCTGCCTGAGTTCAAAAGTTCACTTGACGTCATATCATCACCAAGTTCGAGGTTCTAGAGTCTATTGTAATAGACAATGGGACCCAGTTCAAAGATAAAGGTTTTGAAGAGCTGCTTACCGAGCTAAAAATAAAGCATTATTACAATTCCGTTGAAAACCCTAGGATAAATGTGCAAGCCGAAGCCGCCAACTAGTTTATTGTCTGTGAAATTAAAAGAAGGTTGGATGAAGCTACAGGAAACTAGGCTGAACAGGTAGACCATATCCTCTAGCCCTACCAACTATGCTCCACTCTAATATAGATGAAACTCCATTTAAACTCACTTATGGGTGTAAGGCTATGATCTCGGTGGAAATAAGAAAACTGAGTTGTCGTTTCCAGCAGTTTTCACCTAATAGTAACCCCGGACTAGTTGGGGAAAACATAAATTTTTTGGAGGAAATAAGGTGCATTGCCCATATACGCAACGCCTCCATCAAGCAGAGAACGAAGGCTAAGTATAACTTGAAGGTTGTTCTAAGAAAGTTCCAGCCATGAGACTTAGTACTCTAGAGAATGGACATCGAAGGTAGAAATGCCTCCCAAGGGAAGTTAACCCCTAATTAGGAAGGCCCCTATCATATCTTGATTAGCACTAGTAAAGGAGCTTACACCTTAGAGACATTAACAGGGAAGCTGATCAAGAACTATTAGAATGCAGACAAACTTAGAAAGTACTATAGCTAAGTGCCCTTTAAGACATAGTCTTAATTTACTTCATGTTTGATCTGCTCTAGTTTTGGTGAGCATATACTCTATACGGACTTCTATCCTCAGATTTATCAATAAAATAGAGTTATTCAGACACCATCTTGCATTATTTAAAGGTCCAAAGGACACTCAAGTCGGACCTCGCCTTGAGATCGTCCACTGGGCCCATCCCTCATGGGATCTAAATTTCAACAAACTTAAGACCCTCAAGTCAGAGAACACCTCGAGAGTGTGTAAAGCTCATTCCCTATGGGATTTGAGGCATTTTAGAGTCCAGGTTAAAAGGAATAACCCACCAAACCCGTTTGAGCATTTTGGTCACGAGTTATGGGTCCATATCCAATCTTCAACACTTGGTCATGACTATTATGCAGTCATGAAACTAAGCGGCAACACGGGTTACGAATTCCATGCCTTACCATTAAGTAGCAGCCATGAATGTCTTACGTTAAATAAGTTTTGAAGGTGAAAATTACTTAAACAATTTTTCGTGATAGACCGTAAACATCAAAGACCTTGGTTACAAGTCACCTTAAATTTTGCCTAAGTCAATTGGGATTCCAAGTGCTTATTATTTCAGGCAGTGGACCTTAGACCAAGGTTTCAATTCAACTAAAAATTTTCCAAGTCCATTAACTGGCTACTAAATATGTATAAAAAACGTTAGACCTAAAACGGACCATGAAAAACGAACAAGCATAAAAACACTAAGTTATAAGAGTAATGAAAAAGCATTCAGAATACCCTAAGGCAATTATCTTTACAAAAATCAAAGTGCCCTACGAGGGGGGTAAAAGAAGGCAAAAGAAAAGGCAGATCAAGCCTTAGCTTCATTTGCCTCTAGGATTCACAGCTCCATTGAATCAAGCACAACAATCAAGGGCTCAGTTGTAGGGACCCCGGTAGTGGCCTGAGCAACTTCTTCTGCCATCACTAGGCGTCCATCATGGTAAACTAATTTAGAATTTAAGTCTTCCAAAGCTAGAATGATGCCAAAGTTGAAGTGTTGTACTTGGGCCACAGTGTTCTGAAATTGCTCTCCACCAATGTTGGCAAAGATTGTGTCCAGCTCCTCATTTTTCTTTTCCAATTGCGCTATACAGGCCTCGAGGTTGGCAATGGACTTATTGGACTTAGTTGTTTCTCTCTTCCTGATGGACTTGGACTTGGCTAGCTCTTTTTCTAGCTCAGTGACCTTTATTTCAGCATCTCCCTTCTACTTAAGAGCCGACGCAAGCTTTTGAGCTCCATCTTCTTCTACCGCCTTCAGTCGATCTGTCTTCTTCCTCTCAACCTCCATTATGGACCTCTAAAGCAACAGGCCTCAGTAGCAGCACGAAGTGCAAAGGTCTGTGATGCATGCGGATGTAGTGATTAAAATTAAGATAAAAATCAGTTGTCAGGCCCACCAGAAAATAAAAACCTTACAACTAGTTGTAGTTAGTAAGGGTCGATCCACAGAGAACCAATTCAATTAACACTATTAAACAATTCCCAATTTAGACTCTGATTAACAATAAACAGTAAAAGAGGGGTTTTGGAGTTTTGATGAACAATGAACAGGTTCAAAGATAACAATAAACAAACTGAAATCAACAATATAAGAAAATTGGTTAAGAGATTGAATCCACCACTAGATTTATATGATAATGTAAATCCACATATCTTTTTTATTCCAACATGCTCAATTATGTTTTTATGCAATTGTGATATTAAATCTCTGTTTTCCTTACGTGTTGGCCAATTTAGCAACCGCTCAAATCAACTCCTAATCACCGATTAGTCATAAAGCAACCGCTCTTACAACTATCCAACAATTGCATTAAGATTTAGAAAACTAATTACACTAAGGTCTAATCACACAGGATTAAATTACTTAGAACATATATTTCTCTAGATCTAATACCGCAACCGCGCATAATAAACCCGGATCTACCACTTTTATAAGCGGCAAATAGCACAAAGATAATTATACCCACATGAACATCATACATCCCACTAGATCTACTACCGCAACCGCGCATAATAAACCTAGATCTACTACTTTGAAAGTAGGAACAAGTACAAAAACCTTCATACCAACAATAGATTCAGAAATATATGAATAAAAACATAAGCGTGTTGAAATAATCAAATATGCAAAGTTTACAACATTAATACTAGCGGTTTCATCACCCCCTTAACCAAGGGAGGTTTAGTTACACATAGCTAGAAAGAAATCACAAGAAAAACTATGAAGAAACAAGAAGAAACTATGAAGAAACAAGAAACTAAGAGAGAAAATGAAGGAGAGTTACATCTTGTTCATGATAAATGGTGCCTTTTATAGAAGTCTAAGGTAACAAAATGACAAAGGGAAGTGGGTGGATGAGTGGGTGAGTGAGTGGAGTGTTTGAGTGGATGGATTAGTGGGTTGGTTTAGTGGATTGGTTTAGTGGATGAGTGAGTGGAATGGTTGAGTGGTTGAATTAGTGAAAAATGCCAAAGGACTTTTGGTGAGTGGGAAATTATGGACATGAATGGGTGAGTGGATGGATGAGTGGATGGTTGAGGACGAAAATTTCGTGTCTGACTTGGAAGCCAAAAACGACCCACTATACTTCAGAATCATGAAAAGTGTTCTTCATGAAAGTTGTAGATCCTTGTCTTGGCTATAAAATGGATAGCTGGTGCGTCCAATTTGGCTTCCTTAAGCCCAAGATATGTCCCAAATACCGTAGGTTGCTCAAACCCAACTTCAACACCTCTGTTCCGACTTGCAAGCTCAAAATGACCTACTAGACTTCTTTTTCTCAAAATGTGTTCTTCATGAAAGTTGTTTATTTGGATCTTGACTATCCACTATCCAAATTTCAGCCCATCTCCATTATTACATCTTGAGATATGATTTTTTTGAGTGCACACTGTTCGGATTCTATTAACAGAACCCGTATTCTGATTTCCATGTCAACTTAGGTCCCTTAGACATCTGAATCAGACTTCGAGCTCTCATCAAAGTTGTAGAGCTTCCTCTTAGCTTTCCTACAAGGTAAAATTCATGTTCATCAGATATTAGGAACTCAAGTTATGGCCAAAATACAGAAACAGTGTCAAATCTCAATAATGCTGGAAATATTCAATTAGGACCAATTTGAGCTCAAACTCACAAAATCATACCAAACTCAATCAATTAAGAATATGGAGAGTGTAAATGACTAAACATAAGGGTTTCTTAATGAATAAAATATGTGATTATCAAATTCCCCCACACTTAGCTTTTTGCACTCCTGGGCAAAACTCAAGACCAAAATTTTACAATCAAGAAGAACAACCAAAGGTTCAAGGGATCAAAACATTCATGAGTTAACAATTTTCCACATCTCAAACCAACAAGCAAGGTATCTTCAACATGAATCGAGAATGATAGATCTTCACAAGATTCCCTCTCAATCTCTCAAGTGTTTAAAGGGTAGGTATTTCACTCAATTCAACCTATGAAAATTGCACTACCATAAGCTTGCTTATCTTCTACTTCTCCACTACTCAAAACACATGCACACACAAATCATGAGGACTTTATTCAAGGTTGTAGTGAGGTCAAGGTAACAGGAGAGGATAAAATGGATATGAGAAGATAAATACTAAAGAGAATAAAAGCAAATGAGAGCTGAGTTCAAATAACAAGCATAAAAGTTCATCCCAACTCTAGTGTATATCCCTATTCATTTCCCAATCTTTTTTTTTTTTTTTTAAAAACACTTGGTTTTTTTTTTTTCTTTTTTTTTTTTTTTTTCTTTTTCTTTTATATATATGAACATAACTATATACATACATTTTTTTTTTTTCTTTTTGGGCACTCTTTTCTTTTTCGACAACCATTTTGTACACACACCCCACACTTGTTCAAAAACTCATCCATTAACCAAGCTAATGTTCTTTTATTCCCTAAGGTAAAGTAAGAACACGATTTCTCATTTAAGGCACATAGTGAGCTAGAAACAAGGAATGGTCAAATAAGCTCAAAGGGGTTAAGCAAAGGAAAATATACAAAGTTGGCAAGAATCAGAGAATTTTCAAGAAGTCAAAAGAGTGCTTGATATCATATTGAAAACAAGGTTGGCTATTTGGTTAAACTAGCTAATTAAGAAAGAGGGCCTCAATCATGTTCATGCATGCAAGTGAAATGTAGCCTCAAAAAGAATCAAAGCAAGTTCTAGAGTGGTCATTAACATGAGTGAAAATCACACAAGAAAGAAGAGAATGGCATAAATGTTAAATCCATCCATTAGGCTCAAAATCTCACAAGGTATGCATCCATCAAACTCAATTCATCAATTCAATCATCCATCTCCAAGCATATTAGTTCAAGAAGGGAGAAAAGTTATTCAATCATGCAATGAACCCTTTCTTTTTTTTTTTTTTTTTAACAAAAAAGAAACTTGCTAAAATCTCTCCCCCACACTTAATATAGATATTGTCCTCAATGTGAAAGTGATAAATAAAACGGAAAGAAAAAAACAACACAACCTGATAAGGGGCGAGATACTGGCAAGCAGAAAAGATGCATAAGAATCAAGACGCAATGAGAACCTGAAAACTCACAAAACAAATGAGTAAAATGTAAAACCAAAAAACATGACTGGAATAATATAAAATTAAAGAGGAAATGCGGGTCTTTTAGAGTCGATTCCCAAGATGTAACGTTTTTCGTTCATCTCTGAAGAGATTCCACAATTAAGAAGTTCATGATATACCAGGCCACAAGAATGCGTCTCAAGAGTCAATAAGGTATAACTTACTGACTCCTTACTCAGCCATTCAAAGTGAAGTATGTTTTTATCTTCTCAGATTGCGAAAACCATCCCCAAAGATCTTGACATCGCTTGTTACAGTTCCATCGTCCACATTTGTAACAGACTTGTAACCTTTTTGCTCTTCTCCTTTTAGAATATGAACTTCTTCCAAGACCGGGCATATATGAGTCAAATGAAATTGAGGACTCACTGCTAATCGAACCTTTGCTTCAATTATCCAACAGACATCTTCGGCATACCTTTGTGCATTAACAGTCTCAATCTTTCACATCGAACTTTGTAGATTTTTCTCGAGCATTTTGAGGAAAAGAAGGAAAATGTTTTCTCAGGTTTGAAAGAATGACATCCATTTTGAAGGAGAAGAAGGATTCAGTTATTTTGGAAAACTGAAAAATAAACCGACTTGAGAGTCACGGAGTACCGTATCCGCCACTTAACCGGCAACACAAAGAACTCAAGAACTTGATTTTCCAAGAATGGTTGAGTCTTTGTCCATTAACTTTACGCGCATTACCATTCCTAGGATCCTCAATATTTACGGCCCCAGAGGATACACGTGTTTGACAGCAAAAGAACCGCGCCACCTAGATCTCAATTTTTCAAGGAGTAGGTGCAGATGATAATCTCAAAGCAGAACCTTTTTGACCAATTTCCGCAACTTTTGCAAAAGGTGTAACAGACCTTGAATAAAGTAGGCCAATAAAATCCATACTGCAAGATTTTCGCAGTTGTTGTCGCTGAAGAAAAGTGACCTTCACATGCTTCCGAGTGACAAAATTTAATGACACTACCTACCTTATTGTCGGGCACACAATTTTTTTTTTTTTTTTTTTTAGAGATTCAAATGCTTACAACCAACAAACAGATAAAAACATAATCTAAGGAACTAATGAAAACACAAAATAAAAAGGGATAAAGAGAGCAAATCTGGTTGGGTTGCCTCCCAATGAGCGCTTAGTTTATTGTCCTCAGCCCGACATGATGATACTTTCACTGCTCCTCATATTGTGGAAGGATGAGGGTCATCACTTCCATCTCTCGCACTTGTCAGGAAGTTCATGATATGGTTTGAGCGATGACCATTGACCTTAAATGCTTTGCCGAATTTTCATTCCTGATCTCAAGCGCACCAAAAGGAAAAACATTAGTTACCACAAACGGCCCAATCCACTTAGAACGCAGTTTACCTGGAAATAATTTGAGTCTTGATTGGAATAACAGGACTTTTTGTCCTCTGTGAAATTTCTTTCTGGAAATCAATTGGTCGTGGAATGCCTTAGCTTTAGTCTTATAAATCAGGGAATTCTCAAAGGCCTCATTTCTTAGTTCTTCTAATTCCTGTAACTGGAACTTCCTTTGCTTTCTAGCACCTTCCAATTCCATATTAACTTGTTTAATGGCCCAGTAAGATCGATGTTGCAACTCAACGGGCAAATGACAGGGCTTTCCATACACCAACCGAAATGGTGACATGCCGATGGGAGTCTTATAGGCAGTCCTATAAGCCCATAAAGCATCTTCAAGTCGAGTGCTCCAATCTTTTCTTGAGGGATTCACTGTCTTTTCAAGGATTGACTTAATCTCCCGGTTGGACACTTAGTTTGCCCATTTGTCGTGGATGGTAAGGAGTGGAAATTTTGTGCATTACTCCATATCTCTTCAATAGAGCATCAAAGGTTTTGTTGCGAAATGGGTCCCTTGGTCACTGATGATAGCCCTTGGGGTCCCGAACTGGAGAAAATATGTGACTTAACAAAATCTGCAACAGTTTTAGAATCATCAGATCGAGTGGCTTTTGCTTCCACCCATTTAGACACATAATCAACGGATAAAAGAATGTATGTGAAACCAAATGAAGGAGGGAATGGTCCCATGAAATCAATACCCCACACATCAAAGAGTTCCACAAAAATGATCGGAGTCCGAGGCATTTGATTACGAGGACCAATATTACTGTTTCTCGACAATGGCCACAAGACTTACGAAGTTGTAAGCGTCTTTGAAAATTGAAGGCCAATAGAAACCACTTTGTCAAGCACTTTATTGGCTGTCCTTTTCGCCAAAGTGTCCTCCACATGCATAGGTGTGGCAAAAGGAGAGGATGGAGTGTGTCTCGAGAATCGGGAATGCACCTCCTAATGACTTGATCTCGCACAATGCTTCCATAAGTACTCGAGTCATCCCGGATATAGTATTTACTGATACTCCTTAATTTATCTCTTTGGGCCTTGTTCAAATCCTCCGGAAAGTCCTTAGTAACCAGGTAGTTAACAATGTCAAGCATACCAAGGGATTATGGTGTTGACAACCATCAAATATTCATCAGGAAAAGTCTCCATGATAAGCATTTCTTCCTCTTCGTTACTAATCTACTCAAGTGATCGGCCACCAAGTTTTCGCTCCCTTTCTTGTCTTTAATCTCCAAGTCAAATTCCTGGAGCAATAAAATCCATTGGAGCAATCTAGGTTTTGCTTCTTTCTTTGTTAGAAGATACTTCAAGGCTGCATGATCTGAAAACACAATCACTTTAGAACCAATTAGATATGATCTAAATTTTTCTAAAGCAAATACAATAACTAGAAGTTCCTTTTACGTGGTTGAGTAATTAAGTTGAGCATCATTTAGAGTCCTTGATGCATAGTAAATGGCATAAGGAACTCTATCAACTCGTTGTCCCAAGACAGCTCCTACTGCAAAGTCACTGGCATCACACATTAGTTCAAAAGGTAACTCCCAGTTGGGTGGCCTGATGATAGGCGCAATAGTTAACAACTTGAGTTTATTGAAAGCTTCCATACATTTCTCATCAAAGTTAAAATTAACATCTTTTTGAAAAAGTCTGCAAAGGGGCAATGAGACTTTAGAAAAGTCTTTAATGAATCTCCGGTAGAAACCTGCATGACCAATAAAAGAACGAATCTCCCGCACACTAGTGGGTGGTGGCAAAGAATGCATGAGTTCTACTTTAGCTTTATCTACTTCAATTCCCCTAGCAGAAATTACATGACCTAACACAATACCTTCATTCACCATGAAATGACATTTTTCCCAATTCAGTACCAGGTTAGTGTCAATGCATCTTTTAAGCACCAAAGTTAAATGTTCCAAACAATTTTCAAAATCATTTCCAAAGACACTAAAGTCATCCATAAAAACCTCAATGATGTTTTCAATGTAATCGAGAAAATATACTCATCATGCATCTTTGGAAAGTTCTGGTGCATTGCGAGTCCAAAAGGCATTCGCCTATATGCAAAGGTACCAAATGGACAAGTGAATGTAGTCTTGTCTTGGTCTTACGGAGCTATGGCAATCTGATTGTAACACGAAAAACCATCCAGAAAACAATAATAAGAATGACCACTAATCTTTCTAACATTTGATCAATGAAAGGTAAAGGAAAGTGGTCTTTTCTCGTGGCGGCATTCAACTTCCCGTAATCAATACAAACACGCCACCACATGCAGTAACCTAGTGGGAATAAGCTCATTTTCAGCATTTCTTACCACAAGTAATTCCAGCATTTCTTTGGTACTTACTGGGACTGGGCTTACCCACTTGTCTTGTCGAAATGGGGTAGATCACCCCCACACTTAGGAGCTTCAGTATCTCCTTTTTCACAACCTCCATCATGGGAGGATTCAATCTCCATTGAGGGTCTCTCACAGGTTTAGTATCCTCCTCCATTAATATCCTGTGCATACAAACGGAGGGACTAATACCCTTGATATCAGCTATTGACCAACCAATGGCTGTCTTATGTTCCTGCAAAACAGCTACCAGTTTCTCTTCTTGCTCTTGGGTGAGTGACTTTGCAATTATTACTGGAAGGGTGTCCTTCTCCCCCAAGAAGATGTATTTAAGATGATCAGGTAGTGCTTTCAGTTCCAATTCAGGTGCCTGCACAACAGAAGGTTGAGGTATATCAGTAGTAACAGGTAAATCAACAAAAGTTACCTCATGCTCTTCTGGAGTGGAAGAGAGCTCTTGTAAGGCAGAACAATTTCATCAATGTCTTCACTCCATGGCTCTTCTTCACTCTTCTTCTTTTCCTCCTGTACATCTAAGCTATGAGTTAGAATTGTATCAAGAGCATCAAAATGGTCAGTATCAAAAGCTGCAGAAATTAAAGAATCAAAAGGATCAAAAGAATCAATTAAACAAGCGAGTGCACATCACTTGGGTATCTCATAGCTTCAAAAATATTGAATCTAATTAATTCCCCATCAAATTCCATTGTTAGAATTCCCGAGTGCACATCAATTTTTGTCCGTGCGGTCTTCAAAAATGGTCTTCCTAGCAAGATAGGAGCAGATTTGGGAGACTCATCCTCTTCCATGTCCAAAACATAGAAGTCTCCAGGAAACACTAATTCATTCACCTATACCAAAACATCTTCAACCACACCCTTAGGGTATGCATTAGATTTATCACCAATTGAATAACAACACCGGTAGGTTCCAAAGGACCCAAGTATAAAGATGCATAAATAGAATATGGCATGACATTTATAGATGCACCTAAATCAAGCATTGCCCTTTCAAACCTTGTGTTACCTATAGTGCATGGAATGGTGAATGTGCGGGGTCCTTACATTTGGTTGGGAGTTTCTTTTAATTACAAATCTGAAACATTTTCTCCTACTTGGACCTTTTCATTTCCTTTTAACTTCCTCTTGTTAGTGCATAATTCTTTCAGAAATTTTGCATATCTAGGTACCGCTTAATGGCATCTAACAAAGGGATATTAACCTCTACCTTCCTAAAAGTCTCAAGTATTTCTTTTTCGCTTCTTCTTTCTTGGTTTTAACCAACCTACTAGGAAAAGGAGCTTTAGTGACATATTTAGGAAGGGGTTCGTAAATACTTACCTTAGGGGTTTTGGAAGTTTGCCCCTTATCATTTGCTTCTTTGGGTGGTTCATCCTTCTCTTGAATGATTGGTGGAAGAGAGGTAGGCTCATCCATCATCTTTCCGCTTCTCAATGTGACAAGACTAGCATTTTCCCTCGGATTCACTTACGTGAGGGTAGTTTCCTGAAGCTTGGCTTTGAAACTTGTTGAATTGTGGACAAGCTGTCCTATCCGATTCGCAAGTTATTGATTGCGTATATCCTTGTTTCTTGTTGGAACTGCAAATTATTAGTGGCCATTTGTTTTACTAGCTCCTCTAATGAAGGCTCGGATTGCTTAGGAGCTTGAACTTCTTCTTGTCTCGAGGGAAAGGTACTTGCCTTTGTTGGAATCCGGAGGTCCATAAATTTGGAGGTTGATTTTGAGGTTGCTTTGCATAGCTGAAATTTGGATGATCCCTCCAACCCGGATTATATGTGTTTGAGTAGGGGTTGTAATTTTTTGAAAGTCCAAAGATATCCCCCATCGCTCTTACCTCCTCATTTGTGTCTTCTTGGAGAGTAGGACACATATCGTTGGGATGTCCGGATGAACAACGGATCCCACAAGCATGAGCGGTGCTTTACCCGAATCCATTAACCGCTGAACCATAGCGAGTCAATTGAGTCATTTTCTTTCTTTGTATCTTTGGTTGTCTCTACTTCTTTCGCTCTTACTCCAGTGTCATTTCTAGAGTAGAATTGTTGAGTATTGGCAGCCATTCTTGAGATCAAGTTTCTAGCTTCTTGAGGAGTTTTATCAATCAATGCTCCTCCGCTAGCAGCATCAATCATGTTGCGATCCATCACTTATAAGCCTTCATAGAAATACTGAATTAAAAGCTGCTCACTTATTTGATGATGAGGGCAAAACTGAAACATAGCTTCTTAAATCTCTCCCGGTAGTCATGGAGTGATTCCCCATGCCTTTGTTGAATACCATGATTTCTTTTCGATTGTTGCAGCTTTTGAGGCAGGGGAAGTATCTGTCTAGGAAAGTTCGGGCCATGTCCCGCCATGATTGGATGGATCGGGTGGCAAGTAGTAAAGCCACTCCTTAGCCGAGTCTTTCAATGAGAATGGAAAAGCTCTCAACTTGACTTGCTCTACATGAATTCCGCAGGTTTCATGCTAGAACATACCACATGGATTTCCTTCAAGTGCTTGTTGGGGTCCTCTCGGGTAATCCATTGAAAGATGACAAGAGATGGATTAAACCGGATTTCAATTCAAATGCCTCTTCATTTTCAAGAATGTCTACATCAAAGAGGTCGTTGATCTAGATCGGAGCACCTAATGCCCTTAAAGTGTTTTTCGCCATTGTCACTTCTTCGGATATTTCGGATGGCTCAAATGTCTCTGAACTTGATAGATCAATGTAACGGGCAGCGTCAATGTCGGCCAGGTGTGAGTTGGAAGTTAGCCGGATGGAAGGGAAATTGAGGATGTGAAGTGAGTTGATCAATATAGTTCCTCAAATTTAGCAATCCTTCGTCTACTCCTTCAAAGGACATCAACACCTACAAAACACTCGAGAAAGAAAGATTAAAAATAAAATAAAATAAAATAAAATAAAAATAGAATAAAAATAGGAAATAAATTAATAGTGTAAGTGAAAAAATTGGTTCCCAAGAACGGCACCAAAATTTGGTGCATGCGGATGTAGTGATTAAAATTAAGATAAAAATCAGTTGTCGGGCCCACCAGAAAATAAAAACCTTACAACTAGTTGTAGTTAGTAAGGGTCGATCCACAGAGAACCAATTCAATTAACACTATTAAACAATTCCCAATTTAGACTCTGATTAACAATAAACAAGTAAAAGGGGGTTTTGGAGTTTTGATGAACAATGAACGGCTTCAAAGATAACAATAAACAAACTGAAATCAACAATATAAGAAAATTGGTTAAGAGATTGAATCCACCACTAGATTTATATGATAATGTAAATCCACATATCCTTTTTATTCCAACATGCTCAATTATATTTTTATGCAATTGTGATATTAAATCTCTGTTTTCCTTACGTGTTGGCCAATTTAGCAACCGCTCAAATCAACTCCTAATCACTGATTAGTCATAAAGCAACCGCTCTTACAACTATCCAACAATTGCATTAAGATTTAGAAAACCAATTACACTAAGGTCTAATCACACACCGGGATTAAATTACTTAGAACATATATTTCTCTACTTTATTCAAGGTCTGTTACACCTTTTGCAAAAGTTACAGAAATTGGTCAAAAAGGTTCTGCTTTGAGATTATCATCTGCACCTACTCCTTGAAAAATTGAGATCTAGGTGGCGCGGTTCTTTTGTTGTCAAACACGTGTATCCTCTGGGGCCGTAAATATTGAGGATCCTAGGAATGGTAATGCGCGTAAAGTTAATGGACAAAGACTCAACCATTCCTGGAAAATCAAGTTCTTGAGTTCTTTGTGTTCTTGCGGTTAAGTGGCGGATACGGTACTCCGTGACTCTCAAGTCGGTTTATTTTTCAGTTTCCCAAAATAACTGAATCCTTCTTCTCCTTCAAAATGGATGTCATTCTTTCAAATCTGAGAAAACATTTTCCTTCTTTTCCTCAAAATGCTCTGAGAAAAATCTACAAAGTTCGATGTGAAAGATTGAGACTATTAATGCACAAAGGTATGCCAGAAGATATACGCTGGATAATTGAAGCAAAGGTTCGATTAGCAGGTGAGTCCTCAATTTCATTTGACTCATATATGCTCGGTCTTGGAAGAAGTTCATATTCTAAAAGGAGAAGAGCAAAAAGGTTACAAGTCTGTTACAAATGTGGACGATGGAACTGTAACAAGCGATGTCATACTTTGGGGATGGTTTCCGCAAATAGAGAAGATAAAATTTTCTTCATTAAGAATGGACTGAGTAAGGAGTCATTAGATGATATCTTATCGACTCTTGAGACGCATTCTTGTGGATTGGTGCATCGTGAAATTCTTAAATTGTGGAATCTCTTCAAGGATGAAGAAAAACGCTACGATCTTGGGAATCGACTCTAAAAGACCCCTGTTTGCTTGGCTTTATAAGAAAATTGGATGGGAAGCCTATCCCGACTCATAGAAGGCGTTTAAGCCGTTTTCGGACGTAAAACCAGAGGAAGATGTGAGCCACAATCACAACAATTTGTACATATCATCATCTTCTTCTTCTTCTTCTTCTTCTTCATGTCATCTCTCAAAAACAAAAAAAAAAAAAAAAAAAAAAAAACAAAAAACAAAAAAAAAAAAAAAAATTTATGTATACGTCTTAGGGTTGGCTTTGGTAACACACACCGTGAATGGGGAAATGCATGCATCGATCCGGCCTTCTTAATTGAAAAACAAAGAAGGTAGATTGTATCCCACATGTGAGGTAGCCAGGCATATTATGGCCACTTGTCCCTTTTGGGAGCCCTATGTTATTTGTTGGTCTTGAATGGGTCGAATCTTGGTCAACAATGCTTTGGCACAAAACCGAAAAAGCAGACTACCTCCATCCCAATCTTAAGTAAGTATACACTCATCTTTCATCAAGTTTTTCTAACAAATTCAAAAAAAAAAAAAAAAAAAAAGAGGGACGTGATGTCTATCATGCACTCATGACGCAAGATAAATGATATAAAGATACGCCATGGACACCGTACATACAGGTATGTCATCATTTTCTATTTCTTTTATCTTTGTATCATTTTGTTGTATTTTAATTTTTGTACAGACGATCCTTTGAGCAAGGTCCTTCAGGGGTTTCTAGACTTCTTTACCTTGATGGTTTTCTTGAAGTCAAACAAAAAAAAAATAAAAAAAATAAATAAAAAAATAATTAAAAAAAAAGTAAAAAAAAGAGGAGAAAAGATTCGTGTTTCTTAATTTCAACCTTTTCGACAACAGCCAACCCTACCTCATAGGTGCAATTATTCCCTTTCCATTCTTTTTCCTACTTAAACACTCCATTTTCTCCATTTTCCTTCAACTCGAAACACTCAAAGGGAGGAAGAGTATAGAATGGGGCCTTCTATTCGTAACCTCAAAAATGTCGTGTTTTTGTGGGTCGAGTTATGGGAAGGAATTAGAGTTTGTAAACGCAGCTAGCACTCTTGGTCGATCACTTGCTCGCATGAGGAATATTCATCTTGTATATGGGGAGGTTGTCGTGGGTTAATGGGGGCTGTATCACTTGTCGCTTCTATAGGAGGCATCGGGTTTTAGGTGTTATTCCTAAACCTTTGGCTGAAAATAACATCACTTTGGAAAGACAGTTGGAGAAGAAATTGGTAACATCTATGCATGGACGAATGAAAACAATGGTTGACAATTCGATGCATTTATTGTCTTACTGTGTGGATTTGGCACTTTAGAAGAAATTTTTCAAATTGTCTCTTGGTCGAACTAAACATCCACCATAGACCCATTGGTTTGTTGAATGTTAATAATTTCTTTGATCTTTTGTTATTTTTTCTTGACAAAGTTTGTAGAACGTAAATTTATCACTCCTTCAAGAAGACAACTTCTTATCTCTGCCTCCACTATTGATGAGCTCATTGATAAATTAGAAGCTTTTGAGTATGTACCGATCCGGGTATTAGCTCGGATAAATTGGTCAACAGGAAGCAAGTGAAGGAAGTAACAAGAAACAAAAGCCGGATCTGCGACTTCATCTTTAATGGGTTTGATTTTATTGTACCTTGTTTTGTTTAAATTTGTGTCACTTTCTCCAACAGGTAATATCTTCGTCCTTTACTCATCTATATTTTAACATTGAGGACAATGTTGTGATTTAGTTGGGGGGAAAGATAGTTGACCAAAAAAAAAAAAAAATAAAAAAAAAATAAAAAAAAAAAAAATAAAAAAATTTGTTGTCTTTGTTTGGAAAGTATGATATGATTGTCATGTACTTATTAAATCAATTAGTGATGGCGAGTAAGGAGTAATTTTACTCTTGAGACGCATCTTAATTGGTGGCGAGTAAGGAGTTTTTTTAGGTAGTAACTAATTAGTACTAAAGTTTTATTGTTTGATTTCTTTTTTTCGGTCCGATGATAAGCATCGACAAGTGTGTTTCTTTTCTGCTTGGCGTTGATTCACTTCTTATCAGGTTGTGTTGCTCTTTTCTATATCTCTCTTTCACATTGAAGGCAATGTTATATTAAGCGTGGGGGAGAGATTTCAGCATGTTCTTTTTGTAAAAAAAAAATTCAAAAAAAAAGAAAAGAAAAAAAAAGGGGTTCATTGCATGATTGAATAACTTTTCTCCCTTCTTGAACTGATATGCTTGGTGATGGATGATTAAATTGATGAATTGAGTTTGATGGATGCATACCTTGTGAGATTTTGAGCCTAATGGATGGATTCAACATTTATGCCATTCTCTTCTTTCTTGTGTGATTTTCACTCATGTTAATGACCACTCTAGAACTTGCTTTGATTCTTTTTGAGGCTACATTTCACTTGCATGCATGAACATGATTGAGGCCCTCTTTCTTAATTAGCTAGTTTAACCAAATAGCCAACCTTGTTTTCAATATGATATCAAGCACTCTTTTGATTTCTTGAAAATTCTCGATTCTGCCAACCTTGTATATTTTCCTTTGCTTAACCCCTTTGAGCTTATTTGACCATTCCTTGTTTCTAGCTCATCATGTGCCTTAAATGAGAAATCGTGTTCTTACTTTACCTTAGGGAATAAAAGAACATTAGCTTGGTTAATGGATGAGTTTTTGAACAAGTGTGGGGTGTGTGTACAAAATGGTTGTTGAAAAAGAAAAGAGTGCCCAAAAAGAAAAAAAAAATGTATGTATATAGTTATGTTCATATATATAAAAAGAAAAAAAAAAAAAAAAAAAAAAAAACCAAGTGTTTAAAAAAAGAAAAGGATTGGGAAATGAATATGTAAAGGGATATACACTAGAGTTGGGATGAACTTTTATGCTTGTTATTTGAACTCGGCTCTCATTTGCTTTTATTCTCTTTGGTATTTATCTTCTCATATCCATTTTATCCTCTCCTGTTACCTTGACCTCACTACAACCTTGAATAAAGTCCTCATGATTTGTGTGTGCATGTGTTTTGAGTAGTGGAGAAGTAGAAGATAAGCAAGCTTATGGTAGTGCAATTTTCATGGGTTGAATTGAGTGAAATACCTACCCTTTAAACACTTGAGAGATTGAGAGGGAATCTTGTGAAGATCTATCATTCTCGATTCATGTTGAAGATACCTTGCTTGATGGTTTGAGATGTGGAGAATTGTTAACTCATGAATGTTTTGATCCTTGAACCTTTGGTTGTTCTTCTTGATTGTAAAATTTTGGTCTTGAGTTTTGCCCAGAGTGCAAAAAGCTAAGTGTGGGGAATTTGATAAACACATATTTTATTCATTAAGAAACCCTTATATTTAGTCATTTACACTCTCCATATTCTTAATTGATTGAGTTTGACATGATTTTGTGAGTTTGAGCTCAAATTGGTCCTAATTGAATATTTTCAGCATTATTGAGATTTTACACTATTTCTGTATTTTGGTCATAACTTGAGTTTCTGATATCTGAAAATCATGAATTTTATCTTGTAGGAAAGATAAGAGGAAGCTATACAACTTTGATGAAGAGCTCAAAGTCCGATTCAGATGTCTAAGGGACCTAAGTTTACATGGAAGTCAGAATACGGGTTCTGTCAGTAGAATCCGAACAGTGTGCACTCATAAAATCATATCTCAAGATGTAATAATGGAGATGGGCTGAAATTTGGACAGTGGATAGTCAAGATCCAAATAAACAACTTTAATGAAGAACACATTTTCAGAAAAAGAAGTCTAGTAGGTCATTTTGAGCTTGCAAGTCGGAACAGAGGTGCTGAAGTTGGGTTTGAGTAACCTACGGTATTTGGGACATATCTTGGGCTTAAGGAAGCCAAATTGGACGAACCAGCTATCCATTTTATAGCCAAGACAAGTATCTACAACTTTCATGAAGAACACTTTTCGTGGTTCTGAAGTATAGTGGGTCGTTTTTGGCTTCCAAGTCAGACACGAAATTTTCATCCTCAACCACCCACTCATCCATCCACTAATCCACTCATCCACTCATCCACTCATCCACTAACTCACCCATTCATCCACTCATACACTAATCCAACCACTTAACCACTCCACTCACTCATCCACTAATCCATCCACTCATCCATCCACTCACCCATTCATGTCCATAATTTCCCACTCACCAAAAGTCCTTTGGCATTTTTCACTAATTCAACCACTCAACCATTCCACTCACTCATCCACTAAACCAATCCACTAAACCAACCCACTAATCCATCCACTCAAACACTCCACTCACTCACCCACTCATCCACCCACTTCCCTTTGTCATTTTGTTACCTTAGACTTCTATAAAAGGCACCATTTATCATGAACAAGATGTAACTCTCCTTCATTTTTCTCTTAGTTTCTTGTTTCTTCATAGTTTCTTCTTGTTTCTTCATAGTTTTTCTTGTGATTTCTTTCTAGCTATGTGTAACTAAACCTCCCTTGGTTAAGGGGGTGATGAAACCGCTAGTATTAATGTTGTAAACTTTGCATATTTGATTATTTCAACACAGTTATGTTTTTATTCATATATTTCTCGAATCTATATTGTTGGTATGAAGGTTTTTGTACTTGTTCCTACTTTCAAAGTAGTAGATCTAGGTTTTTATTATGCGCGGTTGCGGTAGTAGATCTAGTGGGATGTATGATGTTCATGTGGGTATAATTATCTTTGTGCTATTTGCCGTTATAAAAGTGGTAGATCTGGGTTTATTATCTTGTGGTTGCGGTATTAGATCTAGAGAAATATATGTTCTAAGTAATTTAATCCCGGTGTGTGATTAGACCTTAGTGTAATTGGTTTTCTAAATCTTAATGCAATTGTTGGATAGTTGTAAAGAGCGGTTGCTTTATGACTAATCAGTGATTAGGAGTTGATTTGAGCGGTTGCTAAATTGGCCAACACGTAAGGAAAACAGAGATTTAATATCACAATTGCATAAAAACATAATTGAGCATGTTGGAATAAAAAGGATATGTGGATTTACATTATCATATAAATCTAGTGGTGGATTCAATCTCTTAACCAATTTTCTTATATTGTTGATTTCAGTTTGTTTATTGTTATCTTTGAATTTCGTTCATTGTTCATCAAAACTCCAAAACCCCCCTTTTATTGTTTATTGTTAATCAGAGTCTAAATTGGGAATTGTTTAATAGTGTTAATTGAATTGGTTCTCTGTGGATCGACCCTTACTAACTACAACTAGTTGTAAGGTTTTTATTTTCTGGTGGGCTTGACAACTGATTTTTATCTTAATTTTAATCACTACATCCGCACGCATCGAATTTTGGCGTTGATTCTTGGGAACCAATTTTTTCAATTACACTATTAATTTATTTCCTATTTTTATTCTGTTTTTATTTTATTTTATTTTATTTTATTTTATTTTATTTTTTTTAAAATAACTGTTTTTGGGAGGTTTAGTTTACACATAGCTGAGGACAATAAACTAAGCGCTCATTGGGAGGCAACCCAACCAGATTTGCTCTCTTTATCCCTTTTTATTTTGTGTTTTTATTAGTTCCTTAGATTATGTTTTTATCTGTTTGTTGGTTGTAAGCATTTGAATCTCTAAAAAAAAAAAAAAAAGTAACTGTGTGCCCGACAATAAGGTAGGTAGTGCCATTAAATTTTGTCACTCGGAAGCATGTGAAGGTCACTTCTTTCTTGGACAACAACTGCGAAAATCTTGCAGTATGGATTTTATTGGCCTACTTTATTCAAGGTCTGTTACACCTTTTGCAAAAGTTGCGGAAATTGGTCAAAAAGGTTCTGCTTTGAGATTATCATCTGCACCTACTCCTTGAAAAATTGAGATCTAGGTGACGCGGTTCTTTTTTTGTCAAACACGTGTATCCTCTCGGGGCCGTAAATATTGAGGATCCTAGGAATGGTAATGCGCGTAAAGTTAATGGACAAAGACTCAACCATTCCTGGAAAATCAAGTTCTTGAGTTCTTTGTGTTGCTTAGGTTAGTGGTGGCGGATACGGTACTCGTGACTCTCAAGTCGGTTTATTTTTCAGTTTCCCAAAATAACCGAATCCTTCTTCTCCTTCAAAATGGATGTCATTCTTTCAAACCCGAGAAAACATTTTCCTTCTTTTCCTCAAAATGCTCGAGAAAAATCTACAAAGTTCGATGTGAAAGATTGAGATTAATGCACAAAGGTATGCTTGAAGAAGATGTACTGTTGGATAATTGAAGCAAAGGTTCGATTAGCGGTGAGTCCTCAATTTCATTTGACTCATATATGCCCTAGGTCTTGGAAGAAGTTCATATTCTAAAAGGAGAAGAGCAAAAAGGTTACAAGTCCGTTACAAATGTGGACGATGGAAGCTGTAACAAGCGATGTCATACTTTGGGATGGTTTCCGCAAATAGAGAAGATAAAATTTTCTTCATTAAGAATGGATCGAGTAAGGAGTCATTAGATGATATCTTATCGACTCTTGAGACGCATTCTTGTGGATTGGTGCATCGTGAAATTCTTAAATTGTGGAATCTCTTCAAGGATGAAGAAAAAATGCTGATCTTGGGAATCGACTCTAAAAAGACCCTGTTTGCCGCCTTTATAAGAAAATTGGATGGGAAGCCTATCCCCGACTCATAGAAAGGCGTTTAAGCCGTTTCTGGACGTAAAACTAGAGGAAGATGTGAGCCACAATCACAACAATCTGTACATATCATCATCATCTTCTTCTTCTTCTTCTTCTTCTTCATGTCATCTCTCAAAAACAAAAAAAAAAAAAAAAAAAAGAAATAAATTTTTTATTATTTTTTTTTTCTTTTTTTAAAAAATATTTTTTTTTTTTTTTTTTTGAAAAAAAAAAATTTTTTTTTAATTTGATAATCACATATTTTATTCATTAAGAAACCCTTATGTTTAGTCATTTACACTCTCCATATTCTTAATTGATTGAGTTTGGTATGATTTTGTGAGTTTGAGCTCAAATTGGTCCTAATTGAATATTTCCAGCATTATTGAAATTTGACACTGTTTCTGTATTTTGGCCATAACTTGAGTTCCTAATATCTGATGAACATGAATTTTACCTTGTAGGAAAGCTAAGAGGAAGCTCTACAACTTTGATGAAGAGCTCGAAGTCTGATTCAGATGTCTAAGGGACCTAAGTTGACATGGAAGTCAGAATACGGGTTCTTTCAGTAGAATCCGAACAGTGTGCACTCAAAAAAATCATATCTCAAGATGTAATAATGGAGATGGGCTGAAATTTGGACATTTGATAGTCAAGATCCAAATAAACAACTTTCATGAAGAACACATTTTGAGAAAAAGAAGTCTAGTAGGTCATTTTGAGCTTGCAAGTCGGAACAGAGGTACTGAAGTTGGGTTTGAGCAACCTATGGTATTTGGGACATATCTTGGGCTTAAGGAAGCCAAATTGGACGAGCCAGCTATCCATTTTATAGCCAAGACAAGGATCTACAACTTTCATGAAGAACACTTTTCGTGATTCTGAAGTATAGTGGGTCGTTTTTGGCTTCCAAGTCAGACACGAAATTTTCGTCCTCAACCACCCACTCATCCATCCACTAATCCACTCAACCATCCACTCATCCACTCATCCACTCATCCACTAACTCACCCACTCATCCACTCATACACTAATCCAACCACTTAACCACTCCACCCACTCATCCACTAATCCATCCACTCATCCATCCACTCACCCATTCATGTCCATAATTTCCCACTCACCAAAAGTCCTTTGGCATTTTTCACTAATTCAACCACTCAACCATTCCACTCACTCATCCACTAAACCAATCCACTAAACCAACCCACTAATCCATCCACTCAGACACTCCACTCACTCACCCACTCATCCACCCACTTTCCTTTGTCATTTTGTTACCTTAGACTTCTATAAAAGGCACCATTTATCATGAACAACATGTAACTCTCCTTCATTTTCTCTCTTAGTTTCTTGTTTCTTCATAGTTTCTTCTTGTTTCTTCATAGTTTTTCTTGTGATTTCTTTCTAGCTATGTGTAACTAAACCTCCCTTGGTTAAGGGGGTGATGAAACCGCTAGTATTAATGTTGTAAACTTTGCATATTTGATTATTTCAACACAATTATGTTTTTATTCATATATTTCTGAATCTATTGTTGGTATGAAGGTTTTTGTACTTGTTCCTACTTTCAAAGTAGTAGATCTAGGTTTATTATTGTGCGGTTGCGGTAGTAGATCTAGTGGGATGTATGATGTTCATGTGGGTATAATTATCTTTGTGCTATTTGCCGGTTATAAAAGTGGTAGATCTGGGTTTATTATGCTTGTGATTGCATATTAGATCTAGAGAAATATATGTTCTAAGTAATTTAATCCGGTGTGTGATTAGACCTTAGTGTAATTGGTTTTCTAAATCTTAATGCAATTGTTGGATAGTTGTAAGAGCGGTTGCTTTATGACTAATCAGTGATTAGAAGTTGATTTGAGCGGTTGCTAAATTGGCCAACACGTAAGGAAAAAGAGATTTACTCTCACAATTGCATAAAAACATAATTGAGCACGTTGGAATAAAAGGATATGTGGATTTACATTATCATATAAATCTAGTGGTGGATTCAATCTCTTAACCAATTTTCTTATATTGTTGATTTCAGTTTGTTTATTGTTATCTTTGAAGTCGTTCATTGTTCATCAAAACTCCAAAACCCCATTTTACTTGTTTATTGTTAATCGAGTCTAAATTGGGAATTGTTTAATAGTGTTAATTGAATTGGTTCTCTGTGGATCGACCCTTACTAACTACAACTAGTTGTAAGGTTTTTATTTTCTGGTGGGCCTGACAACTGATTTTTATCTTAATTTTAATCACTACATCCGCACGCATCAGAATTTTGGCGCCGTTGCCGGGGAACCAATTTTTTCAATTACACTATTAATTTATTTCCTATTTTTATTCTGTTTTTATTTTATTTTATTTTATTTTATTTTTAATCTTTCTTTCTAAGTGTTTTGTAGGTGTTGATGTCCTTTGAAGGAGTAGACGAAGGATTGCTAAATTTGAGGAACTATATTGATCAACTCACTTCACATCCTCAATTTCCCTTCCATCCAGGCTAACTTCCAACTCACACTGCCGACATTGAAAATTTCGCCGTTACATTGATCTATCAAGTTCGAGAGACATTGAGCCATCCGAAATATCTCGAAGAAGTGACAATGGCGAGAAAACACTTTAAGGGCATTGGGTGCTCTAGATCTAGATCAACAAACCTCTTTGCATAGACATTCTTGAAAATGAAGAGGCATTTGAATTGAAATCCGGTTTAATCCATCTCTTGCCATCTTTCAATGGATTACCCCAGAGAGGACCCCAACAAGCACTTGAAGGAAATCCATGTGGTATGTTCTAGCATGAAACCCACAGAATTCATGTAGAGCAAGTCAAGTTGAGAGCTTTTCCATTCTCATTGAAAGACTCGGACTAAGGAGTGGCTTTACTACTTGCCACCCGGATCCATCCAATCATGGCGGGACATGGCCCGAACTTTCCTAGACGGATACTTCCTCGCCTCAAAAGCCGCAACAATCGAAAAAAAAATGCATGGTATTCAACAAAGGCATGGGAATCACTCCATGACTACCGGGAGAGATTTAAGAAGCTATGTTTCAGCTGCCCTCATCATCAAATAAGTGAGCATCTTTTAATTCAGTATTTCTATGAAGGCTTACAAGTGATGGATCGCAACATGATTGATCTTTGCTAGCGGAGGAGCATTGATTGATAAAACTCCTCAAGAAGCTAGAAACTTGATCTCAAGAATGGTGCCAATACTCAACAATTCTACTCTAGAAATGACACTGAGAGTAAAAGCGGTGAAAGAAGTAGAGACAACCAAGTATCAAAGACAAATGACTCAATTGACTGCTATGGTTCGGCGGTTAATGGATTCGGGTAAAGCACCAGTTCATGCTTGTGGGATCTGTTGTTCATCTGGACATCCCAACGATATCCGTCCCACTCTCCAAGAAGACACAAATGAGGAGGTAAGAGCGGTGAGGGGGATATCTTTGGACTTTCAAAAAATTACAACCCCTACTCAAACACATATAATCCGGGTTGGAGGGATCATCCAAATTTCAGCTATGCAAAGCAACCTCAAAATCAACCTCCAAACTTATGGACCTCCAGATTCCAACAAAGGCAAGTACCTTTCCCTCGAGAGACAAGAAGCAAGTTCAAGCTCCTAAGCAATCGAGCCTTCATTAGAGGAGCTAGTAAAATAAATGGCCACTAATAATTTGCAGTTCCAACAAGAAACAAGGATCGATCAATCAATAACTTGAGAATCGGATAGGACAGTTGTCCACGAGAATTCAACAAGTTTCAAAGCCAAGCTTCAGTGGAAACTACCCTCACAAATGAAGTGAATCCGAGGAAAATGCTAGTCTTTGTCACATTGAGAAGCGGAAAGATGATGGATGAGCCTACCTCTCTTCCACCAATCATTCAAGAGAAGGATGAACCACCCAAAGAAGCAAATGATAAGGGCAAACTTCCAAAACCCCTAAGGTAAGTATTTCGAACCCCTTCCTAAATATGTCACTAAAGCTCCTTTTCCTAGTAGGTTGGTTAAAACCAAGAAAGAAGAAGCGAGAAAAAGAAATACTTGAGACTTTTAGGAAGGTAGAGGTTAATATCCCTTTGTTAGATGCCATTAAGCGGTACCTAGATATGCAAAATTTCTGAAAGAATTATGCACTAACAAGAGGAAGTTAAAAGGAAATGAAAAGGTCCAAGTGGGAGAAAATGTTTCATTTGTAATTAAAAAGAAACTCCCAACCAAATGTAAGGACCCCTGGCACATTCACCATTCCATGCACTATAGGTAACACAAGGTTTGAAAGGGCAATGCTTGATTTAGGTGCATCTATAAATGTCATGCCATATTCTATTTATGCATCTTTATACTTGGGTCCTTTGGAACCTACTTGGTGTTGTTATTCAATTGGTGATAGATCTAATGCATACCCTAAGGGTGTGGTTGAAGATGTTTTGGTACAGTGAATGAATTAGTGTTTAAATGGAGACTTCTATGTTTTGGACATGGAAGATGATGAGTCTCCCAAATCTGCTCCTATCTTGCTAGGAAGACCATTTTTGAAGGCGCACGGGACAAAAATTGATGTGCACTCGGGAATTCTAACAATGGAATTTGATGGGGAATTAATTAGATTCAATATTTTTGAAGCTATGAGATACCCAAGTGATGTGCACTCTGCTTGTTTAATTGATTCTTTTGATCCTTTTGATTCTTTAATTTCTGCACTTTTGATATCGACCATTTTGATGCTCTTGATACAATTCTAACTCATAGCTTAGATGTACGGGAGGAAAAGAAGAAAAGTGAAGAAGAGCCATAGAGTGAAGACATTGATGAAATTGTTGTTGCGCCTTACAAGAGCTCTCTTCCACTCCGTAGATAAGAGCATGAGGTAACTTTTGTTGATTTACCTGTTACTACTGATATACCTCAACCTTCTATTGTGCAGGCACTGAATTGGGAACTGAAAGCACTACCGATCATCTTAAATACATCTTCTTGGGGAGAAGGACACCCTTCCAAGTAATAATTGCAAAGTCACTCACCCAAGAGCAAGAAGAGAAACTGGTAGCTGTTTTGCAGGAACATAAGATAGCCATTGGTTGGTCAATAGCTGATATCAAGGGTATTAGTCCCTCCGTTTGTATGCACAGGATATTAATGGAGGAGGATACTAAACCTGTGAGAGACCCTTAACGGAGATTGAATCCTCCCATGATGGAGGTTGTGAAAAAGGAGATATTGAAGCTCCTAAGTGTGGGGGTGATCTACCCCATTTTTGACAGCAAGTGGGTAAGCCCAGTCCAGGTAGTACCAAAGAAATGCTGGAATTACCTTGTGGTAAGAAATGCTGAAAATGAGCTTATTCCCACTAGGTTACGCACGACAGGGGTGGCGTGTTTGTATTGATTACGGGAAGTTGAATGCCGCCACGAGAAAAGACCACTTTCCTTTACCTTTCATTGATCAAATGTTAGAAAGATTAGCTGGTCATTCTTATTATTGTTTTATGGATGGTTTTTCATGTTACAATCAGATTGCCATAGCTCCAGAAGACCAAGACAAGACTACATTCACTTGTCCATTTGGTACCTTTGCATATAGGCGAATGCCTTTTGGACTCTGCAATGCACCAGAACTTTCCAAAGATGCATGATGAGTATATTTTCGATTACATTGAAAACATCATTGAGGTTTTTATGGATGACTTTAGTGTCTTTGGAAATGATTTTGAAAATTGTTTGGAACATTTAACTTTGGTGCTTAAAAGATGCATTGATACTAACCTGGTACCTTGAATTGGGAAAAATGTCATTTCATGGTGAATGAAGGTATTGTGTTAGGTCATGTAATTTCGCTAGGGGAATTGAAGTAGATAAAGCTAAGGTAGAACTCATGCATTCTTTGCCACCACCCACTAGTGTGCGGGAGATTCGTTCTTTTATTGGTCATGCGGGTTTCTACCAGGAGATTCATTAAAGACTTTTCTAAAGTCTCATTGCCCCTTTGAGACTTCTTCAAAAGATGTTAATTTTAACTTTGATGAGAAATGTATGGAAGCTTTCAATAAACTCAAGAAGTTGTTAAGCTGTTGCGCTTTATCATCGAGCCACCCAACCTGGGAGTTACCTTTTGAACTAATGTGTGATGCCGGTGACTTTGCGGTAGGAGCTGTCTTGGGACAACGAGTTGATAGAGTTCCTTATGCCATTTACTATGCATCAAGGACTCTAAATGATGCTCAACTTAATTACTCAACCACGAGAAAAGGAACTTCTAGTCATGTTGTATTTGCTTTAGAAAAATTTAGATCATATCTAATTAGTTCTAAAGTGATTGTGTTTTCAGATCATGCAGACCTTGAAGTATCTTCTAACAAAGAAAGAAGCAAAGCCTAGATTGCTCAGATGGATTTTATTGCTCCAGGAATTTGACTTGGAGATTAAAGACAAGAAAGGGAGCGAAAACTTGGTGGCCGATCACTTGAGTAGATTGGTAAGCGAAGAGGAAGAAATGCCTATCATGGAAACTTTTCGGATGAATATTTGATGGTTGTCAACACCATAATCCCTTGGTATCTTGACATTGTTAACTACCTGGTTACTAAGGACTTTCCGGAGGATTTGAACAAGGCCCAAAGAGATAAATTAAGGAGTGATAGAATACTATATCGGGATGACCCGTACTTATGGAAGCATTGTGCAGATCAAGTCATTAGGAGGTGCATTCCCGATTCTCGAGACACACTCCATCCTCTCCTTTTGCCACACCTATGCATGTGGAGGACACTTTGGCGATAAAAGGACAGCCAATAAAGTGCTTGACAAGTGGTTTCTATTGGCCTTCAATTTTCAAAGACGCTTACAACTTCGTAAGTCTTGTGACATTGTCGGAGAAAGGTAATATTGGTCCTTGTAATCAAATGCCTCGGACTCCGATCATTTTTGTGGAACTCTTTGATGTGTGGGGTATTGATTTCATGGGACCATTCCCTCCTTCATTTGGTTTCACATACATTCTTTTATCCGTTGATTATGTGTCTAAATGGGTGGAAGCAAAAGCCACTCGATCCGATGATTCTAAAAGCATTGTGATTTTGTTAAGTCACATATTTTCTCCAGGTTCGGGACCCTGAGGGCTATCATCGGTGACCAAGGGACCCATTTCGCAACAAAACCTTTGATGCTCTATTGAAGAGATATGGAGTAATGCACAGAATTTCCACTCCTTACCATCCACAGACAAATGGGCAACCGAAGTGTCCAACCGGGAGATTAAGTCAATCCTTGAAAAGACAAAGTGAATCCCTCAAGAAAGGATTGGAGCACTCGACTTGAAGATGCTTTATGGGCTTATAGGACTGCCTATAAGACTCCCTATCGGTATGTCACCATTTTGGTTGGTGTATGGAAAGCCTGTCATTTGCCCGTTGAGTTGCAACATCGATCTTCTTGGGCCATTAAACAAGTTAATATGGAATTGGAAGGTCTTTGGAAAGCAAAGGAAGTTCCGATTACATGGGAATTAGAAGAACTAAGAAATGAGGCCTTTGAGAATGCCCCGATTTATAAGACTAAAGCTAAGGCATTCCACGACCAATTGATTTCCAGAAAGAAATTTCACAGAGGACAAAAAGTCCCTGCTATTCTAATCAAGACTCAAATTATTTCCAGGTAAGCTGCGTTCTAAGTGGATTGGGCCGTTTGTGGTAACTAATGTTTTTCCTTTTGGTGCGAGTTGAGATCGGGAGTGAAAATTCGGCAAAGCATTTAAGGTCAATGGTCATCGTCTCAAACCATATCATGAACTTCCGACAATGCGAGAGATGGAAGTGATGACCCTCATCCTTCCACAATATGAGGAGCTTGTGAAAGTATCATCATGTCTGGTGAGGACAATAAACTAAGCGCTCATTGGGAGGCAACCCAACCAGATTTGCTCTCTTTATCCCTTTTTATTTTGTGTTTTCATTAGTTCCTTAGATTATGTTTTTATTTGTTTGTTGGTTGTAAGCATTTGAATCTCTAAAAAAAAAAAAAAAAAGCAATGTGTGTGCCCGACAATAAGGTAGGTAGTGCCATTAAATTTTGTCACTCGGAAGCATGTGAAGGTCACTTTTCTTGGCGACAACAACTGCGAAAATCTTGCGGTATGGATTTTATTGGCCTACTTTATTCAAGGTTTGTTACACCTTTTGCAAAAGTTACGGAAATTGGTCAAAAAGGTTCTCGCTTTAAGATTATCATCGCACTACTCCTTGAAAAATTGAGATCTAGGTGGCGTGGTTCTTTTTCTTTGTCAAACACGTGTATCCTCTCGGGGGCCGTAAATATTGAGGATCCTAGGAATGGTAATGCGCGTAAAGTTAATGGACAAAGACTCAACCATTCCTGGAAAATCAAGTTCTTGAGTTCTTTGTGTTCTTAGGTTAAGTGGCGGATACGGTGACTCAAGTGACTCTCAAGTCGGTTTATTTTTCGGTTTCCCAAAATAACTGAATCCTTATTCTCCTTCAAAATGGATGTCATTCTTTCAAACACGAGAAAACATTTTCCTTCTTTTCCTCAAAATGCTCGAGAAAAATCTACAAAGTTCGATGTGAAAGATTGAGGCTGTTAATGCACAAAGGTATGCCGAGAAGATGTACTGTTTGGATAATTGAAGCAAAGGTTCGATTAGCGGTGAGTCCTCAATTTCATTTGACTCATATATGCCCGGTCTTGGAAGAAGTTCATATTCTAAAAGGAGAAGAGCAAAAAGGTTACAAGTCTGTTACAAATGTGGACGATGGGGCAGTAACAAGCGATGTCATACTTTGGGGATGGTTTTCGCAAATAGAGAAGATAAAATTTTCTTCATTAAGAATGGGTGAGTAAGGAGTCATTAGATGATATCTTATCGACTCTTGAGACGCATTCTTGTGGATTGGTGCATCGTGAAATTCTTAAATTGTGGAATCTCTTCAAGGATGAAGAAAAATGCTACGATCTTGGGAATCGACTCTAAAAGACCCTATTTGCCGTTTATAAGAAAATTGGATGGGAAGCCTATCCCGACTCATAGAAGGCGTTTAAGCCGTTTCGGATGTAAAACCAGAGAGGAAGATGTGAGCCACAATCACAACAATCTGTACATATCATCATCATCTTCTTCTTCTTCTTCTTCTTCATGTCATCTCTCAAAAACAAAAAAAAAAAAAAAAAAAAAACAAAAAACAAAAAAAAAAAACAAAAAACAAAAAACAAAAAAAAAAAAATTATGTATACGTCTTAGGGTTGGCTTTGGTAACACACACCGTGAATGGGGAAATGCATGCATCCGATCCAGCCTTCTTAATTGAAAAACAAAGAAGGTAGATTGTATCCACATGTGAGGCAGCCGGGCGTATTATGGCCACTTGTCCCTTTTGGGAGCCCTATGTTCTTATTTGGTCTTGAATGGGTCGAATCTTGGTCAACAATGCTTTGGCACAAAGCCAGAAAGAGCAGACTACCTCCATCCCAATCTTAAGTAAGTATACACTCATCTTTCATCAAGTTTTTCGAACAATTTCAAAAAAAAAAAAAAAAAGAGGACGTGATGTCTACTGCACTCATGACGCTGAAGTATAAAGATACGCCATGAACACTGTACATACAGGTATGTCATCATTTTCTATTTCTTTTATCTTTGTATCATTTTGTTGTATTTTGATTTTTGTACAGACGATCCTTTGAGCAGGGTCCTTCAGGGGTTTCTAGACTTCTTTACCTTGATGGTTTTCTTGAAGTCAAAAAAAAAAAATTTGTTTTGTTTGGAAAGTATGATATGATTGTCATGGACTTATTAAACCAATTAGTGATGGCAGAGTAAGGAGTAATTTTACTCTTGAGACGCATCTTAATTGGTGGCGAGAGTAAGGAGTTTTTTTTTAGGTAGTAATTAATTAGTATTAAATTGTGGAAGTACTAACGTTTTCTTGTTTGATTTCTTTTCAGGGTGTGATGCGTAATCGACGACGGTGTGCTTTTTTACGCTGCGTTGATTCACTTCTTATCAGGTTGTGTTGCTCTTTTCTATATCTCTCTTTCACATTGAGGACAATGTTTATATTAAGTGTGGGGGAGAGATTTTAGCATGTTTCTTTTGGTTGTTAAAAAAAACAACAAAACAAAACACAAAATTCTGATGCGTGCGGATGTAATGATTAAAATTAAGATAAAAATCAGTTGTCAGGCCCACCAGAAAATAAAAACCTTACAACTAGTTGTAGTTAGTAAGGGTCGATCCACAGAGAACCAATTCAATTAACACTATTAAACAATTCTCAATTTAGACTCTGATTAACAATAAACAGTAAAAGGGGGGTTTTGGAGTTTTGATGAACAATGAACAGCTTCAAAGATAACAATAAACAAACTGAAATCAACAATATAAGAAAATTGGTTAAGAGATTGAATCCACCACTAGATTTATATGATAATGTAAATCCACATATCCTTTTTATTCCAACGTGCTCAATTATGTTTTTATGCAATTGTGAGAGTAAATCTCTGTTTTCCTTACGTGTTGGCCAATTTAGCAACCGCTCAAATCAACTTCTAATCACTGATTAGTCATAAAGCAACCGCTCTTACAACTATCCAACAATTGCATTAAGATTTAGAAAACCAATTACACTAAGGTCTAATCACACACCGGGATTAAATTACTTAGAACATATATTTCTCTAGATCTAATACCGCAAATCGCGCATAATAAACCCAGATCTACCACTTTTATAAGTGGCAAATAGCACAAAGATAATTATACCCACATGAACATCATACATCCCACTAGATCTACTACCGCAACCGCACATAATAAACCTAGATCTACTACTTTGAAAGTAGGAACAAGTACAAAAACCTTCATACCAACAATAGATTCAAGAAATATATGAATAAAAACATAATTGTGTTGAAATAATCAAATATGCAAAGTTTACAACATTAATACTAGCGGTTTCATCACCCCCTTAACCAAGGGAGGTTTAGTTACACATAGCTAGAAAGAAATCACAAGAAAAACTATGAAGAAACAAGAAGAAACTATGAAGAAACAAGAAACTAAGAGAGAAAATGAAGGAGAGTTACATGTTGTTCATGATAAATGGTGCCTTTTATAGAAGTCTAAGGTAACAAAATGACAAAGGAAAGTGGGTGGATGAGTGGGTGAGTGAGTGGAGTGTTTGAGTGGATGGATTAGTGGGTTGGTTTAGTGGATGAGTGAGTTGAATGGTTGAGTGGTTGAATTAGTGAAAAATGCCAAAGGACTTTTGGTGAGTGGGAAATTATGGACATGAATGGGTGAGTAGATGGATGAGTGGATGGATTAGTGGATGAGTGGGTGGAGTGGTTAAGTGGTTGGATTAGTGTATGAGTGGATGAGTGGGTGAGTTAGTGGATGAGTGGATGAGTGGATGAGTGGATGGTTGAGTGGATTAGTGGATGGATGAGTGGGTGGTTGAGGACGAAAATTTCGTGTCTGACTTGGAAGCCAAAAACGACCCACTATACTTCAGAATCACGAAAAGTGTTCTTCATGAAAGTTGTAGATCCTTGTCTTGGCTATAAAATGGATAGCTGGTTCGTCCAATTTGGCTTCCTTAAGCCCAAGATATGTCCCAAATACCGTAGGTTGCTCAAACCCAACTTCAGTACCTCTGTTCCGACTTGCAAGCTCAAAATGACCTACTAGACTTCTTTTTCTCAAAATGTGTTCTTCATGAAAGTTGTTTATTTGGATCTTTACTATCAAATGTCCAAATTTCAGCCCATCTCCATTATTACATCTTGAGATATGATTTTTTTGAGTGCACACTGTTCGGATTCTACTGACAGAACCCGTATTATGACTTCCATGTCAACTTAGGTCCCTTAGACATCTGAATCAGACTTCGAGCTCTTCATCAAAGTTGTAGAGCTTCCTCTTAGCTTTCCTACAAGGTAAAATTCATGTTCATCAGATATTAGGAACTCAAGTTATGGCCAAAATACAGAAACAGTATCAAATTTCAATAATGCTGGAAATATTCAATTAGGACCAATTTGAGCTCAAACTCACAAAATCATACCAAACTCAATCAATTAAGAATATGGAGAGTGTAAATGACTAAACATAAGGGTTTCTTAATGAATAAAATATGTGATTATCAAATTCCCCCACACTTAGCTTTTTGCACTCCTGAGCAAAACTCAAGACCAAAATTTTACAATCAAGAAGAACAACCAAAGGTTCAAGGATCAAAACATTCATGAGTTAACAATTCTCCACATCTCAAACCATCAAGCAAGGTATCTTCAACATGAATCGAGAATGATAGATCTTCACAAGATTCCTCTCAATCTCTCAAGTGTTTAAAGGGTAGGTATTTCATCAATTCAACCCATGAAAATTGCACTACCATAAGCTTGCTTATCTTCTACTTCTCCACTACTCAAAACACATGCACACACAAATCATGAGGACTTTATTCAAGGTTGTAGTGAGGTCAAGGTAACAGGAGAGGATAAAATGGATATGAGAAGATAAATACCAAAGAGAATAAAAAGCAAATGAGAGCTGAGTTCAAATAACAAGCATAAAAGTTCATCCCAACTCTAGTGTATATCCCTTTACATATTCATTTCCCAATCCTTTTCTTTTTTTAAACACTTGGTTTTTTTTTTTTTTTTTTTTTTTTTTTATATATATGAACATAACTATATACATACATTTTTTTTTTCTTTTTGGGCACTCTTTTCTTTTTCAACAACCATTTTGTACACACACCCCCACACTTGTTCAAAAACTCATCCATTAACCAAGCTAATGTTCTTTTATTCCCTAAGGTAAAGTAAGAACACGATTTCTCATTTAAGGCACATGATGAGCTAGAAACAAGGAATGGTCAAATAAGCTCAAAGGGGTTAAGCAAAGGAAAATATACAAGGTTGGCAGGAATCAGAGAATTTTCAAGAAGTCAAAAGAGTGCTTGATATCATATTGAAAATAAGGTTGGCTATTTGGTTAAACTAGCTAATTAAGAAAGAGGGCCTCAATCATGTTCATGCATGCAAGTGAAATGTAGCCTCAAAAAGAATCAAAACAAGTTCTAGAGTGGTCATTAACATAAGTGAAAATCACACAAGAAAGAAGAGAATGGCATAAATGTTGAATCCATCCATTAGGCTCAAAATCTCACAAGGTATGCATCCATCAAACTCAATTCATCAAATTAATCATCCATCACCAAGCATATCAGTTCAAGAAGGGAGAAAAGTTATTCAATCATGCAATGAACCTTTTTTTTTATTTTTTTTTCTTTTTTTTTAACAACCAAAAGAAACATGCTAAAATCTCTCCCCCACACTTAATATAAACATTGTCCTCAATGTGAAAGAGAGATATAGAAAAGAGCAACACAACCTGATAAGAAGTGAATCAACGCAAAGCAGAAAAGAAGCACACTGTCAGTTACGCATCACACCCTGAAAAGAAATCAAACAAGAAAACGTTAGTACTTCCACAATTTAATACTAATTAATTACTACCTAAAAAAAAAACTCTACTCCGCCACCAATTAAGATGCGTCTCAAGAGTAAAATTACTCCTTACTCGCCATCATTAATTGGTTTAATAAGTCCATGACAATCATATCATACTTTCCAAACAAAACAAAAAAATTTTTTTTTTTTTTTAATAAAATCAAACCGATTAAAGAGAAAGTGTTCGGCTTTTTTTTCTTGTTTTTTTTTGACTTCAAGAAAACCATCAAGGTAAAGAAGTCTAGAAACCCCTCGAAGGACCCTTCAAGCCAAAGGATCGTACGTACAAAAATCAAAATACAACAAAATGATACAAAGATAAAAGAAATAGAAAATGATGACATACTTGTATGTACAAAGTGTTCATGGCGTATCTTTATATCGCGTCATGAGTGCAAAGAGACATCACGTCCTTTTTTTTTTTTTTTTTTTTTTTTTGAAATTGTTAGAAAAACTTGATGAAAGATGAGTGTATACTTACTTAAGATTGGGATGGAGGTAGTCTGCTCTTTCGGCTTTGTGCCAAAGCATTGTTGACCAAGATTCGACCCATTCAAGACCGGCGCAACATAGGGCTCCCAAAAGGGACAAGTGGCCATAATACGCTGGTCGCCTCACATGTGGGATACAATCTACCTTCTTTGTTTTTCAATTAAGAAGGCTGGATCAGATGCATGCATTTCCCATTCACGGTGTGTGTTACCAAAGCCAACCCTAAGACGTATACATAATTTTTTTGTTTTTTGTTTTTTGTTTTGTTTTTTGTTTTGTTTTTTTTTTGTTTTTGAGAGTGTTTTGACATGAAGAAGAAGAAGAAGAAGAAGAAGAAGAAGATGATGATATGTACAGATTGTTGTGATGTGGCTCACATCTTCCTCCGGTTTACGTCCGAAACGCTTAAACGCCTTCTATGAGTCGAGGATAGGCTTCCCATCCAATTTTCTTATAAAGCGGCAAACAGGGTCTTTTAGAGTCGATTCCCAAGATCGTAGCGTTTTTCTTCATCCTTGAAGAGATTCCACAATTTAAGAATTTCACGATGCACCAATCCACAAGAATGCGTCTCAAGAGTCGATAAGATATCATCTAATGACTCCTTACTCATCCATTCTTAATGAAGAAAATTTTATCTTCTCTATTTGCGGAAACCATCCCCAAAGTATGACATCGCTTGTTACGGTTCCATCGTCCACATTTGTAAATGACTTGTAACCTTTTTGCTCTTCTCCTTTTAGAATATGAACTTCTTCCAAGACCAGGGCATATATGAGTCAAATGAAATTGAGGACTCACCGCTAATCGAACCTTTGCTTCAATTATCCAACAGACATCTTCTCGGCATACCTTTGTGCATTAACGGTCTCAATCTTTCACATCGAACTTTGTAGATTTTTCTCAGAGCATTTTGAGGAAAAGAAGGAAAATGTTTTCTCGTGTTTGAAAGAATGACATCCATTTTGAAGGAGAAGAAGGATTCGGTTATTTTGGGAAACCGAAAAATAAACCGACTTGAGAGTCACGGAGTACCGTATCCGCCACTTAACCAAGCAACACAAAGAACTCAAGAACTTGATTTTCCAGGAATGGTTGAGTCTTTGTCCATTAACTTTACGCGCATTACCATTCCTAGGATCCTCAATATTTACGGCCCCGAGAGGATACACGTGTTTGATGACAAAGAAAAGAACCGCGTCACCTAGATCTCAATTTTTCAAGGAGTAGGTGCAGATGATAATCTCAAAGCAGAACCTTTTTGACCAATTTCCGCAACTTTTGCAAAAGGTGTAACAGACCTTGAATAAAGTAGGCCAATAAAATCCATACTGCAAGATTTTCGCAGCTTGTTGTCATTGAAGAAAAGTGACCTTCACATGCTTCCGAGTGACAAAATTTAATGGCACTACCTACCTTATTGTCAGCACACAGTTGCTTTTTTTTTTTTTTTTTTTTTAGAGATTCAAATGCTTACAACCAACAAACAGATAAAAACATAATCTAAGGAACTAATAAAAACACAAATAAAAAGGGATAAAGAGAGCAAATCTGGTTGGGTTGCCTCCCAACGAGCGCTTAGTTTATTGTCCTCACCGACGACATGATGATACTTTCACCTGCTCCTCATATTGTGGAAGGATGAGGGTCATCACTTCCATCTCTCGCACTTTGTCGGGAAGTTCATGATATGGTTTGAGACGATGACCATTGACCTTAAATGCTTTGCCGAATTTTCACTCCCGATCTCAATCGCACCAAAAGGAAAAACATTAGTTACCACAAACGGCCCAATCCACTTAGAACGCAGTTTACCCGGAAATAATTTGAGTCTTGATTGGAATAGCGGGACTTTTTGTCCTCTCGTGAAATTTCTTTCTCGGAAATCAATTGGTCGTGGAATGCCTTAGCTTTAGTCTTATAAATCGGGGCATTCTCAAAGGCCTCATTTCTTAGTTCTTCTAATTCCCGTAATCGGAACTTCCTTTGCTTTCCGGCACCTTCCAATTCCATATTAACTTGTTTAATGGCCCAAGAAGATCGATGTTGCAACTCAACGGGCAAATGACAGGCTTTCCATACACCAACCGAAATGGTGACATGCCGATAGGAGTCTTATAGGCAGTCCTATAAGCCCATAAAGCATCTTCAAGTCGAGTGCTCCAATCCTTTCTTGAGGGATTCACTGTCTTTTCAAGGATTGATTTCTTTCTAGCTATGTGTAACTAAACCTCCCTTGGTCAATAGAGCATCAAAGGTTTTGATGCGAAAAATAGCCCTTGGGGTCCCGAACCTGGAGAAAGTATTAATGTTGCTTTAAACTTTGCTTATTTGATTATTTCAACACAAATTATGTTTTTATTCATATAGTTCCACAAAAATCTATTGTTCGAGGCATTTGATTACGAGGACCAATATTTTTGTACTTGTTCCTACTTTCAAAGTGTAAGCGTCTTTAACAAGTACAAAAATGACTTGTCAAGGAAAGTGGGTGGATGAGTGTCCTGAGTAGGTGTGGAATGGTTGAGTGGTTGAATTAGTGAAAAATGCCAAAGGACTTTTGGCCTTGACCCTGGGAAATTATGGACATGAATGGGTGAGCATACCATAGGGATTATGGTGTTGATGGATGAGAAAAGTCTCCATGATGATTTCTTCCTCTTGGGTGGAGTGGTTAAGTTTGGTTGGATTAGTGTGGAGCAATAAAGTGGATGAGCTTGGGTTCTTTCTTTGGAGAGTGGACGATGTGGATCTAAATTTTTCTAAAGCAAATACAACAAATAGAAGTGGATGGTTGAGTAATTAAGTTGAGCATCATTTAGAGTCCTTGATGCATAGTAAATGGCATAAGGAACTCTATCAACTCGTTGTCCCAAGACAGCTCCTACCGCAAAGTCACCGGCATCACACATTAGTTCAAAAGGTAACTCCCAATTGGGTGGCCGATGATAGGTGCAAGCAGTTAACAACTTCTTGAGTTTATTGAAAGCTTCCATACATTTCTCATCAAAGTTAAAATTAACATCTTTTTGAAGAAGTCGCAAAGGGGCAATGAGACTTTAGAAAAGTCTTTAATGAATCTCCGGTAGAAACCCGCATGACCAATAAAAGAACGAATCTCCCGCACACTAGTGGGTGGTGGCAAAAAAATGCATGAGTTCTACCTTAGCTTTATCTACTTCAATTCCCCTAGCGAAATTACATGACCTAACACAATACCTTCATTCACCATGAAATGACATTTTTCCCAATTCAAGTACCGGGTTAGTGTCAATGCATCTTTTAAGCACCAAAGTTAAATGTTCCAAACAATTTTCAAAATCATTTCCAAAGACACTAAAGTCATCCATAAAAACCTCAATGATGTTTTCAATGTAATCGAGAAAATATACTCATCATGCATCTTTGGAAAGTTCCTGGTGCATTGCGAGAGTCCAAAAGGCATTCGCCTATATGCAAAGGTACCAAATGGACAAGTGAATGTAGTCTTGTCTTGGTCTTCGGAGCTATGGCAATTGATTGTAACCCGAAAAACCATCCAGAAAACAATAATAAGAATGACCAGACTAATCTTTCTAACATTTGATCAATGAAAGGTAAAGGAAAGTGGTCTTTTCTCGTGGCGGCATTCAACTTCCCGTAATCAATACAAACACGCCACCCCGTCTCGTAACCTAGTGGGAATAAGCTCATTTTCAGCATTTCTTACCACAAGTAATTCCAGCATTTCTTTGGTACTACCCGGACCGGGCTTACCCACTTGTCTTTGTCGAAATGGGGTAGATCACCCCCACACTTAGGAGCTTCAAGATCTCCTTTTTCACAACCTCCATCATGGGAGGATTCAATCTCCGTTGAGGGTCTCTCACAGTTTAGTATCCTCCTCCATTAATATCTTGTGCATACAAACGGAGGGACTAATACCCTTGATATCGCCTATTGACCAACCAATGGCTATCTTATGTTCTCGCAAAACAGACTACCGCTTTTCTCTTCTTGCTCTTGGGTGAGTGACTTTGCAATTATTACTTGGAAGGGTGTCCTTCTCCCCCAAGAAGATGTATTTAAGATGATCAGGTAGTGCTTTCAGTTCCAATTCAGGTGCCTGCACAACAGAAGGTTGAGGTATATCAGTAGTAATAGGTAAATCAACAAAAGTTACCTCATGCTCTTCTGGAGTGGAAGAGAGCTCTTGTAAGGCAACAACAATTTCATCAATGTCTTCACTCCATGGCTCTTCTTCACTCTTCTTCTTTTCCTCCTGTACATCTAAGCTATGAGTTAGAATTGTATCAAGAGCATCAAAATGGTCAGTATCAAAAGCTGCAGAAATTAAAGAATCAAAAGGATCAAAAGAATCAATTAAACAAGCAGAGTGCACATCACTTGGGTATCTCATAGCTTCAAAAATATTGAATCTAATTAATTCCCCATCAAATTCCATTGTTAGAATTCCTGAGTGCACATCAATTTTTGTCCGTGCAGTCTTCAAAAATGGTCTTCCTAGCAAGATAGGAGCAGATTTGGGAGACTCATCCTCTTCCATGTCCAAAACATAGAAGTCTCCATTTAGGAAACACTAATTCATTCAATTGTACCAAAACATCTTCAACCACACCCTTAGGGTATGCATTAGATCTATCAGCCAATTGAATAACAACACCAGTAGGTTCCAAAGGACCCAAGTATAAAGATGCATAAATAGAATATGGCATGACATTTATAGATGCACCTAAATCAAGCATTGCCCTTTCAAACCTTGTGTTACCTATAGTGCATGGAATGGTGAATGTGCAGGGGTCCTTACATTTGGTTGGGAGTTTCTTTTTAATTACAATTTGAAACATTTTCTCCCACTTGGACCTTTTCATTTCCTTTTAACTTCCTCTTGTTAGTGCATAATTCTTTCAGAAATTTTGCATATCTAGGTACCCGCTTAATGGCATCTAACAAAGGGATATTAACCTCTACCTTCCTAAAAGTCTCAAGTATTTCTTTTTTCTCGCTTCTTCTTTCTTGGTTTTAACCAACCTACTAGGAAAAGGAGCTTTAGTGACATATTTAGGAAGGGTTCGTAAATACTTACCTTAGGGGTTTTGGAAGTTTGCCCCTTATCATTTGCTTCTTTGGGTGGTTCATCCTTCTCTTGAATGATTGGTGGAAGAGAGGTAGGCTCATCCATCGTCTTTCCGCTTCTCAATGTGACAAAGACTAGCATTTTCCCTCGGATTCACTTTACATTTGTGAGGGTAGTTTCCGAAGCTTGGCTTTGAAACTTGTTGAATTCTGTGGACAACTGTCCTATCCGATTCGCAAGTTATTGATTGCGATCCTTGTTTCTTGTTTGAAACTTTGTATAGTTGCATTTGTTTCTTGTTGGAACCGCAAATTATTAGTGGCCATTTGTTTTACTAGCTCCTCTAATGAAGGCTCGATTGCTTAGGAGCTTGAACTTCTTCTTGTCTCTCGAGGGAAAGGTACTTGCCTTTGTTGGAATCTGGAGGTCCATAAGCAAAATTTGGAGGTTGATTTTGAGGTTGCTTTGCATAGCTGAAATTTGGATGATCCCTCCAACCCGGATTATATGTGTTTGAGTAGGGGTTGTAATTTTTGAAAGTCCAAGATATCCCCTCATCGCTCTTACCTCCTCATTTGTGTCTTCTTGGAGAGTGGGACACATATCGTTGGGATGTCCAGATGAACAACAGATCCCACAAGCATGAATCGGTGCTTTACCCGAATCCATTAACCGCCGAACCATAGCATCAATTGAGTCATTTGTTTGTTGTATCGGTTGTCTCTACTTCTTTCACTGCTCTTACTCCAGTGTCATTTCTAGAGTAGAATTGTTGAGTATTGGCAGCCATTCTTGAGATCAAGTTTCTAGCTTCTTGAGGAGTTTTATCAATCAATGCTCCTCCGCTAGCAACATCAATCATGTTGCGATCCATCACTTGTAAGCCTTCATAGAAATACTGAATTAAAAGTTGCTCACTTATTTGATGATGAGGGCAGCTGAAACATAGCTTCTTAAATCTCTCCCAGTAGTCATGGAGTGATTCCCCATGCCTTTGTTGAATACCATGATTTCTTTTCTGATTGTTGCAACTTTTGAGCGGGGAAGTATCTGTCTAGGAAAGTTCGGCCATGTCCCGCCATGATTGGATGGATCCGGGTGGCAAGTAGTAAAGCCACTCCTTAGCCGAGTCTTTCAATGAGAATGGAAAAGCTCTCAACTTGACTTGCTCTACATGAATTCCGCAGGTTTCATGCTAGAACATACCACATGGATTTCCTTCAAGTGCTTGTTGGGGTCCTCTCCGGTAATCCATTGAAAGATGGCAAGAGATGGATTAAACCGGATTTCAATTCAAATGCCTCTTCATTTTCAAGAATGTCTATGCAAAGAGGTCGTTGATCTAGATCTGGAGCACCCAATGCCCTTAAAGTGTTTTTTCGCCATTGTCACTTCTTCAGATATTTTAGATGGCTCAAATGTCTCTCGAACTTGATAGATCAATGTAACTGCAGCTTCAATGTCACAGTGTGAGTTGGAAGTTAGCCTGGGATGGAAGGGAAATTGAGGATGTGAAGTGAGTTGATCAATATAGTTCCTCAAATTTAGCAATCCTTCGTCTACTCCTTCAAAGGACATCAACACCTACAAAACACTAGAAAGAAAGATTAAAAATAAAATAAAATAAAATAAAATAAAAACAGAATAAAAATAGGAAATAAATTAATAGTGTAATTGAAAAAATTGGTTCCCCGGCAACGGCGCCAAAATTCTGATGCGTGCGGATGTAGTGATTAAAATTAAGATAAAAATCAGTTGTCAGGCCCACCAGAAAATAAAAACCTTACAACTAGTTGTAGTTAGTAAGGGTCGATCCACAAAGAACCAATTCAATTAACACTATTAAACAATTCCCAATTTAGACTCTGATTAACAATAAACAGTAAAAGGGGGGTTTTGGAGTTTTGATGAACAATGAACAGCTTCAAAGATAACAATAAACAAACTGAAATCAACAATATAAGAAAATTGGTTAAGAGATTGAATCCACCACTAGATTTATATGATAATGTAAATCCACATATCCTTTTTATTCCAACATGCTCAATTATGTTTTTATGCAATTGTGAGATTAAATCTCTGTTTTCCTTACGTGTTGGCCAATTTAGCAACCGCTCAAATCAACTCTAATCACCGATTAGTCATAAAGCAACCGCTCTTACAACTATCCAACAATTGCATTAAGATTTAGAAAACCAATTACACTAAGGTCTAATCACACACCGGGATTAAATTACTTAGAACATATATTTCTCTAGATCTAATACCGCAACACGCGCATAATAAACCCAGATCTACCACTTTTATAATTGGCAAATAGCACAAAGATAATTATACCCACATGAACATCATACATCCCACTAGATCTACTACCGCAACCGCGCATAATAAACCTAGATCTACTACTTTGAAAGTAGGAACAAGTACAAAAACCTTCATACCAACAATAGATTCAGAAATATATGAATAAAAACATAAGCGTGTTGAAATAATCAAATATGCAAAGTTTACAACATTAATACTAGCGGTTTCATCACCCCCTTAACCAAGGGAGGTTTAGTTACACATAGCTAGAAAGAAATCACAAGAAAAACTATGAAGAAACAAGAAGAAACTATGAAGAAACAAGAAACTAAGAGAGAGAATGAAGGAGAGTTACATCTTGTTCATGATAAATGGTGCCTTTTATAGAAGTCTAAGGTAACAAAATGACAAAGGGAAGTGGGTGGATGAGTGGGTGAGTGAGTGGAGTGTTTGAGTGGATGGATTAGTGGGTTGGTTTAGTGGATTGGTTTAGTGGATGAGTGAGTGGAATGGTTAAGTGGTTGGATTAGTTGTAGTGGGTTAGTTGAGTGGATGAGTGGGGTGAGTTGAGTGATGAGTGAGTGGATGAGTGGATGAGTGGATTAGTGGATGGATGAGTGGGTGGTTGAGGACGAAAATTTTGTGTCTGATTTGGAAGCCAAAAACGACCCACTATACTTCAGAACCACGAAACGTGTTCTGCATGAAAGTTGTAGATCATTGTCTTGGCTATAAAATGGATAGCTGGTTCGTCCAATTTGGCTTCCTTAAGCCCAAGATATGTCCCAAATACCGTAGGTTGCTCAAACCCAACTTCAGCACCTCTGTTCCGACTTGCAAGCTCAAAATGACCTAATAGACTTCTTTTTCTCAAAATGTGTTCTTCATGAAAGTTGTTTATTTGGATCTTGACTATCAATGTCCAAATTTCAGCCCATCTCCATTATTACATCTTGAGATATGATTTTTTTGAGTGCACACTATTCGGATTCTACTAACAGAACCCGTATTCTGACTTCTATGTCAACTTAGGTCCCTTAGACATCTGAATCGGACTTCGAGCTCTTCATCAAAGTTGTAGAGCTTCCTCTTATCTTTCCTACAAGGTAAAATTCATGTTCATCAGATATTAGGAACTCAAGTTATGACTAAAATACAGAAATAGTGTAAAATCTCAATAATGCTGAAAATATTCAATTAGGACCAATTTGAGCTCAAACTCACAAAATCATACCAAACTCAATCAATTAAAAATATGGAGAGTGTAAATGACTAAATATAAGGGTTTCTTAATGAATAAAATATGGGTTTATCAATGGCATTTTTCACTAGATTTAATCCATTTGATTACCACTTCACAATTTAGATTAGCCAATTAGGTTTTTAAACTAATCCATCCACTCAAATTTTCTATTCACTCATCCACTCATCCAACCACTTATTTTGTCATTTGTTACCTTAGACTTCTATAAAAGGCACCATTTTATATGAACAACATGACTCTCCTTCTTTTCTTAGAAATTTCTTGTTTCTTCATTAAGTTTCTTCGATTTTTCATAGTTTTTCTTGTGATTTCTTTCTACTATGTGTAACTAAACCTCCCTTGGTTAAGGGGTGATGAAACCGCTAGTATTAATGTTGTAAACTTTGCATATTTGATTATTTCAACACAATTATGTTTTTATTCATATATTTATGAATCTATTTTTATGAAGGTTTTTGTACTTGTTCTACTTTCAAAGTAGTAGATCTAGGTTTATTACGCGCGGTTAGTAGTAGATCTAGTGGGATGTATGATGTTCATGTGGGTATAATTATCTTTGTGCTATTTGTCAGTTATAAAAGTGGTAGATCCTGGGTTTATTATGCGTGATTTCTGATATTAGACCAAGAAATATATGTTCTTAATTTAATCCCGGAAAATGTGATTAGATTTTGTAATTGGTTTTCTAAATCTTAATGCAATTGTTGGATAGTTGTCAAAATACGGTTGCTTTATGACTAATCGTTGATTAGAATTGATTTGAGCGGTTTTAAATTGGCCAACACGTAAGGAAAACAGAGATTTACTCTCAATTGCACAAAAACATAATTTAGCACGTTGGAAAAAAGGATATGGGAACATTATCATATAAATCAGTGGTGGATTCAATCTCTTAACCAATTTTCTTATATTGTTGATTTCAGTTTGTTTGACATTGTTATCTTTGAAGAAGTTCATTGTTCATCAAAACTCCAAAACCCATTCATTTTTATTGGTTGTTTATTGTTAATCGAGTCTAAATTGGGAATTGTTTAATAGTGTTAATTGAATTGATTTTTGTGGATCGATCCCACTTACTAACTACAACTAGTTGTAAGGTTTTTAAAATGGGCCCGACAACTGATTTTTATCATTAATTTTAATCACTACATCCGCACGAAAAAATGAGGTCTGATTTTAGAAGAACCTTCGTTTGAAAAACCATTTGAACCAATTTTTTCAATTACACTATTAATTTATTTCCTATTTTTATTCTGTTTTTATTTTATTTTATTTTATTTTATTTTTAATCTTTCTTTCTAAGTGTTTTGTAGTGTTGATGTCCTTTGAAGGAGTAGACAAAGGATTGCTAAATTTGAGGAACTATATTGATCAACTCACTTCACATCCTTTCAATTTCCCTTCCTCTTGATTAACTTCCAACTCGTTACAGCTATTAATTGAAGAAATGAATGTTACATTGATCTAAGAAGTTCAAAGACATTTGAGCCATCTAAAATATCTGAAGAAGTGACAATGGAGTAAAACACTTTAAGGGCATTGGGTGCTCCAGATCTAGATCAAATGACATTCTTGAAAATGAAGAGGCATTTGAATTCAAACACAATGGTTTAATCCATCTCTTGCCATCTTTCAATGGATTACCCAGGAGAGGACCCCAACAAGCACTTGAAGGAAATCCAGATATGTTCTAGCATACCCGCAGGAATTCATGCAAGCAAGTCAATGAGAGCTTTTGACATTCTCAAATTGAAAGACTCAACAACACCATGAGATGGCTTTACTACTTATGCTTTGATCCATCCAATCATGGCAGGGATACATCCCGAACTTTCCAAATTTGAGGGATACCTCGCTTCTCTAAAACGCAACAAAGATTGAAAAGAAATACTTGAGACTTTTAGGAAGGTGAGGTTAATATCCCTTTGTTAGATGCCTTATAGGTACCTAGATATGCAAAATTTCTGAAAGAATTATGCACTAACAAGAGGAAGTTAAAAGGAAATGAAAAGGTCCAAGTGGGAGAAAATGTTTCAATTTGTAATTAAAAAGAAACTCCCAACCAAATGTAAGGACCCCGGCACATTCACCATTCCATGCACTATAGGTAACACAAGGTTTGAAAGGGCAATGCTTGATTTAGGTGCATCTATAAATGTCATGCCATATTCTATTTATGCATCTTTATACTTGGGTCCTTTGGAACCTACGGTGTTGTTATTCAATTAATACGATAGATCTAATGCATACCCTAAGGGTGTGGTTGAAGATGTTTTGGTAGAGTGAATGAATTAGTGTTTAGAAACTTCTATGTTTTGGACATGGAAGAGGATGAGTCTCCCAAATCTGCTCCTATCTTGCTAGGAAGACCATTTTTGAAGATGCACGGACAAAAATTGATGTGCACTCAGGAATTCTAACAATGGAATTTGATGGGGAATTAATTAGATTCAATATTTTTGAAGCTATGAGATACCCAAGTGATGTGCACTCGCTTGTTTAATTGATTCTTTTGATCCTTTTGATTCTTTAATTTGTTATTCGAAGGAAAACCTTTTGATAAATCTTGACCATTTTGATGCTCTTGATACAATTCTAACTCATAGCTTAGATGTACGGGAGGAAAAGAAGAAGAGTGAAGAAGAGCCATGGAGTGAAGACATTGATGAAATTGTCAATAAGGCCTTACAAGAGCTCTCTTCCACTCAGAAGAGCATGAGGTAACTTTTGTTGATTTAATTTGTTACTACCGATATACCTCAACGTTGTGCAGCACCTGAATTGGGAACCGAAAGCACTACGATCATCTTAAATACATCTTCTTGGGGAGAAGGACACCCTTATTAATAATTGCAAAGTCACTCACCCAAGAGCAAGAAAGAAACCGGTAGCATGTTTTGCAGAACATAAGACGACCATTGGTTGGTCAATAGGCGATATCAAGGGTATTAGTCCCTCCGTTTGTATGCACAGGATATTAATGGAGGAGGATACTAAACTGTGAGAGACCCTCAACGGAGATTGAATCCTCCCATGATGGAGGTTGTGAAAAAGGAGATACTTGAAGCTCCTAAGTGTGGGGGTGATCTACCCCATTTTCGACAAGATTAGTGGGTAAGCCCGGTCCTGGGTAGTACCAAAGAACTGCGGAATTCTTTGTGGTAAGAAATGCTGAAAATGAGCTTATTCCCACTAGGTTAAAATACGGGGTTGTATTGATTACGGGAAGTTGAATGCCGCCACGAGAAAAGACCACTTTCCTTTACCTTTCATTGATCAAATGTTAGAAAGATTATGGTCATTCTTATTATTGTTTTATGGATGGTTTTTCGGGTTACAATCAGATTCCATAGCTCAGAAGACCAAGACAAGACTACATTCACTTGTCCATTTGGTACCTTTGCATATAGGCGAATGCCTTTTGGACTCGCAATGCACCGGGAACTTTCCAAAGATGCATGATGAGTATATTTTCTCGATTACATTGAAAACATCATTGAGGTTTTTATGGATGACTTTAGTGTCTTTGGAAATGATTTTGAAAATTGTTTGGAACATTTAACTTTGGTGCTTAAAAGATGCATTGACACTAACCTGGTATGAATTGGGAAAAATGTCATTTCATGGTGAATGAAGGTATTGTGTTAGGTCATGTAATTTCGCTAGGGGAATTGAAGTAGATAAAGCTAAGGTAGAACTCATGCATTCTTTTGCCACCACCCACTAGTGTGCGGGAGATTCGTTCTTTTATTGGTCATGCAGGTTTCTACCGGAGATTCATTAAAGACTTTTCTAAAGTCTCATTGCCCTTTTGCAGACTTCTTCAAAAAGATGTTAATTTTAACTTTGATGAGAAATGTATGGAAGCTTTCAATAAACTCAAGAAGTTATTAAATAAGCCTATCATTGCCACCCAACCGGGAAGTTACCTTTTGAACTAATGTGTGATGCCAGTGACTTTGCAGTAGGAGTTTGTCTTGGGACAACGAGTTGATAGAGTTCTTTATGCCATTTACTATGCATCAAGGACTCTAAATGATGCTCAACTTAATTACTCAACCACAGAAAAGGAACTTCTAGCTGTTGTATTTGCTTTAGAAAAATTTAGATCATATCTAATTGGTTCTAAAGTGATTGTGTTTTCAGATCATAGCCTTGAAGTATCTTCTAACAAAGAAAGAAGCAAAGCCTAGATTGCTCGATGGATTTTATTGCTCCAGAATTTGACTTGGAGATTAAAGACAAGAAAGGGAGCGAAAACTTGGTGGCCGATCACTTGAGTAGATTGGAATCGAAGAGGAAGAAATGCCTATCATGGAGACTTTTCCGGATGAATATTTGATGGTTGTCAACACCATAATCCCTTGGTATGCCGACATTGTTAACTACCTGGTTACTAAGGACTTTCCGGAGGGTTTGAACAAGGCCCAAAGAGATAAATTAAGGAGTATTTGTAGAATACTATATCCGGGATGACCCGTACTTATGGAAGCATTGTGCGGATCAAGTCATTAGGAGGTGCATTCCCGATTCTCGAGACATACTCCATCCTCTCCTTTTGCCACACCTATGCATGTGGAGGACACTTTGGCGTAAAAAGGACAGCCAATAAAGTGCTTGAAAGTGGTTTCTATTGGCCTTCAATTTTCAAAGACGCTTACAACTTCGTCAAGTCTTGTGGACCATTGTCGAGAATGCACGGGTAATATTGGTCCTCGTAATCAAATGCCTCGGACTCCGATCATTTTTGTGGAACTCTTTGATGTGTGGGGTATTGATTTCATGGGACCATTCCCTCCTTCATTTGGTTTCACATACATTCTTTTAAAAATTGATTATGTGTCTAAATGGGTGGAAGCAAAAGCCACTCGATTTGATGATTCTAAAAGCAAGTTGCAGATTTTGTTAAGTCACATATTTTCTCCAGGTTCGGGACCCCAAGGGCTATCATCGGTGACAAGGGACCCATTTCTCGCAACAAAACCTTTGATGCTCTATTGAAGAGATATGGAGTAATGCACAAATGGAGTAATGCATATACAATTTCCACTCCTTACCATCCACAGACAAATGGGCAAACCGAAGTGTCCAACCTAGGAGATTAAGTCAATCCTTGTAAGTGAATCCTCAAGAAAGGATTGGAGCACTCGACTTGAAGATGCTTTATAGCTTATAGGACTGCCTATAAGACTCCTATCGGCATGTCACCATTTCGGTTGGTGTATGGAAAGCCCTGTCATTTGCCCGTTGAGTTGCAACATCGATCTTCTTGGGCCATTAAACAAGTTAATATGGAATTGGAAGGTCTTTGGAAAGCAAAGGAAGTTCCATTACGGGAATTAGAAGAACTAAGAAATGAGGCCTTTGAGAATGCCCCGATTTATAAGACTAAAGCTAAGGCATTCCACGACCAATTGATTTCCATAAAGAAATTTCACAGAGGACAAAAAGTCCCGCTATTCCAATCAAGACTCAAATTATTTCCGGGTAAATGCGTTCTAAGTGGATTGGGCCGTTTGTGGTAACTAATGTTTTTCCTTTTGGTGCAGTTGAGATCGGGAGTGAAAATTCGGCAAAGCATTTAAGGTCAATGGTCATCGTCTCAAACCATATCATGAACTTCCTGACAAAGTTTAGATGGAAGTGATGACCCTCATCCTTCCACAATATGAGGAGCAGTGAAAGTATCATCATGTCGGGCTGAGGACAATAAACTAAGCGCTCATTGGGAGGCAACCCAACCAGATTTGCTCTCTTTATCCCTTTTTATTTTGTGTTTTTATTAGTTCCTTAGATTATGTTTTTATCTGTTTGTTGGTTGTAAGCATTTGAATCTCTAAAAAAAAAAAAAAAAAAAAAAAAAAAAAAAAACCATTTGTGTCAACATCATCGACAATAAGGTAGGTAGTGCCATTAAATTTTGTCACTCGGAAGCATGTGAAGGTCACTTTTCTTCAGTGACAACAACTGCGAAAATCTTGCAGTATGGATTTTATTGGCCTACTTTATTCAAGGTCTGTTACACCTTTTGCAAAAGTTGCGAAATTGGTCAAAAAGGTTCGCTTTGAGATTATCATCTGCACCTACTCCTTGAAAAATTGAGATCTAGGTGGCGCGGTTCTTTTCTTTGTCAAACACGTGTATCCTTGGGTAGTAAATATTGAGGATCCTAGGAATGGTAATGCGCGTAAAGTTAATGGACAAAGACTCAACCATTCCTGGAAAATCAAGTTCTTGAGTTCTTTGTGTTGCTAGGTTAAGTGGCGGATACGGTACTCCGTGACTCTCAAGTCGGTTTATTTTTAAGTTTCCCAAAATAACTGAATCCTTCTTCTCCTTCAAAATGGATGTCATTCTTTCAAACCCGAGAAAACATTTTCCTTCTTTTCCTCAAAATGCTCGAGAAAAATCTACAAAGTTCGATGTGAAAGATTGAGACCGTTAATGCACAAAGGTATGCCGAGAAGATGTCTGGATAATTGAAGCAAAGGTTCGATTAGCGCGGTGAGTCCTCAATTTCATTTGACTCATATATGCCCGGTCTTGGAAGAAGTTCATATTCTAAAAGGAGAAGAGCAAAAAGGTTACAAGAACGTTACAAATGTGGACGATGGAATGAATGGCGAGAGCGATGTCATACTTTGGGGATGGTTTCGCAAATAGAGAAGATAAAATTTTCTTCATTAAGAATGGTGAGTAAGGAGTCATTAGATGATATCTTATCGACTCTTGAGACGCATTCTTGTGGATTGGTGCATCGTGAAATTCTTAAATTGTGGAATCTCTTCAAGGATGAAGAAAAACGCTACGATCTTGGGAATCGACTCTAAAAGACCCTGTTTGCCAATTTATAAGAAAATTGGATGGGAAGCCTATCCCGACTCATAGAAGGCGTTTAAGCCGTTTTAACGGACGTAAAATAGAGAGGAAGATGTGAGCCACAATCACAAAACAATAAAGTACATATCATCATCTTCTTCTTCTTCTTCTTCTTCTTCATGTCATCTCTCAAAAAAAAAAAAAAAAAAAAAAAAAAAAAAAACAAAAAAAAAAAAAAAAAAATTTATGTATACGTCTTAGGGTTGGCTTTGGTAACACACACCGTGAATGGGGAAATGCATGCATCTGACTAAAGCCTTCTTAATTGAAAAACAAAGAAGGTAGATTGTATCCCACGTGAGTTAAATTAAGAAGCCGGTACTATTATTATGGCCACTTGTCCCTTTTGGGAGCCCTATGTTCCTCTATTTGGTCTTGAATGGGTCGAATAATATTTTGGTCAACAATGCTTTGAACACAAAGCCGAAAGAGTTATAACTACCTCCATCCCAATCTTAAGTAAGTATACACTCATCTTTCATCAAGTTTTTCTAACAATTTCAAAAAAAAAAAAAAAAAAAAAGAGGACGTGATGTCTTCGCACTCATGATTTTTATAAAGATACGCCATGAACACCTGTACATACAGGTATGTCATCATTTTCTATTTCTTTTATCTTTGTATCATTTTGTTGTATTTTGATTTTTGTACAGACGATCCTTTGAAAGGGTCCTTAGGGGTTTCTAGACTTCTTTACCTTGATGGTTTTCTTGAAGTAAAAAAAAAAAAAAATTTTTGTTTTGTTTGGAAAGTATGATATGATTGTCATGGACTTATTAAACCAATTAGTGATGGCAGAGTAAGGAGTAATTTTACTCTTGAGACGCATCTTAATTGGTGGCAGAATAAGGAGTTTTTTTTTTAGGTAGTAATTAATTAGTATAAATTGTGGAAGTACTAACGTTTTCTTGTTTGATTTCTTTTGGGTGTGATGCGTGAATCGATAACGGTGTTTCTTTTTCGCTGCGTTGATTCACTTCTTAAATTGTGTTGCTCTTTTCTATATCTCTCTTTCACATTGAGGACAATGTTTATATTAAGTGTGGGGGAGAGATTTTAGCATGTTTCTTTTGGTTGTTAAAAAAAAAAAAACAAAACAAAAAAAAAAAGAGATCATTGCATGATTGAATAACTTTTCTCCCTTCTTGAACTGATATGCTTGGTGATGGATGATTAATTTGATGAATTGAATTTGATGGATGCATACCTTGTGAGATTTTGAGCCTAATGGATGGATTCAACATTTATGCCATTCTCTTCTTTCTTGTGTGATTTTCACTTATGTTAATGACCACTCTAGAACTTGCTTTGATTCTTTTTGAGGCTACATTTCACTTGCATGCATGAACATGATTGAGGCCCTCTTTCTTAATTAGCTAGTTTAACCAAATAGCCAACCTTGTTTTCAATATGATATCAAGCACTCTTTTGACTTCTTGAAAATTCTCGATTATCGCCAACCTTGTATATTTTCCTTTGCTTAACCCCTTTGAGCTTATTTGACCATTCCTTGTTTCTAGCTCATCATGTGCCTTAAATGAGAAATCGTGTTCTTACTTTACCTTAGGGAATAAAAGAACATTAGCTTGGTTAATGGATGAGTTTTTGAACAAGTGTGGGGGTGTGTGTACAAAATGGTTGTTGAAAAAGAAAAGAGTGCCCAAAAAAAAAAAAATGTATGTATATAGTTATGTTCATATATATAAAAAAAAAAAAAAAAAAAAAAAAAAAAAACCAAGTGTTTAAAAAAAGAAAAGGATTGGGAAATGAATATGTAAAGGGATATACACTAGAGTTGGGATGAACTTTTATGCTTGTTATTCCATGAACTAGCTCTCATTTGCTTTTATTCTCTTTGGTATTTATCTTCTCATATCCATTTTATCCTCTCTCGTTACCTTGACCTCACTACAACCTTGAATAAAGCCCTCATGATTTGTGTGTGCATGTGTTTTGAGTAGTGGAGAAGTAGAAGATAAGCAAGCTTATGGTAGACAATTTTCATGGGTTGAATTGAGTGAAATACCTACCCTTTAAACACTTGAGAGATTGAGAGGGAATCTTGTGAAGATCTATCATTCTCGATTCATGTTGAAGATACCTTGCTTGATGGTTTGACATGTGGAGAATTGTTAACTCATGAATGTTTTGATCCCTTGAACCTTTGGTTGTTCTTCTTGATTGTAAAATTTGTTGGTCTTGAGTTTTGCCAGGAGTGCAAAAAGCTAAGTGTGGGGAATTTGATAATCACATATTTTATTCATTAAGAAACCCTTATGTTTAGTCATTTACACTCTCCATATTCTTAATTGATTGAGTTTGGTATGATTTTTGTGAGTTTGAGCTCAAATTGGTCCTAATTGAATATTTCCAGCATTATTGGTTTTTGACACTGTTTCTGTATTTTAGCCATAACTTGAGTTCCTAATATCTGATGAACATGAATTTTACCTTGTAGGAAAGCTAAGAGGAAGCTCTACAACTTTGATGAAGAGCTCGAAGTCTGATTCAGATGTCTAAGGGACCTAAGTTGACATGGAAGTCAGAATACGGGTTCTGTCAGTAGAATCCGAACAGTGTGCACTCAAAAAAATCATATCTCAAGATGTAATAATGGAGATGGGCTGAAATTTGGACATTTGATAGTCAAGGTCCAAATAAACAACTTTCATGAAGAACACATTTTGAGAAAAAGAAGTCTAGTAGGTCATTTTGAGTTTGCAAGTCGGAACAGAGGTACTGAAGTTGGGTTTGAGCAACCTACGGTATTTGGGACATATCTTGGGCTTAAGGAAGCCAAATTGGACGAACCAGCTATCCATTTTATATCCAAGACAAGGATCTACAACTTTCATGAAGAACACTTTTCGTGATTCTGAAGTATAGTGGGTCGTTTTTGGCTTCCAAGTCAGACACGAAATTTTCGTCCTCAACCACCCACTCATCCATCCACTAATCCACTCAACCATCCACTCATCCACTCATCCACTAACTCACCCACTCATCCACTCATACACTAATCCAACCACTTAACCACTCCACCCACTCATCCACTAATCCATCCACTCATCCATCCACTCACCCATTCATGTCCATAATTTCCCACTCACCAAAAGTCCTTTGGCATTTTTCACTAATTCAACCACTCAACCATTCCACTCACTCATCCACTAAACCAATCCACTAATCCACCCACTAATCCATCCACTCAAACACTCCACTCACTCACCCACTCATCCACCCACTTTCCTTTGTCATTTTGTTACCTTAGACTTCTATAAAAGGCACCATTTATCATGAACAACATGTAACTCTCCTTCATTTTCTCTCTTAGTTTCTTGTTTCTTCATAGTTTCTTCTTGTTTCTTCATAGTTTTTCTTGTGATTTCTTTCTAGCTATGTGTAACTAAACCTCCCTTGGTTAACGGGGGTGATGAAACCGCTAGTATTAATATTGTAAACTTTGCATATTTGATTATTTCAACACAATTATGTTTTTATTCATATATTTTGAATCTATTGTTGGTATGAAGGTTTTTGTACTTGTTCTACTTTCAAAGTAGTAGATCTAGGTTTCCCGCGGTTGCGGTAGTAGATCTAGTGGGATGTATGATGTTCATGTGGGTATAATTATCTTTGTGCTATTTGCCAGTTATAAAAGTGGTAGATCTGGGTTTATTATGCTTGCGGTTCGGTATTAGATCTAGAGAAATATATGTTCTAAGTAATTTAAGGTGTGTGATTAGACCTTAGTGTAATTGGTTTTCTAAATCTTAATGCAATTGTTGGATAGTTGTAAGAGCGGTTGCTTTATGACTAATCGGTGATTAGAAGTTGATTTGAGCGGTTGCTAAATTGGCCAACACGTAAGGAAAAAGAGATTTACTCTCACGATTGCATAAAAACATAATTGAGCACGTTGGAATAAAAGGATATGTGGATTTACATTATCATATAAATCTAGTGGTGGATTCAATCTCTTAACCAATTTTCTTATATTGTTGATTTCAGTTTGTTTATTGTTATCTTTGAAGTGAAAATTCATTGTTCATCAAAACTCCAAAACCCTCCTTTTCTTGTTTATTGTTAATCGAGTCTAAATAGGGAATTGTTTAATAGTGTTAATTGAATTGGTTCTCGTGGATCGACCCTTACTAACTACAACTAGTTGTAAGGTTTTTATTTTCTCGTGGTGGGCACGACAACTGATTTTTATCTTAATTTTAATCACTACATCCGCACGCATCGAATTTTGATTTCTTAGTTTCTTGTTTCTTGTAGTTTCTTCTTGTTTCTTCACTTTTTTTTCTTGTGATTTCTTTTCTCTATGTGTAACTAAACCCCCTGGTTAAGGGAAAAGTGATGAAACGCTAGTATTAATGTTGTAAACTTTCTATATTTGATTATTTAACACGCTTATTTTTTATTCATATTTTACTTAATCTATTTTGGTATGAAGGTTTTTGTTTGTTCTACTTTCAAAGTAGTAGATCTATTATTATTTACTGTAGTAGAAGTGGGATGTATGATGTTCATGTGGGTAAAATTATCTTTGTGCTATTTGCAGTTTAAAATTTTGGTAGATCTGGATTTATTATGCAATTTTGTCCTAATACGGTATTAGATCTAGAAATATATGTTCTAAGTAATTTAATCCCTGTGTGATTAGACCTTAGTGTAATTGATTTTCTAAATCTTAATGCAATTGTTGGATAGTAAAAGCGGTTGCATTTTTGACTAATCCTGATTAGGAGTTGATTTAGCATCCACTAAATTGGCCAACACGTAAGGAAAGTGGGTACAAAGGAAATGGGTGGATAGTGGAACAAGTAGGAACAAGTATGAATGGGTGAGTGAGATAAAAATCATACTACTAGGTTAGTTATTAATCGATTCCATTATGCAGAACCAATTCAATTAACACTATTAAACAATTCCCAATTTAGACTCGATTATTATGCATCCAAAAGGGGATTTTGGAGTTTTTTGATGAACAATTATTCAAAGATAACAATATGAAATCATTAATATAAGAAAATTGGTTTTATATTAATCCACCACTAGATTTATATGATAATGTAAATCCACATATATTTTTATTCCAACATGCTCAATTATGTTTTATGCAACATTGTGATATTAAATCTTTGTTTTCCTTATGCATGTTCACTAATTTAGCACTACTATTAAATCATTTACTCCTAATCAATGATTAATTTCATAAAAGCAACTATATATATTTTATCCAACAATCCATTAAATTTAGAAAACTAATTACACTAAGGTCTAATCACACAAGGATTAAATTACTTTTAGAACATATATTCTAGATCTAATATGGCCATAAATCATTATGATATGCAAACCATTACCAGCTTTTCAATAGATAATTATTATTACTTAATCTAATGTATCATAATAAAAGATCTTACCAAACCCATAATGGAACAAAAACATCATAAAAAATGGGGGAAATGCATTGAATAAAAGCATAAGTCTTGAAATAATCAAATTCAAAGTTTACTAATATAATATGATTTATCACTCTAAACTTTCAGGGAGGTTTAGTTCTAGTTAAAAGAAATCAAAGAAAAACTCCTAAGAAACAAGAAAACCTCCTTCATTTTCTCTTAGTTTTGCATTAAGCAGAAAACCAATTCACTACTTCCACCCGGGATTAAATTTATCCAACATATATTTTCTAGATCTAATACCATATTCTAAGAATAATCTCTAGATCTACCACTTTTTAACGGCAAATGCAAAGATAATTATCCATTTGAGCATGGAAAATCACTTTGAAGTTTCTTTCCTATAAGGTAAAAACTTCTAGATCTACTTTTGAAATTTGATTTTTGACAAAAACCATGATTGATCCATAGATTTATCATTAGGACATTCTATAGTTCAAAATCCATTTAAAAATAATAATTAAGCTTATTAGGACAAAATTTTTGGGAAGCTCCATTAAGTAAAAATAATAATTAATGGAGGACAAAATTGCATAGGAGAAAATTCATTAAGTAAAAATAATAATTAATGCATTAGGACAAAATTGCTATAGAGAAAATCCATTAAGTAAATAATAATTCAACCATGTGTGGTGGTGGGAGAAAATTTGTTTATGGGAAAATCCATTAAGTAAAATTCATAATTTGATTGACAAAATTGCTATGAAAATCCATTAAGTAAAAATAATAATTAATTGATTAGATAATTTAGAAATTTGTGTATGTTTATTCTTGTTTATTGGTAAAGTTTGTCTATTGCTTTATTAAAACAAACGTGGGTCCCACAAGACAAACGTATATGTGGGTTTGAGTTGGGTCCCATGATAATTGGTTGATAAATATTTTATTTGAGATTTGTAAAAATCCAAAAACAAAAGATGATATGATTTTATGGTTTTATTAAGAAAAAATAATTCAAACAATGTTTTCTAAGAAAATTATTATTTTCTTGTAAAATTTCTAAATTATCTAATAATTAATTATTATTTTTACTTAATGGATTTTCCTATATGATTTTTGTCCTAATGCATTAATTATTATTTTTACTTAATGGATTTTCCCTAAAGGCAATTTTTTTAATGCATTAATTATTATTTTTACTTAATGGATTTTTCTATAAATTTTTTCTAATGCATTAATTATTATTTTTACTTAATGGATTTTCTTAATAGTAATTTTTCTAATGAATTAATTATTATTTTTACTTAATGGATTTTTATAGAATTTTGTCCTAATGCATTAATTATTATTTTTAAATGGATTTTCCCTATGCAATTTTGTCCTAATGCATTAATTATTTTTTTTTTTTTACTTAATGGATTTTCCTAATTTTTGTCCTAATGCATTAATTATTATTTTTTTTAACTTAATAGATTTCCTATAGCATTTTTGTCCTAATGTATTATGCATCCACTAAATTTAGCACTAGATTATTATTAATATTATTATGCATCCACTAAATTTGGCACTAGGTTATTATTATTATTATTATGCATCCATTAATTAAGCACTAACCTATTATATTGGTTTGCAAATTATATATTATTATGCATCCACTAAATTTAGCACTAGGTTATTATTAATATTATTATGCATCCACTAAATTTAGCACTAGGTTATTATTATTATTATTATGCATCCATTAATTAAGCACTAAACTATTATATATATTATTATGCATCCACTAAATTTAGCACTAGGTTATTATTATTATTATTATGCATCCATTAATTAAGCACTAAACTATTATATATTTATTTATGCATCCACTAAATTTAGCACTAGATTATTATTATTATTATTATGCATCCATTAATTAAGCACTAAATTATATATATTTTATTATGCATCCACTAAATTAGCACTAAGAGAAATGTCAAAAGGAGGGCTTCTTTTCATTAGTATTCTATGGCCATAATGCATGCTTATGCAAACCATTAAGCAATCAATAGATGTTTTATTACTTAACTAATGTATCATGCAAATTACCAAACCCATAATGGAACAAAAACATAAAAAATGGGGCTGCACTTGGGAATGGAGAGCTATTTAAGTCTTAAGGCTATCATTCACTCCTAAATCAATGATTCTATCACTCTAAACTTTCATTCTTCTCTCTTCCTAACAAGAAACCAAAGAAAATTTCCTAAGTCCACAAAAAACCACCCATTCGGCCAAGCACCACAAATCCTACTTCCACCCATCAAAAAATTTATCCAACCTACTTTTCTAATCCTAAACCATATTCTAAGAACATCTCTAGTTGTGAGTTTTTGCAAAATCATCCATTTGGAGCTTAGAAAATCACTTTGAAGTTTCTTTCCTATAAGGTGAAAATTCTTCTTTCTTGTTTCTAATTTGATTTTTGATGTTCTAAACCATGATTGATCCATGGTTTATCTTTTTCATCCATAGTTCATAACTTTAAAATTTGTTTAAGCTTATTAGGATTTTTGTTGAAGCTACACAAGAATTTCTAAAGAGGAGTTCAAGGAGATTTTTGTCATCTAAATCGGTAAGAGGGAGATTTAATCTCATCAACCATGTGTGGTGGTGGGAGAATGGAATTTGTTTATGTGAAGAATCCATAAGGATTCATTCATTTGATTGCTTGATGTCTTTTTATTTGTGATTGATTTTGTGTGTATGATTATTCTCTTGTTTATTGCAAGTATGTCTATTGCTTTATTATATGATATGTGTTCATAAATATATGTATGTGTTTATGAGTTTATGATATTTGGTTGGATATGAATGTTATGTTGAGATTTGTAAAAATGTTCCAAAGAACACAAGATGATGAGTTTATGGTTTTATTATGAAAAAGAGAACCAATGTGTTCTCAATCTTTTTTTTTAAAAAAAAAGGATGACCTAATTTATCTAATCAAGTTAAAGGATTTTACAATAATTTTATAGATGAAAAATAATTTGAATAATGATTTTTAAGGAAAGGTGATTTTCGGCCATCATAGAATTTTTGGAGTTTAATTGATTCAAAAATTGTTTTCTAGGTGTAAATGACTTTGTTAACCTAAAAAGAATTCAATTTTTAATAAATTTTCAAGAATCAAGTAAGTAAATGAATTTTTGTAGAAGTCTAGTCTATAAAAGAAATGAATTTTTGACTCTTGAAAAATATTTATTTTTGAGTTATAAAGTATGTTCCTAATTTTTGAAGGGTATTTTATGGATATAACCAAACAAATGAATTTTATAATATAAAATAGTAGAAATAACTTACACGTATTTAAAATAGTAATTTTTGAAATACGCCATAAGAGTTTTGAAAATATTTAACAATTGTTTTTGTAAATGGCAACATATTTATGAAAAGGCGATAAATTATTTATGTGATTTATGAAAATGAGTTTTTTTTGTCGGGCCAAAGTGGTGGACCGGACGTATTGAGAAATGGTTGTGTCAAGTGAAAACGATCTTGTATTTGGAAATTATCAATACCAAGGGTATTTTTGTAATTATGAGTTATGGTGGATATGAACGTATTTTGGAGATTTTGGTTCATTACGTATTTTTGAACATGCCAACTTGGTTGCAAAAGGCATTTGGTGATGAGATGAATGACAACGTGTTACGGTGTGATAAGCGGAGTTGTTCGTGTGTTTGAACTTGGAGGCGTTAGTGTAACAAAGTATATTCCACATGTGGATTGAGATGGTAGCTCCTCCGGGCGTGGTAGAATCGATCACACACCGACGATCTCGACAAATACTTGTCTTAATCGAGAATCCATGGGACCGGTGCGTAATAACCCGCATTGCCTGGGTCGTACTTGACGACGTATTTAATTGTACCATCTACACGACGTATTTGGATTCACACGACGATTTGGAGAAGATATGGTTGAAGGAACCATTGTTTTTGATGTGGTGACTTATGTCTATCAGGATTATTCTCGAGATGTTGATGTCAATGTTGATGTTATGGTTATGTTTAGCTCCATGGAGTTGGTATGTGTCTTGTGTGTATTTGCATATGTAGTATACGCATTATAACATGATTGAGTTTATTTATGTGTATTTTGATATTATATATGATCCGATAATATGAATTGTTATATTAATTGTTATATTGCGTTTGTGTTTCTTATCTGTTTGTATTGTCGTTTTAAGTTTGAAAGCTTGGTAATGATGTAGATTGTCTCACCTCTTTTGTGTATATTTTACTGTGTTATTATTTATGATAAAATAGTTGAGAAAGTAGAAGAGGAACAACCGCTGGTTTTTGACGAAGGAGAGCAACAATGAGGGAACGAGCGAGAGAGAGGGTGAGCCTCGAGATCACCCATATTATATGGATTGATTTCAACGTGGGATAACATTGACCGAGGTTTTCTGTATTATAATGATTTTTCTGAGGAAGATCCTTTGGAGAATCAAAACTTTTAGTGTTATGCTTGGGCTAGTTTATGGTTTGCTTTAAACCATACAATTTACTATTTTATTAAATATTTTATATTATGTGAATTATTTGTACCTATTAAAAACATAATCATAAGTATAATTATGGTAATCTTTGTGTATGTAATAGTTGTTTTATTTTAAAAAAAGTGTATTTTATAATATAATGTTTGAGACAAAAAAAATATATTTATTACGAAATGATTTATAACTTGGGTAAGGGTTTATATTTTTAATTATTGTTTTCGAAGAAATGTGACATCCTCTAGGAGATTGTTACATTAGTCAAAGGAGCCCAAGTTGAGTCTTCAAGTGTGGAAGACATGGACATGTTTTTGCTTGTGTTTGTGATTCTCTGTGATTGGTGTCCAGAAAGGCGGAGTGCGAGCAATGTTCGTGCTACTCAGCCGCGATCTGGAGGGCGAGTGTACACGATGAGCGGAGCTGAGGCTTCTTAGTCTGAAGATCTTATTCAAGGGGAAGGTGTCGTAGCAGGTAATCTTTTGACTGTACTATATGATTCGGGTGCAACGCATTCATTTGTTGCATATGACTGTGTGGATCGATTGAAATTACCTATGTCTTCTTTGAGTTTTCAATTAATTTTCTCTACACCCACTGCTAAGCCTGTTGTTACATCTAAAGTATGCCTAAACTGTCCTATTACCATAAATGATCGAGTCTTTTCAGTCAATTTGATTTGTTTACCTCTTGTTGAAATAGATATAATATTAGGAATGGATTGGTTATCTTCTAACCGTATCCTATTAGATTGTGCCAATAAAACCCTAGTTTTTCCTAAGGATGAGGATTCTGGATTTTTAACCGCCGTCAAAGTCAAATCTTTGTTGAGGAATGGAGCTCAAGGATACATGCTACTATCTTATTTGGAAGTCAAGAGTGAAAAAGATGTGAATGCTATTCCAATTGTGAATGAGTTTCCGGAAGTTTTTCCTGATGATGTGCCTGGCTTACCACCAGAAAGGGAAATCGAGTTTGCTATCGATCTTGTACCAGGAGCAGGTCCTATTTCAATTGCACCATATAGGATGTCACCATCAGAATTGGTAGAGTTGAAGAAGCAATTGGAGGAATTGTTGGAAAAACAATTTGTGCGACCGAGTGTTTCCCCATGAAGAGCACCGGTGCTGCTAGTCAAGAAGAAGGATGGAACTTCTCGTCTTTGCGTGGACTATCGCCAGTTGAATAAGGTCACGATAAAGAACAAGTACCCACTTCCAAGGATCGATGATTTGATGGATCAGTTGAAAGGAGCAACTATTTTCTCTAAAATAGATCTGCGATCTGGTTATCATCAAATTCGTGTTAAGGTAGAGGATATACCTAAAACGGCTTTTAGAACTCGTTATGGACATTACGAGTATCAAGTGATGCCGTTCGGAGTAACGAATGCTCCTGCAATATTCATGGATTATATGAATAGGATTTTTCGTCCATACCTAGACAGATTTGTCGTTGTTTTTATCGACGACATTCTGATCTATTCTCAAAATAAGGATGAGCATCTTTGAACATCTCAGAATAGTTCTCCAAATTTTGAAAGAGAGGAAGTTGTATGCAAAATTGTCAAAGTGTGAGTTTTGGTTGGAAGAAGTTCAATTTTTGGGACACGTAATTTCCAAGGAAGGAATTGCGGTGGACCCATCAAAAATAGAAACCATTTTGCAATGGGAGAGGCCAAAGACAAGAATGCGAAATCCGAAGTTTTGTTGGATTGGCCGGATATTATCGAAGGTTCATTGAAGGATTTTCTAAGATAGTTGGACCTCTTACACAACTCACAAGGAAGAGTCAAGCTTTCGATTGGACGGAAGAATGTGAGGCAAGTTTTCAGGAGTTGAAGAAAAGATTAACGACTGCACTAGTGCTAATTTTGCCAGATCCTAATGAAGCTTTTGAGGTGTATTGTGACGCTTCTTACCAAGGGTTAGGATGCGTGTTGATGCAGAAAAGAAATGTGGTGGCATATGCTTGAGACAGTTGAAGGTTCATGAGAGGAACTATCCAACGCATGTTTTGGAGCTTTCTTTTGGTTTTTGCATTAAAAGTATGGAGACATTTTATGTACGAAGTTGTTCTGAAGTATGGAGTGTGTTCAATGTTTTCAAGTGATCACAAGAGTTTAAAGTACTTGTTTAATCAAAAGGAATTGAACATGAGGCAGAGGCGATGGTTGGAATTCTTGAAGGACTACGATTTTCAACTCCAATGCCATCCAGAAAAGCGAATGTGGTAGCGGATGCCTTAAGTAGAAAGGTGATCGGTGTTTCTACTATGATGATAAAGGAGGAAGAATTGATCAACCAGTTTAGAGATTTGAGGTTGTCAGTGGAATTGACACCAGGAAGGATTCGCCTAAGTAAAGTTACTATTTTGAATGACTTGTTAGAGGAAATCAAGGAAAAGCAAAATGAGGATCCATATTTGTTGAATGAGAGAGAGTTTTTAAAGCAAGGTCATAAGGCAACGGTTGAGGAAGGATCTGACGAAGTCTTAAGGTTTAAAGGAAGGATTTGTGTACCTGATGATTCCGACCTAAAGCAAGCAATTTTGGATGAAGCTCATACTAGTAGGTTGAGTATGCATCCGGGTATGACAAAGATGTACCTAGACTTAAAGCGGATGTTTTGGTGGCCAAGGATGAAGAGAGATGTTGCGGAACGTGTAGCATCTTGCCTGGTATGTCAAAAAGCAAAAGTGGAACATCAAAGACCAGCCGGTATGTTACAACCTTTGACTATTCCAGAATGGAAATGGGATAGTATATCAATGGATTTTGTTACCGGATTGCCAAGGACTAGAAAGGGTCATGATTCTATATGGGTTATAGTTGATAGGCTTACGAAGTCAGCGCACTTCTTGCCGATCAATATCAAGTTTTCATTGGAACGATTAACCCAAGTGTACATTAGTGAAATTGTTAGACTTCACGGTGTGCCCTTAAGTATAGTTTCTGATAGAGACCCGAGGTTTACGTCAAGATTTTGGCGAAGCTTACAAGAAGCTATGGGAACTAAGCTACGTCTAAGTTCTGCCTATCATCCGCAGACTGATGGTCAGACGGAGAGAACAATCCAATCATTGGAGGATTTGTTACGTGCTTGTGTGTTGGAACAACAAGGAAGTTGGGATGAATTTTTATCTTTGATAGAATTCACCTACAACAATAGTTTTCACTCAAGTATAGGGATGGCACCCTATGAAGCGCTTTATGGACGAAGATGCCGAACACCTTTGTGTTAGTATCAAGATGGAGAAAGTATGACCATTGGACCCGATCTTGTGCAAATGCACACCGAAAAGGTAAGAATGATTCGGGAGAAAATGAGGACAACTCAAAGTGATGAGTAAAAGCTATGCTGACAAGCGGAGACGACCTCTTGAATTCGAAGAAGGTGAGCATGTGTTTTTGCGAGTAACACCTACAACTGGTGTTGGAAGGGTTATCAAATCTAGAAAACTCACTCCTAAATTCATCGGACCATACCAGATCATTCGTCGGATAGGTCCTGTAGCCTACCAAATAGCTTTACCACCTTTTCTATCCAATCTTCATAATGTTTTCCATGTGTCTCGTTGAGAAAATATATTCCCTGATCCAACACATGTCATTCAACTTGATGAAGTACAATTGAAAGAGAATTTGTCATATGAGACGTTTCTGTTAAGATTGAGGACAGGAGAAGTGAAACAACTTCGCGGGAAGATGATTGTTTTGGTAAAGGTCATTTGGAATGAGAGAACGGGAGATGCTACTTGGGAGCTGGAAGATAAAATGATGGAGCAAGATCACATCTTTTCTAAGGTACGATAAATTTCGGGGACGAAATTTCTATTAGTGGGGAGAATGTAACACCCCAATTTTTGACTAATTACGATTTTGCCCTTATTGCGCTATTTTTCTATTTTTACGTGTTATGCAATGAATTTGACTGTAATTCTGATTTGTATTTGATTGTTTTGTGTGATTTGCTCGGCCAAGAAAATAATAATTTTGGGTGGAAAACCTTGTTTGAATTATTTGAAATTTGGCGATCTTACTAAACCCAATCCGAATAATGCGTATATCAATCTTTTATTTTTGCGGATTTTTTCGGTGTAATAAAATATTTACCATACCGAAAAATCTGTGGGACCCACGTTTGTCTTGTGGGACCCACTTTTGTTTTGTGGGACCCACGTTTGTCTTGTGGGACCCAGGATTTTCTCTATAGCAATTTTGTCCTAATGCATTAATTATTATTTTTACTTAATGGATTTTCCCTATAGCAATTTTGTCCTAATGCATTAATTATTATTTTTACTTAATGGATTTTCCCTATAGCAATTTTGTCCTAATGCATTAATTATTATTTTTACTTAATGGATTTTTCCTATAGCAATTTTGTCCTAATGCATTAATTATTATTTTTACTTAATGGATTTTCCCTATAGCAATTTTGTCCTAATGCATTAATTATTATTATTTTTACTTAATGGATTTTCCTATAGCAATTTTGTCCTAATAAAATCTCCTTGAACTCCTCTTTAGAAATTCTTGTGTAGCTTCAACAAAAATCCTAATAAGCTTAAACAAATTTTAAAGTTATGAACTATGGATGAAAAAGATAAACCATGGATCAATCATGGTTTAGAACATCAAAAATCAAATTAGAAACAAGAAAGAAGAATTTTCACCTTATAGGAAAGAAACTTCAAAGTGATTTTCTAAGCTCCAAATGGATGATTTTGCAAAAACTCACAACTAGAGATGTTCTTAGAATATGGTTTAGGATTAGAAAAGTAGGTTGGATAAATTTTTTGATGGGTGGAAGTAGGATTTGTGGTGCTTGGCCGAATGGGTGGTTTTTTGTGGACTTAGGAAATTTTCTTTGGTTTCTTGTTAGGAAGAGAGAAGAATGAAAGTTTAGAGTGATAGAATCATTGATTTAGGAGTGAATGATAGCCTTAAGACTTAAATAGCTCTCCTTCCAAGTGCAGCCCCATTTTTTATGTTTTTGTTCCATTATGGGTTTGGTAATTTGCATGATACATTAGTTAAGTAATAAAACATCTATTGATTGCTTAATGGTTTGCATAAGCATGCATTATGGCCTGGCCATAGAATACTAATGAAAAGAAGCCCTCCTTTTGACATTTCTCTTAGTGCTAATTTAGTGGATGCATAATAAAATATATATAATTTAGTGCTTAATTAATGGATGCATAATAATAATAATAATAATCTAGTGCTAAATTTAGTGGATGCATAAATAAATATATAATAGTTTAGTGCTTAATTAATGGATGCATAATAATAATAATAATAACCTAGTGCTAAATTTAGTGGATGCATAATAATATATATAATAGTTTAGTGCTTAATTAATGGATGCATAATAATAATAATAATAACTTAGTGCTAAATTTAGTGGATGCATAATAATATTAATAATAACCTAGTGCTAAATTTAGTGGATGCATAATAATATATAATAGGTTAGTGCTTAATTAATGGATGCATAATAATAATAATAATAACCTAGTGCTAAATTTAGTGGATGCATAATAATATTAATAATAATCTAGTGCTAAATTTAGTGGATGCATAATACATTAGGACAAAAATGCTATAGGAAATCTATTAAGTTAAAAATAATAATAATTAATGCATTAGGACAAAATTGCTATAGGAAAATCCATTAAGTAAAAAAAAAAATAATTAATGCATTAGGACAAAATTGCTATAGGGAAAATCCATTAAGTAAAAATAATAATTAATGCATTAGGACAAAATTGCTATAGGAAAATCCATTAAGTAAAAATAATAATTAATGCATTAGGACAAAATTGCTATAGGGAAAATCCATTAAGTAAAAATAATAATTAATGCATTAGGACAAAATTACTATAGAGAAAATCCATTAAGTAAAAATAATAATTAATGCATTAGGACAAAATTGCTATAGAGAAAATCCATTAAGTAAAAATAATAATTAATGCATTAGGACAAAATTGCTATAGGGAAAATCCATTAAGTAAAAATAATAATTAATGCATTAGGACAAAATTGCTATAGGAAAATCCATTAAGTAAAAATAATAATTAATTGATTAGATAATTTAGAAATTTACAAGAAAATAATAATTTTCGGGCCGGGAAAAACCTTGTTTGAATTATTTGGAGCTGGGCGATCTTACTAAACCCAATCCGAATAATGCGTATATCAATCTTTTATTTTTGCGGATTTTTTCGGTGTAATAAAATATTTACCATACCGAAAAATCTGTGGGACCCACGTTTGTCTTGTGGGATCCACTTTTGTTTTGTGGGACCCACGTTTGTCTTGTGGGACCCACGTTTGTTTTGTAGGACCCACTTTTAGGAAAAGTTTACCAACATAAAAATACTTGTAAATTTCTAAATTATCTAATCAATTAATTATTATTTTTACTTAATGGATTTTCCTATAGCAATTTTGTCCTAATGCATTAATTATTATTTTTACTTAATGGATTTTCCCTATAGCAATTTTGTCCTAATGCATTAATTATTATTTTTACTTAATGGATTTTCTCTATAGCAATTTTGTCCTAATGCATTAATTATTATTTTTACTTAATGAATTTTCTCTATAGCAATTTTGTCCTAATGCATTAATTATTATTTTTACTTAATGGATTTTCCCTATAGTAATTTTGTCCTAATGCATTAATTATTATTTTTACTTAATGGATTTTCCCTATAGCAATTTTGTCCTAATGCATTAATCTATTGTTGGTATGAAGGTTTTTGTACTTGTTCCTACTTTCAAAGTAGTAGATCTAGGTTTATTATGCGCGGTTGCGGTAGTAGATCTAGTGGGATGTATGATGTTCATGTGGGTATAATTATCTTTGTGCTATTTGCCAGTTATAAAAGTGGTAGATCTGGGTTTATTATGCGCGGTTGCGGTATTAGATCTAGAGAAATATATGTTCTAAGTAATTTAATCCCGGTGTGTGATTAGACCTTAGTGTAATTGGTTTTCTAAATCTTAATGCAAAACTAAGAGAGAAAATGAAGGAGAGTTTCTTCTTGTTTCTTCATAGTTTTTCTTGTGATTTCTTTCTAACTATGTGTAACTAAACCTCCCTTGGTTAAGGGGGTGATGAAACCGCTAGTATTAATATTGTAAACTTTGCATATTTGATTATTTCAACACCTTTATGTTTTTATTCATATATTTCTGAATCTATTGTTGGTATGAAGGTTTTTGTACTTGTTCCTACTTTCAAAGTAGTAGATCTAGGTTTATTATGCTTGTGATTTGCGGTAGTAGATCTAGTGGGATGTATGATGTTCATGTGGGTATAATTATCTTTGTGCTATTTGCCGTTATAAAAGTGGTAGATCTGGGTTTATTATGCGGTTCGGTATTAGATCTAGAGAAATATATGTTCTAAGTAATTTAATCTCGGTGTGTGATTAGACCTTAGTGTAATTAGTTTTCTAAATCTTAATGCAATTGTTGGATAGTTGTAAACGGTTGCTTTATGACTAATCGGTGATTAGGAGTTGATTTGAGCGGTTGCTAAATTGGCCAACACGTAAGGAAAACAAAGATTTAATATCACAATTGCATAAAAACATAATTGAGCATGTTGGAATAAAAGGATATGTGGATTTACATTATCATATAAATCTAGTGGTGGATTCAATCTCTTAACCAATTTTCTTATATTGTTGATTTCAGTTTGTTTATTGTTATCTTTTTAGTTGTTCATTGTTCATCAAAACACCAAAATCCCCCTTTTACTGTTTATTGTTAATCAGAGTCTAAATTGGGAATTGTTTAATAGTGTTAATTGAATTGGTTCTCTGTGGATCGACCCTTACTAACTACAACTAGTTGTATGATTTTTATCTCACTCACCCATTCATACTTGTTCCTACTTGTTCCACTCATCCACCCACTTTCCTTTGTCACCCACTTTCCTTACGTGTTGGCCAATTTAGCAACCGCTCAAATCAACTCCTAATCACTGATTAGTCATAAAGCAACCGCTCTTACAACTATCCAACAATTGCATTAAGATTTAGAAAATCAATTACACTAAGGTCTAATCATCACACACCGGATTAAAATTACTTAGAACATATATTTCTCTAGATCTAATACCGCAACCGCGCAGCGCATAATAAACCCAGATCTACCACTTTTATAACTGGCAAATAGCACAAAGATAATTTTACCCACATGAACATCATACATCCCACTAGATCTACTACCGCAATCGCGCATAATAAACCTAGATCTACTACTTTGAAAGTAGGAACAAGTACAAAAACCTTCATACCAACAATAGATTCAGAAATATATGAATAAAAACATAACTGTGTTGAAATAATCAAATATGCAAAGTTTACAACATTAATACTAGCGGTTTCATCACCCCCTTAACCAAGGGAGGTTTAGTTACACATAGCTAGAAAGAAATCACAAGAAAAACTATGAAGAAACAAGAAGAAACTATGAAGAAACAAGAAACTAAGAAATCAAAATTCTGATGCGTGCGGATGTAGTGATTAAAATTAAGATAAAAATCAGTTGTCAGGCCCACCAGAAAATAAAAACCTTACAACTAGTTGTAGTTAGTAAGGGTCGATCCACAGAGAACCAATTCAATTAACACTATTAAATAATTCCCAATTTAGACTCGATTAACAATAAACAAGTAAAAGGGGGTTTTGGAGTTTTGATGAACAATGAATGACTTCAAAGATAACAATAAACAAACTGAAATCAACAATATAAGAAAATTGGTTAAGAGATTGAATCCACCACTAGATTTATATGATAATGTAAATCCACATATCCTTTTTATTCCAACGTGCTCAATTATGTTTTTATGCAATTGTGAGAGAAAAATCTGTTTTCCTTACGTGTTGGCCAATTTAGCAACCGCTCAAATCAACTTCTAATCACCGATTAGTCATAAAGCAACCGCTCTTACAACTATCCAACAATTGCATTAAGATTTAGAAAACCAATTACACTAAGGTCTAATCACACATAGGGATTAAATTACTTAGAACATATATTTCTCTAGATCTAATACCGCAAATCCGCGCATAATAAACCCAGATCTACCACTTTTATAAGCGGCAAATAGCACAAAGATAATTATACCCACATGAACATCATACATCCCACTAGATCTACTACCGCAACCGCGCATAATAAACCTAGATCTACTACTTTGAAAGTAGGAACAAGTACAAAAACCTTCATACCAACAATAGATTCGAGAAATATATGAATAAAAACATAATTGTGTTGAAATAATCAAATATGCAAAGTTTACAACATTAATACTAGCGGTTTCATCACCCCCTTAACCAAGGGAGGTTTAGTTACACATAGCTAGAAAGAAATCACAAGAAAAACTATGAAGAAACAAGAAGAAACTATGAAGAAACAAGAAACTAAGAGAGAAAATGAAGGAGAGTTACATGTTGTTCATGATAAATGGTGCCTTTTATAGAAGTCTAAGGTAACAAAATGACAAAGGAAAGTGGGTGGATGAGTGGGTGAGTGAGTGGAGTGTTTGAGTGGATGGATTAGTGGGTTGGTTTAGTGGATTGGTTTAGTGGATGAGTGAGTGGAATGGTTGAGTGGTTGAATTAGTGAAAAATGCCAAAGGACTTTTGGTGAGTGGGTAATTATGGACATGAATGGGTGAGTGGATGGATGAGTGGATGGATTAGTGGATGAGTGGGTGGAGTGGTTAAGTGTTTGGATTAGTGTATGAGTGGATGAGTGGGTGAGTTAGTGGATGAGTGGATGAGTGGATGGTTGAGTGGATTAGTGGATGGATGAGTGGGTAGTTGAAGACGAAAATTTCGTGTCTGACTTGGAAGCCAAAAACGACCCACTATACTTCAGAATCACGAAAAGTGTTCTTCATGAAAGTTTTAGATCCTTGTCTTGGCTATAAAATGGATAGCTGGTTCCTCCAATTTGGCTTCCTTAAGCCCAAGATATGTCCCAAATACCGTAGATTGCTCAAACCCAACTTCAGTACCTCTGTTCCGACTTGCAAGCTCAAAATGACCTACTAGACTTCTTTTTCTCAAAATGTGTTCTTCATGAAAGTTGTTTATTTGGATCTTGACTATCAAATGTCCAAATTTCAGCCCATCTCCATTATTACATCTTGAGATATGATTTTTTTGAGTGCACACTGTTCGAATTCTACTAAAAGAACCCGTATTCTGACTTCCATGTCAACTTAGGTCCCTTAGACATCTGAATCAGACTTCGAGCTCTTCATCAAAGTTGTAGAGCTTCCTCTTAGCTTTCCTACAAGGTAAAATTCATGTTCATCAGATATTAGGAACTCAAGTTATGGCCAAAATACAGAAACAGTGTCAAATTTCAATAATGCTGGAAATATTCAATTAGGACCAATTTGAGCTCAAACTCACAAAATCATACCAAACTCAATCAATTAAGAATATGGAGAGTGTAAATGACTAAACATAAGGGTTTCTTAATGAATAAAATATGTGATTATTAAATTCCCCCACACTTAGCTTTTTGCACTCCTGAGCAAAACTCAAGACCAAAATTTTACAATCAAGAAGAACAACCAAAGGTTCAAGGGATCAAAACATTCATGAGTTAACAATTCTCCACATCTCAAACCATCAAGCAAGGTATCTTCAACATGAATCGAGAATGATAGATCTTCACAAGATTCCCTCTCAATCTCTCAAGTGTTTAAAGGGTAGGTATTTCACTCAATTCAACCCATGAAAATTGCACTACCATAAGCTTGCTTATCTTCTACTTCTCCACTACTCAAAACACATGCACACACAAATCATGAGGGCTTTATTCAAGGTTGTAGTGAGGTCAAGGTAACAGGAGAGGATAAAATGGATATGAGAAGATAAATACCAAAGAGAATAAAAGCAAATGAGAGCTAAGTTCAAATAACAAGCATAAAAGTTCATCCCAACTCTAGTGTATATCCCTTTACATATTCATTTCCCAATCCTTTTCTTTTTTTAAACACTTGGTTTTTTTTTCTTTTTTTTTTTATATATATGAACATAACTATATACATACATTTTTTTCTTTTTGGGCACTCTTTTCTTTTTCAACAACCATTTTGTACACACACCCCCACACTTGTTCAAAAACTCATCCATTAACCAAGCTAATGTTCTTTTATTCCCTAAGGTAAAGTAAGAACACGATTTCTCATTTAAGGCACATGATGAGCTAGAAACAAGGAATGGTCAAATAAGCTCAAAGGGGTTAAGCAAAGGAAAATATACAAGGTTGGCAGGAATCAGAGAATTTTCAAGAAGTCAAAAGAGTGCTTGATATCATATTGAAAACAAGGTTGGCTATTTGGTTAAACTAGCTAATTAAGAAAGAGGGCCTCAATCATGTTCATGCATGCAAGTGAAATGTAGCCTCAAAAAGAATCAAAGCAAGTTCTAGAGTGGTCATTAACATAAGTGAAAATCACACAAGAAAGAAGAGAATGGCATAAATGTTGAATCCATCCATTAGGCTCAAAATCTCACAAGGTATGCATCCATCAAACTCAATTCATCAAATTAATCATCCATCACCAAGCATATCAGTTCAAGAAGGGAGAAAAGTTATTCAATCATGCAATGATCTCTTTTTTTTTGTTTTGTTTTGTTTTGTTTTTTTAACAACCAAAAGAAACATGCTAAAATCTCTCCCCCACACTTAATATAAACATTGTCCTCAATGTGAAAGAGAGATATAGAAAAGAGCAACACAACCTGATAAGAAGTGAATCAACGCAAAGCAGAAAAGAAGCACACTGTCAGTTACGCATCACACCCTGAAAAGAAATCAAACAAGAAAACGTTAGTACTTCCACAATTTAATACTAATTAATTACTACCTAAAAAAAAACTCCTTACTCTGCCACCAATTAAGATGCGTCTCAAGAGTAAAATTACTCCTTACTCTGCCATCACTAATTAGTTTAATAAGTCCATGACAATCATATCATACTTTCCAAACAAAACAAATTTTTTTTTTTTGACTTCAAGAAAACCATCAAGGTAAAGAAGTCTAGAAACCCCGAAGGACCCCGCTCAAAGGATCGTCTGTACAAAAATCAAAATACAACAAAATGATACAAAGATAAAAGAAATAGAAAATGATGACATACCTGTATGTAAGTGTTCATGGCGTATCTTTATACCAAGCGTCATGAGTGCAAGTGAGACATCACGTCCTCTCTTTTTTTTTTTTTTTTTTTTGAAATTGTTAGAAAAACTTGATGAAAGATGAGTGTATACTTACTTAAGATTTGGATGGAGGTAGTCTGCTCTTTCGGCTTTGTGCCAAAGCATTGTTGACCAAGATTCGACCCATTCAAGACAAATGGGCGCAACATAGGGCTCCCAAAAGGGACAAGTGGCCATAATACGCTCGGGCCGCCTCACATGTGGGATACAATCTACCTTCTTTGTTTTTCAATTAAGAAATTTGGATCGGGATGCATGCATTTCCCCATTCACGGTGTGTGTTACCAAAGCCAACCCTAAGACGTATACATAAATTTTTTTTTTTTTTGTTTTTTGTTTTTTGTTTTTTTTTTTTTTTGTTTTTTTTGTTTTTGAGAGATGACATGAAGAAGAAGAAGAAGAAGAAGATGATGATGATATGTATGTACAGATTGTTGTGATTGTGGCTCACATCTTCCTCTGGTTTTACGTCGAAACGGCTTAAACGCCTTCTATGAGTCGGGGATAGGCTTCCCATCCAATTTTCTTATAAAGCGGCAAACAGGGTCTTTTAGAGTCGATTCCCAAGATCGTAGCGTTTTTCTTCATCCTTGAAGAGATTCCACAATTTAAGAATTTCACGATGCACCAATCCACAAGAATGCGTCTCAAGAGTCGATAAGATATCATCTAATGACTCCTTACTCATCCATTCTTAATGAAGAAAATTTTATCTTCTCTATTTGCGGAAACCATCCCCAAAGTATGACATCGCTTGTTACGGTTCCATCGTCCACATTTGTAACAGACTTGTAACCTTTTTGCTCTTCTCCTTTTAGAATATGAACTTCTTCCAGACCAGGGCATATATGAGTCAAATGAAATTGAGGACTCACCGCTAATCGAACCTTTGCTTCAATTATCCAAAGATACATCTTCGGCATACCTTTGTGCATTAACGGTCTCAATCTTTCACATCGAACTTTGTAGATTTTTCTCGAGCATTTTGAGGAAAAGAAGGAAAATGTTTTCTCGGGTTTGAAAGAATGACATCCATTTTGAAGGAGAAGAAGGATTCAGTTATTTTGGGAAACCGAAAAATAAACCGACTTGAGAGTCACGGAGTACCGTATCCGCCACTTAACCTAGCAACACAAAGAACTCAAGAACTTGATTTTCCGGGAATGGTTGAGTCTTTGTCCATTAACTTTACGCGCATTACCATTCCTAGGATCCTCAATATTTACGGCCCCAGAGGATACACGTGTTTGACAAAGAAAAGAACCGCGTCACCTAGATCTCAATTTTTCAAGGAGTAGGTGCAGATGATAATCTCAAAGCGAGAACCTTTTTGACCAATTTCCGCAACTTTTGCAAAGGTGTAACAGACCTTGAATAAAGTAGGCCAATAAAATCCATACCGCAAGATTTTCGCAGTTGTTGTCGTGAAGAAAAGTGACCTTCACATGCTTCCGAGTGACAAAATTTAATGGCACTACCTACCTTATTGTCGGGCACACTGATTTTTTTTTCTTTTTTTTTTTTTTTTTTTTTTTTAGAGATTCAAATGCTTACAACCAACAAACAGATAAAAACATAATCTAAGGAACTAATAAAAACACAAAATAAAAAGGGATAAAGAGAGCAAATCTGGTTGGGTTGCCTCCCAATGAGCGCTTAGTTTATTGTCCTCGGCCCGACATGATGATACTTTCATTGCTCCTCATATTGTGGAAGGATGAGGGTCATCACTTCCATCTCTCGCACTTTGTCGGGAAGTTCATGATATGGTTTGAGACGATGACCATTGACCTTAAATGCTTTGCCGAATTTTCACTCCCGATCTCAACTCGCACCAAAAGGAAAAACATTAGTTACCACAAACGGCCCAATCCACTTAGAACGCAGTTTACCCGGAAATAATTTGAGTCTTGATTGGAATAGCGGGACTTTTGTCCTCTCGTGAAATTTCTTTACGGAAATCAATTGGTCGTGGAATGCCTTAGCTTTAGTCTTATAAATCGGGGCATTCTCAAAGGCCTCATTTCTTAGTTCTTCTAATTCTGTAATGCTGGAACTTCCTTTGCTTTCCAAAGACCTTCCAATTCCATATTAACTTGTTTAATGGCCCAAGTAAGATCGATGTTGCAACTCAACGGGCAAATGACAGGGCTTTCCATGCCGAAATGGGAGTCTTATAGGCAGTCTATAAGCCCATAAAGCATCTTCAAGTCGAGTGCTCCAATCCTTTCTTGAGGGATTCACTTTGTCTTTTCAAGGATTGACTTAATCTCCCGGTTGGACACTTCAGTTTGCCCATTTGTCTGTGGATGGTAAGGAGTGGAAATTCTGTGCATTACTCCATATCTCTTCAATAGAGCATCAAAGGTTTTGTTGCGAGAAATGGGTCCCTTGGTCACCGATGATAGCCCTTGGGGTCCCGAACCTGGAGAAAATATGTGACTTAACAAAATCTGCAACAGTTTTAGAATCATCAGATCGAGTGGTTTTTGCTTCCACCCATTTAGACACATAATCAACAGATAAAAGAATATATGTGAAACCAAATGAAGGAGGGAATGGTCCCATGAAATCAATACCCCACACATCAAAGAGTTCCACAAAAATGATCGGAGTCTGAGGCATTTGATTACGAGGACCAATATTACCTGTTCTCTCGACAGCGGTCACAAGACTTACGAAGTTGTAAGTGTCTTTGAAAATTGAAGGCCAATAGAAACCACTGTCAAGCACTTTATTGGCTGTCCTTTTACTGCCAAAGTGTCCTCCACATGCATAGGTGTGGCAAAAGGAGAGGATGGAGTATGTCTCAGAATCAGGAATGCACCTCCTAATGACTTGATCTGCACAATGCTTCTATAAGTACGGGTCATCCCGGATATAGTATTCTGATCACTCCTTAATTTATCTCTTTGGGCCTTGTTCAAACCCTCAGGAAAGTCCTTAGTAACCAGGTAGTTAACAATGTCGACATACCAAGGGATTATGGTGTTGACAACCATCAAATATTCATCAGGAAAAGTATCCATGATAGGCATTTCTTCCTCTTCGAGTTACCAATCTACTCAAGTGATCGGCCACCAAGTTTTCGCTCCCTTTCTTGTCTTTAATCTCTAAGTCAAATTCCTGGAGCAATAAAATCCATCGAGCAATCTAGGCTTTGCTTCTTTCTTTGTTAGAAGATACTTCAAGGCTGCATGATCTGAAAACACAATCACTTTAGAACCAATTAGATATGATCTAAATTTTTCTAAAGCAAATACAACAAACTAGAAGTTCCTTTTCTCGTGGTTGAGTAATTAAGTTGAGCATCATTTAGAGTCCTTGATGCATAGTAAATGGCATAAGGAACTCTATCAACTCGTTGTCCCAAGACACTCCTCTTGCAAAGTCACGGCATCACACATTAGTTCAAAAGGTAACTCCCAGTTGGGTGGCATGATGATAGGCGCAATGGTTAATAACTTCTTGAGTTTATTGAAAGCTTCCATACATTTCTCATCAAAGTTAAAATTAACATCTTTTTGAAGAAGTCTGCAAAGGGGCAATGAGACTTTAGAAAAGTCTTTAATGAATCTCCGGTAGAAACTTGCATGACCAATAAAAGAACGAATCTCCCGCACACTAGTGGGTGGTGGCAAAGAATGCATGAGTTCTACCTTAGCTTTATCTACTTCAATTCCCTAGCAGAAATTACATGACCTAACACAATACCTTCATTCACCATGAAATGACATTTTTCCCAATTCAGTACCAGGTTAGTGTCAATGCATCTTTTAAGCACCAAAGTTAAATGTTCCAAACAATTTTCAAAATCATTTCCAAAGACACTAAAGTCATCCATAAAAACCTCAATGATGTTTTTCAATGTAATCAGAAAATATACTCATCATGCATCTTTGGAAAGTTCCTGGTGCATTGCATGGGTCCAAAAGGCATTCGCCTATATGCAAAGGTACCAAATGGACAAGTGAATGTAGTCTTGTCTTGGTCTTCTGGAGCTATGGCAATCTGATTGTAACCTGAAAAACCATCCAGAAAATAATAATAAGAATGACCAGCTAATCTTTCTAACATTTGATCAATGAAAGGTAAAGGAAAGTGGTCTTTTCTCGTGGCGGCATTCAACTTCCTGTAATCAATACAAACACGCCACCCTGTCTGTAACCTAGTGGGAATAAGCTCATTTTCAGCATTTCTTACCACAAGTAATTCAGCATTTCTTTGGTACTACCGGACTGGGCTTACCCCCACTTGTCGTCGAAATGGGGTAGATCACCCCACACTTAGGAGCTTCGGTATCTCCTTTTTCACAACCTCCATCATGGGAGGATTCAATCTCCGTTGAGGGTCTCTCACGAGTTTAGTATCCTCCTCCATTAATATCTTGTGCATACAAACGGAGGGACTAATACCCTTGATATCAGCTATTGACCAACCAATGGCTGTCTTATGTTCCGCAAAAAGCGACTACCGTTTCTCTTCTTGCTCTTGGGTGAGTGACTTTGCAATTATTACTTTGGAAGGGTGTCCTTCTCCCCAAGAAGATGTATTTAAGATGATCGGGTAGTGCTTTCGGTTCCAATTCGTGTGTCGCACAATGAAGGTTGAGGTATATCGGTAGTAACGGGTAAATCAACAAAAGTTACCTCATGCTCTTCCGGGAGTGGAAGAGAGCTCTTGTAAAGCAACAATTTCATCAATGTCTTCACTCCATGGCTCTTCTTCACTCTTCTTCTTTTCCTCCTGTACATCTAAGCTATGAGTTAGAATTGTATCAAGAGCATCAAAATGGTCGTATCAAAAGCTCGTGAGAAATTAAAGAATCAAAAGAATCAATTAAACAAGCGAGTGCACATCACTTGGGTATCTCATAGCTTCAAAAATATTGAATCTAATTAATTCCCCATCAAATTCCATTGTTAGAATTCCGAGTGCACATCATTTTTTGTCCGTGCGGTCTTCAAAAATGGTCTTCCTAGCAAGATAGGAGCAGATTTGGGAGACTCATTCTCTTCCATGTCCAAAACATAGAAGTCTCAGGAAACACTAATTCATTCACTGTACCAAAACATCTTCAACCACACCCTTAGGGTATGCATTAGATCTATCAGCCAATTGAATAACAACACCAGTAGGTTCCAAAGGACCCAAGTATAAAGATGCATAAATAGAATATGGCATGACATTTATAGATGCACCTAAATCAAGCATTGCCCTTTCAAACCTTGTGTTACCTATAGTGCATGGAATGGTGAATGTGCGGGGTCCTTACATTTGGTTGGGAGTTTCTTTTTAATTACAATTTGAAACATTTTCTCCCACTTGGACCTTTTCATTTCCTTTTAACTTCCTCTTGTTAGTGCATAATTCTTTCAGAAATTTTGCATATCTAGGTACCTACTTAATGGCATCTAACAAAGGGATATTAACCTCTACCTTCCTAAAAGTCTCAAGTATTTCTTTTTTTGCTTCTTCTTTCTTGGTTTTAACCAACCTACTAGGAAAAGGAGCTTTAGTGACATATTTAGGAAGGGGTTCAGAAATACTTACCTTAGGGGTTTTGGAAGTTTGCCCCTTATCATTTGCTTCTTTGGGTGGTTCATCCTTCTCTTGAATGATTGGTGGAAGAGAGGTAGGCTCATCCATCGTATTTCCGCTTCTCAATGTGACAACACTAGCATTTTCCCTCGGATTCACTTCTGACTGTGAGGGTAGTTTCCCTGAAGCTTGGCTTTGAAACTTGTTGAATTCTCGTGGACAAGCTGTCTTATCTGATTCTGCAAGTTATTGATTGCAATCCTTGTTTCTTGTTTGAAACTTTGTATAGTTGCATTTGTTTCTTGTTGGAACTGCAAATTATTAGTGGCCATTTGTTTTACTAGCTCCTCTAATGAAGGCTCGATTGCTTAGGAGCTTGAACTTGCTTCTTGTCTCGAGGGAAAGGTACTTGCCTTTGTTGGAATCCGGAGGTCCATAAGTTGGAGGTTGATTTTGAGGTTGCTTTGCATAGCTGAAATTTGGATGATCCCTCCAACCCGGATTATATGTGTTTGAGTAGGGGTTGTAATTTTTGAAAGTCCAGATATCCCCTCTTGCTCTTACCTCCTCATTTGTGTCTTCTTGGAGAGTGGGACACATATCGGTGGGATGTCCGGATGAACAACAGATCCCACAAGCATGGCGGTGCTTTACCCGAATCCATTAACCATTTGAACCATAGCAGTCAATTGAGTCATTTCTTGTTTGTATCTTGGTTGTCTCTACTTCTTTCATCGCTCTTACTCCGGTGTCATTTCTAGAGTAGAATTGTTGAGTATTGGCAGCCATTCTTGAGATCAAGTTTCTAGCTTCTTGAAGAGTTTTATCAATCAATGCTCCTCCGCTAGCAGCATCAATCATGTTGCGATCCATCACTTGTAAGCCTTCATAGAAATACTGAATTAAAAGCTGCTCACTTATTTGATGATGAGGCAGCTGAAACATAACTTCTTAAATCTCTCCCAAGTAGTCATGGAGTGATTCCCATGCCTTTGTTGAATACCACTGATTTCTTTTCTCGATTGTTGCAGCTTTTGAGGCAGGGAAGTATCTGTCTAGGAAAGTTCGGGCCATGTCCTGCCATGATTGGATGGATCCGAGTGGCAAGTAGTAAAGCCACTCCTTAGCTGAGTCTTTCAATGAGAATGGAAAAGCTCTCAACTTGACTTGCTCTACATGAATTCTGCGGGTTTCATGCTAGAACATACCACATGGATTTCCTTCAAGTGCTTGTTGGGGTCCTCTCAGGGTAATCCATTGAAAGATGGCAAGAGATGGATTAAACCGGATTTCAATTCAAATGCCTCTTCATTTTCAAGAATGTCTATGCAAAGAGATTTGTTGATCTAGATCTAGAGCACCCAATGCCCTTAAAGTGTTTTTCGCCATTGTCACTTCTTCAGATATTTCGGATGGCTCAAATGTCTCGAACTTGATAGATCAATGTAACGGGCGACTTCAATGTCGGCGGTGTGAGTTGGAAGTTAGCTAGGATGGAAGGGAAATTGAGGATGTGAAGTGAGTTGATCAATATAGTTCCTCAAATTTAGCAATCCTTCGTCTACTCCTTCAAAGGACATCAACACCTACAAAACACTTAGAAAGAAAGATTAAAAATAAAATAAAATAAAATAAAATAAAAACAGAATAAAAATAGGAAATAAATTAATAGTGTAATTGAAAAAATTGGTTCCCGGCAAGAACGCGCCAAAATTTCGATGCGTGCGGATGTAGTGATTAAAATTAAGATAAAAATCAGTTGTCGGGCCCACCAGAAAATAAAAACCTTACAACTAGTTGTAGTTAGTAAAGGGTCGATCCACAGAGAACCAATTCAATTAACACTATTAAACAATTCCCAATTTAGACTCGATTAACAATAAACAAGTAAAATGGGGGTTTTGGAGTTTTGATGAACAATGAACAGCTTCAAAGATAACAATAAACAAACTGAAATCAACAATATAAGAAAATTGGTTAAGAGATTGAATCCACCACTAGATTTATATGATAATGTAAATCCACATATCTTTTTTATTCCAACGTGCTCAATTATGTTTTTATGCAATTGTGAGAGTAAATCTCTGTTTTCCTTACGTGTTGGCCAATTTAGCAACCGCTCAAATCAACTTCTAATCACTGATTAGTCATAAAGCAACCGCTCTTACAACTATCCAACAATTGCATTAAGATTTAGAAAACTAATTACACTAAGGTCTAATCACACACCGGGATTAAATTACTTAGAACATATATTTCTCTAGATCTAATACCGCAACCGCGCATAATAAACCCAGATCTACCACTTTTATAACTGGCAAATAGCACAAAGATAATTATACCCACATGAACATCATACATCCCACTAGATCTACTACCGCAACCGCGCATAATAAACCTAGATCTACTACTTTGAAAGTAGGAACAAGTACAAAAACCTTCATACCAACAATAGATTCAGAAATATATGAATAAAAACATAATTGTGTTGAAATAATCAAATATGCAAAGTTTACAACATTAATACTAGCGGTTTCATCACCCCCTTAACCAAGGGAGGTTTAGTTACACATAGCTAGAAAGAAATCACAAGAAAAACTATGAAGAAACAAGAAGAAACTATGAAGAAACAAGAAACTAAGAGAGAAAATGAAGGAGAGTTACATGTTGTTCATGATAAATGGTGCCTTTTATAGAAGTCTAAGGTAACAAAATGACAAAGGAAAGTGGGTGGATGAGTGGGTGAGTGAGTGGAGTGTTTGAGTGGATGGATTAGTGGGTTGGTTTAGTGGATTGGTTTAGTGGATGAGTGAGTGGAATGGTTGAGTGGTTGAATTAGTGAAAAATGCCAAAGGACTTTTGGTGAGTGGGAAATTATGGACATGAATGGGTGAGTGGATGGATGAGTGGATGGATTAGTGGATGAGTGGGTGGAGTGGTTAAGTGGTTGGATTAGTGTATGAGTGGATGAGTGGGTGAGTTAGTGGATGAGTGGATGAGTGGATGAGTGGATGGTTGAGTGGATTAGTGGATGGATGAGTGGGTGGTTGAGGATGAAAATTTCGTGTCTGACTTGGAAGCCAAAAACGACCCACTATACTTCAGAATCACGAAAAGTGTTCTTCATGAAAGTTGTAGATCCTTGTCTTGGCTATAAAATGGATAGCTGGCTCGTCCAATTTGGCTTCCTTAAGCTCAAGATATGTCCCAAATACCGTAGGTTGCTCAAACCCAACTTCAGTACCTCTGTTCCGACTTGCAAGCTCAAAATGACCTACTAGACTTCTTTTTCTCAAAATGTGTTCTTCATGAAAGTTGTTTATTTGGATCTTGACTATCAAATGTCCAAATTTCAGCCCATCTCCATTATTACATCTTGAGATATGATTTTTTTGAGTGCACACTGTTCGAATTCTACTAAAAGAACCCGTATTCTGACTTCCATGTCAACTTAGGTCCCTTAGACATCTGAATCAGACTTCGAGCTCTTCATCAAAGTTGTAGAGCTTCCTCTTAGCTTTCCTACAAGGTAAAATTCATGTTCATCAGATATTAGGAACTCAAGTTATGGCCAAAATACAGAAACAGTGTCAAATTTCAATAATGCTGGAAATATTCAATTAGGACCAATTTGAGCTCAAACTCACAAAATCATACCAAACTCAATCAATTAAGAATATGGAGAGTGTAAATGACTAAACATAAGGGTTTCTTAATGAATAAAATATGTGATTATCAAATTAAAAAAAATATTTTTTTTTTTCAAAAAATAAAAAATAAAAAAAAATAAAAAAAATATTTTTTTTTAAAAAAAAAGAAAAAAATAATAAAAAATTTATTTCTTTTTTTTTTTTTTTTTTTTTTGTTTTTGAGAGATGACATGAAGAAGAAGAAGAAGAAGAAGAAGAAGAAGAAGAAGAAGAAGAAGAAGAAGAAGATGATGATATGTACAGATTGTTGTGATTGTGGCTCACATCTTCCTCTGGTTTTACGTCCGTAAACGCTTAAACGCCTTCTATGAGTCGGGATAGGCTTCCCATCCAATTTTCTTATAAAGCGGCAAACAGGGTCTTTTAGAGTCGATTCCCAAGATGTAGCGTTTTTCTTCATCCTTGAAGAGATTCCACAATTTAAGAATTTCACGATGCACCAATCCACAAGAATGCGTCTCAAGAGTCGATAAGATATCATCTAATGACTCCTTACTCATCCATTCTTAATGAAGAAAATTTTATCTTCTCTATTTGCGGAAACCATCCCCAAAGTATGACATCGCTTGTTACAGTTCCATCGTCCACATTTGTAATGACTTGTAACCTTTTTGCTCTTCTCCTTTTAGAATATGAACTTCTTCCAAGACCAGGGCATATATGAGTCAAATGAAATTGAGGACTCACCGCTAATCGAACCTTTGCTTCAATTATCCAGCGTACATCTTCTCGGCATACCTTTGTGCATTAACGGCCTCAATCTTTCACATCGAACTTTGTAGATTTTTCTCGAGCATTTTGAGGAAAAGAAGGAAAATGTTTTCTCAGGTTTGAAAGAATGACATCCATTTTGAAGGAGAAGAAGGATTCAGTTATTTTGGGAAACTGAAAAATAAACCGACTTGAGAGTCACGAAGTACCGTATCCGCCACTTAACCTAAGCAACACAAAGAACTCAAGAACTTGATTTTCCAGGAATGGTTGAGTCTTTGTCCATTAACTTTACGCGCATTACCATTCCTAGGATCCTCAATATTTACGGCCCCAGAGGATACACGTGTTTGACAGCAAAAGAACCGCGTCACCTAGATCTCAATTTTTCAAGGAGTAGGTGCAGATGATAATCTCAAAGCGTAACCTTTTTGACCAATTTTCGCAACTTTTGCAAAAGGTGTAACAGACCTTGAATAAAGTAGGCCAATAAAATCCATACTGCAAGATTTTCGCAGTTGTTGTCGCTGAAGAAAAGTGACCTTCACATGCTTCCGAGTGACAAAATTTAATGGCACTACCTACCTTATTGTCGGCCACACAGTTGCTTTTTTTTTTTTTTTTTTTAGAGATTCAAATGCTTACAACCAACAAACAGATAAAAACATAATCTAAGGAACTAATAAAAATACAAAATAAAAAGGGATAAAGAGAGCAAATCTGGTTGGGTTGCCTCCCAATGAGCGCTTAGTTTATTGTCCTCAGCTATGTGTAAACTAAACCTCCCAAAAACAGTTATTTTTAATAAAATAAAATAAAATAAAATAAAATAAAATAAAAACAGAATAAAAATAGGAAATAAATTAATAGTGTAATTGAAAAATTGGTTCCCAAGAACGGCGCCAAAATTTCGATGCGTGCGGATGTAGTGATTAAAATTAAGATAAAAATCGGTTGTCGTGCCCACCAGAAAATAAAAACCTTACAACCTGCCGTCAGCCCACCGAGAAAATAAAAACCTTACAACTAGTTGTAGTTAGTGGTCGATCCACAGAGAACCAATTCAATTAACACTATTAAACAATTCCCAATTTAGACTCGATTAACAATAAACAAGTGAAAAAGGGGTTTTGGAGTTTTGATGAACAATGAACAGCTTACTTCAAAGATAACAATAAACAAACTGAAATCAACAATATAAGAAAATTGGTTAAGAGATTGAATCCACCACTAGATTTATATGATAATGTAAATCCACATATCCTTTTTATTCCAACGTGCTCAATTATGTTTTTATGCAATTGTGAGAGTAAATCTGTTTTCCTTACGTGTTGGCCAATTTAGCAACCGCTCAAATCAACTTCTAATCACTGATTAGTCATAAAGCAACCGCTCTTTACTATCCAACAATTGCATTAAGATTTAGAAAACCAATTACACTAAGGTCTAATCACACACGGGATTAAATTACTTAGAACATATATTTCTCTAGATCTAATAATGCAACCGCGCATAATAAACCCAGATCTACCACTTTTATAACTGGCAAATAGCACAAAGATAATTATACCCACATGAACATCATACATCCTACTAGATCTACTACCGCAACCGTGCATAATAAACCTAGATCTACTACTTTGAAAGTAGGAACAAGTACAAAAACCTTCATACCAACAATAGATTCAGAAATATATGAATAAAAACATAATTGTGTTGAAATAATCAAATATGCAAAGTTTACAACATTAATACTAGCGGTTTCATCACCCCTTAACCAAGGGAGGTTTAGTTACACATAGCTAGAAAGAAATCACAAGAAAAACTATGAAGAAACAAGAAGAAACTATGAAGAAACAAGAAACTAATAGAGAAAATGAAGGAGAGTTACTGTAAATACTATATCTGGGATGACCCGTACTTATGGAAGCATTGTGCAGATCAAGTCATTATATATATATATATATATATATATATATATATATATTAATCTTTCTTTCTAAGTGTTTTGTAGGTGTTGATGTCCTTTGAAGGAGTAGACGAAGGATTGCTAAATTTGAGGAACTATATTGATCAACTCACTTCACATCCTCAATTTCCCTTCCATCCAGGCTAACTTCCAACTCACACCCGCCGACATTGAAGCTACCCGTTACATTGATCTATCAAGTTCAGAGACATTTGAGCCTTCGAAATATCCGAAGAAGTGACAATGGCAGTAAAACACTTTAAGGGCATTGGGTGCTCCAGATCTAGATCAATGACCTCTTTGCATAGACATTCTTGAAAATGAAGAGGCATTTGAATTGAAATCGGTTTAATCCATCTCTTGCCATCTTTCAATGGATTACCCGGAGAGGACCCCAACAAGCACTTGAAGGAAATCCATGTGGTATGTTCAGCATGAAACTGCAGGAATTCATGTAGAGCAAGTCAAGTTGAGAGCTTTTCCATTCTCATTGAAAGACTCAGTTAAGGAGTGGCTTTACTACTTGCCACCCGGATCCATCCAATCATGGCAGGACATGGCTCGAACTTTCCTAGACAGATACTTCCCTGCCTCAAAAGCTGCAACAATCGAAAAGAAATCTGTGGTATTCAACAAAGGCATGGGAATCACTCCATGACTACTTTGGGAGAGATTGAAGAAGCTATGTTTCATTTGCCCTCTCATCATCAAATAAGTGAGCGACTTTTAATTCAAGTATTTCTATGAAGGCTTACAAGTGATGGATCGCAACATGATTGATCGCTAACGGAGGAGCATTGATTGATAAAACTCCTCAAGAAGCTTGAAACTTGATCTCAAGAATGGTGCCAATACTCAACAATTCTACTCTAGAAATGACACTTTGGAGTAAGAAAAGTGAAAGAAGTAGAGACAACCGATATACAGAAACAAATGACTCAATTGTTGCTATGGTTCAGCGGTTAATGGATTCGTGTAAAGCACCAGTTCATGCTTGTGGGATCTGTTGTTCATCCTGGACATCCCACCGATATGTGTCCCACTCTCCAAGAAGACACAAATGAGGAGGTAAGAGCAGAGGGGATATCTTTGGACTTTCAAAAATTACAACCCCTACTCAAACACATATAATCCGGGTTGGAGGGATCATCCAAATTTCAGCTATGCAAAGCAACCTCAAAATCAACCTCCAAACTTATGGACCTCCAGGATTCCAACAAAGGCAAGTACCTTTCCCTCGAGACAAAGAGCAAGTTCAAGCTCCTAAGCAATCGAGCCTTCATTAGAGGAGCTAGTAAAACAAATGGCCACTAATAATTTGCAGTTCCAACAAGAAACAAATGCAACTATACAAAGTTTCAAACAAGAAACAAGGATCGCAATCAATAACTTGCAGAATCGGATAGGACAGCTTGTCCACGAGAATTCAACAAGTTTCAAAGCCAAGCTTCAGGAAACTACCCTCACAAATGTAGTGAATCCGAGGGAAAATGCTAGTCTTTGTCACATTGAGAAGCGGAAAGACGATGGATGAGCCTACCTCTCTTCCACCAATCATTCAAGAGAAGGATGAACCACCCAAAGAAGCAAATGATAAGGGGAAAACTTCCAAAACCCCTAAGGTAAGTATTTCTGAACCCCTTCCTAAATATGTCACTAAAGCTCCTTTTCCTAGTAGGTTGGTTAAAACCAAGAAAGAAGAAGTAGAAAAAGAAATACTTGAGACTTTTAGGAAGGTAGAGGTTAATATCCCTTTGTTAGATGCCATTAAGCTGTGTACCTAGATATGCAAAATTTCTGAAAGAATTATGCACTAACAAGAGGAAGTTAAAAGGAAATGAAAATGTCCAAGTGGGAGAAAATGTTTCGGTTGTAATTAAAAAGAAACTCCCAACCAAATGTAAGGACCCCGGCACATTCACCATTCCATGCACTATAGGTAACACAAGGTTTGAAAGGGCAATGCTTGATTTAGGTGCATCTATAAATGTCATGCCATATTCTATTTATGCATCTTTATACTTGGGTCCTTTGGAACCCTTGGTGTTGTTATTCAATTGGTGATAGATCTAATGCATACCCTAAGGGTGTGGTTGAAGATGTTTTGGTACAGTGAATGAATTAGTGTTTCAGCGGACTTCTATGTTTTGGACATGGAAGAGGATGAGTCTCCCAAATCTGCTCCTATCTTGCTAGGAAGACCATTTTTGAAGACCGCACGGACAAAAATTGATGTGCACTCGGGAATTCTAACAATGGAATTTGATGGGGAATTAATTAGATTCAATATTTTTGAAGCTATGAGATACCCAAGTGATGTGCACTCTGCTTGTTTAATTGATTCTTTTGATCCTTTTGATTCTTTAATTTCTGCATGACTTTTGATCTTGACCATTTTGATGCTCTTGATACAATTCTAACTCATAGCTTAGATGTACGGGAGGAAAAGAAGAAGAGTGAAGAAGAGCCATGGAGTGAAGACATTGATGAAATTGTTGCTTTGCCTTACAAGAGCTCTCTTCCACTCCCGGAAGAGCATGAGGTAACTTTTGTTGATTTACCGTTACTACCGATATACCTCAACCTTCGTTGTGTGCACTGAATTGGAACCGAAAGCACTACCGATCATCTTAAATACATCTTCTTGGGGGAGAAGGACACCCTTCCAGTAATAATTGCAAAGTCACTCACCCAAGAGCAAGAAGAGAAAGCGGTAGTCTGTTTTGCAGAACATAAGACACCATTGGTTGGTCAATACCGATATCAAGGGTATTAGTCCCTCCGTTTGTATGCACGGGATATTAATGGAGGAGGATACTAAACCGTGAGAGACCCTCAACGGAGATTGAATCCTCCCATGATGGAGGTTGTGAAAAAGGAGATACCGAAGCTCCTAAGTGTGGGGGTGATCTACCCCATTTCGACAAAGCAAGTGGGTAAGCCCGGTCCGGGTAGTACCAAAGAAATCGGAATTACCTTGTGGTAAGAAATGCTGAAAATGAGCTTATTCCCACTAGGTTACGATGGTGGCGTGTGTGTATTGATTACGGGAAGTTGAATGCCGCCACGAGAAAAGACCACTTTCCTTTACCTTTCATTGATCAAATGTTAGAAAGATTAGTGGTCATTCTTATTATTGTTTTATGGATGGTTTTTCAGGTTACAATCAGATTGCCATAGCTCCATAAGACCAAGACAAGACTACATTCACTTGTCCATTTGGTACCTTTGCATATAGGCGAATGCCTTTTGGACTCTGCAATGCACCAGGAACTTTCCAAAGATGCATGATGAGTATATTTTTCGATTACATTGAAAACATCATTGAGGTTTTTATGGATGACTTTAGTGTCTTTGGAAATGATTTTGAAAATTGTTTGGAACATTTAACTTTGGTGCTTAAAAGATGCATTGACACTAACCTGGTAATGAATTGGGAAAAATGTCATTTCATGGTGAATGAAGGTATTGTGTTAGGTCATGTAATTTACGCTAGGGAATTGAAGTAGATAAAGCTAAGGTAGAACTCATGCATTCTTTGCCACCACCCACTAGTGTGCGGGAGATTCGTTCTTTTTATTGGTCATGCAGATTTCTACCTGAGATTCATTAAAGACTTTTCTAAAGTCTCATTGCCCCTTTGCAGACTTCTTCAAAAAGATGTTAATTTTAACTTTGATGAGAAATGTATGGAAGCTTTCAATAAACTCAAGAAGTTATTAACTGTTGCAGCCTATCATCAGGCCACCCAACTGGGAGTTACCTTTTGAACTAATGTGTGATGCCGGTGACTTTGCAAAGTAGTAGTTTGTCTTGGGACAACGAGTTGATAGAGTTCCTTATGCCATTTACTATGCATCAAGGACTCTAAATGATGCTCAACTTAATTACTCAACCACGGAAAAGGAACTTCTAGTTGTTGTATTTGCTTGAAAAATTTAGATCATATCTAATTGGTTCTAAAGTGATTGTGTTTTCAGATCATGCAGCCTTGAAGTATCTTCTAACAAAGAAAGAAGCAAAGCCTAGATTGCTCGATGGATTTTATTGCTCCAGGAATTTGACTTGGAGATTAAAGACAAGAAAGGGAGCGAAAACTTGGTGGCCGATCACTTGAGTAGATTGGTAATCGAAGAGGAAGAAATGCCTATCATGGAGACTTTTCGGATGAATATTTGATGGTTGTCAACACCATAATCCCTTGGTATCTTGACATTGTTAACTACCTGGTTACTAAGGACTTTCAGGAGGGTTTGAACAAGGCCCAAAGAGATAAATTAAGGAGTGATCAGTAAATACTATATCCGGGATGACCCGTACTTATGGAAGCATTGTGCAGATCAAGTCATTATATATATATATTTTTTTTAATAAATAAAAAAAAGAGTTTTTTTTTTTTTTTTTTTTTTTTTTTTTTTTTTTTTTATTTTTTTATTTTTTAAAATTTTTTTTTAAAAAAAATAAAAAAAAAAATAAAAACTTGTATGGACGAAAACAACGACAAATCTACTACTTTAGGGATCTACTACAAGTTTTTTCCCTTTTCCTCATGGTTTCACGTAGAGCAAGGGGGGCATATTGCAAAGAGAATTGATTTTCATAAGGAGGAGCTCATTCACGTAGCATGGGGCACCATACCACAACCATTTTACCATTTCCAAGAACTCCTTCATCCCATACCCACCATTTTTCCATCTTCTCTAACCAAGTTTTCCAATCAACCTCACTCACCCTTCACCCTCACCTCCATCTCCATCCAACCGTAGCACGTCTCACGTGAAACTCTACACCTCCATCCAAGCTTCCTTCATCATTTTTTTTTCTTCATCACAACATCCCCTCACTTCATCCATTTTCACTTCCATTTCCATAACAGCCACCCCACAGCAACCTTCACCCATCACCCTTATCAAGCTCAAGCACACTCACACACCCAACTTCACGTAGGGCATACAAGGGGAGACTCACAAGTTTCTTTCTCTTCTTCACGGTTACAGGAGCCTCCGTAACAGCCCCAGCCACACCTTGGTTCCCTCCATCCTCTCCATCATCTCACTTCCGTAACCCAAGCTCCAATATCCATTCCACCAAGCTCCCACACACCATAACATGACCACCCCACAAAGAACCTTCACCTCCAAACACAACAATCTCCACTTCCCTTCACCCTCACCTTCACTCCATTTCCATCAAACCTCCATCCAACCCGAACCATGCAGCCTTCCAACCATCTTCCACCTCACTTCCATAACAATCCAACCGTGACCACCTCAAGCTCCATCAACTCATCTTCACCTTCCCCACAAACCAACCTCCTCCACGTGAAAACCGTAGCTATCACTCCACCTTCCTTCACAACCGTAACCAACCTCCATCTTCACTCACCTCTCGGCTTCACAACCCGTAAGCCTCACAACCAACATCCTCCTAAACACCATGCAACCACAAAGCAACTTCACTCCTTCACCCTCAAAAACCGTGACTCGACTCACCCGTAGCAACCCAACCATCATCTTCCTTCCATCTCCTCCCTCCAACTCCATCTTTCATCCTCCACCGTCTTCCATTTCCATCACCTTCTTTTACCACCCAAACGACCCTCAAGCTCACTGCCCCTCCATCCACCGTAGAACTCAAAGCAAGCCTCCAACGAAACCATATTCACCATTTCCACCATTTCCACCCGTAACCGTGACCTCCATCCACTGTAGCCCACACGAAGCAACCTCCTCAAGCTTCCATAACTCATCACCTGCACCATCATACCTCCACCATACCCACCGAGTTGACTCACCCATCTACCTTCAACCTTCCACTTCCATTTCCATCCTCCAAGCCACCATCACCTCCCATCTCTCCCTCCATCACTCAAAACCATCATCAACCCGTAGCTACCCCTTTCCTCACCACCAACCTTCTTCAAGCTCTCATCTTCAACTCTAACCTCCAACCGTAGCAACTCCATCACGTCTCTGCCCATTACTCCACAACGAGGCTCGGGTTCCCCCCGTTTCTCCATTTCTTCCGGTTTTCACCGTTTCTTCTTTCTCTTTTCTTTCGTGGTTTTATTCCCATGCAGACTTCCTTCATATTCCTTTGTTACTATTATTTGCGTTAATAACTTGTTTGGGCTGTTATATTGTTGGTTGTTTTTTTTTTTTCTTATTTGTTTGTTCCTTTTTGGGCTTTTGCTGAACGTTTTTTATAATACATGTTACTTGTTTTTTTTTGTTTAAGGTACCGTATTTGACTTAATGGTTTAAACTTGCTATTTTATTTTACATGATTTTTATAGTCTTTGTTAAGAAATAAAAAAAAACAAAACACAATAAAAAATATTAAAAACGAAAATAATAAATGTTTTTAAAAAAATTAATGCAATGACCAATGATGGTGACTGAATAACGGATGTTATCTTCAATGTCGTTTGGATCATAAGGGTTTATTGAGTAGCCTAGTGCTAACTTGAACTCTGCATAAGAATAAATTTGTTGTTTTTTTCAAAACAATAAAATTTTCTTTTCAAAAAAAATAATATTTTCCTTAATTAAAATCAATCAACTCATACTTATTTTATACAGAACTACGTGACTTTGAGTTCCTCATTGCACCTGAGGGTACGTAGGAGCAGGATTTTCATTCTGTCAAGTTCAAAATTAAATTTTCACAATTTGGTTTTTCTTTTCCTTTTAAAAATAAATAAATAAATAAATAAAAATAATAAAAAATAAAAATAAAATAATTACAATGTTTTTAAAAGGGGTAAAATAAATAAATTTGAGATTATCAATATTTTGCACAACTAGTTTAAGGTACCGTCTCAGGACGGGTGTGATAGGGGTGCAGTGGGATTAAGTTTCCACCCTTCCCTATCCATAACCGACTCCCGAATCCGATTTGGTTCCGAAGACCATTTTCTAAAAAGGTTTTCCAATTTTTCCTAAATTTAAATAAAATTGGTGGCGACTCCATATTTTTAATCATTTTTTAAAAATCATCGCGAGTTTGCTATTTCCCGCCGCGATCCCGGTCGCGACAGATGGCGACTCCACTGGGGAATATTTAGAGAGTCAGGCCTGTTGTGGTTAATTGTGCAAAATTTTAATAATCTTTGTTTATTTGTTTTACCCATTTTCTTGTTTTTTGTTTCCTTATCTATTTGTAAATATTTTTGTTAATACTTTGTGTAAATATTTGATAGCTTTATTTTGTATATTTTTACTTGTATGTATTTTGGTACTTAATAGTTGAAACCCTAGGATAGATGATTGTTGGGTGGCTTGTATATATTTGTTCTTTGCAGGTTTAGGAGGTAATCTTTAGTCTTTTAAATTTTTTAATTGTACAGGTTAGTATGCTCCCTCACACACGTCACTATCACTTATCTCACACACTTGTTAGGCTCTATACCCGAGTCTGTGCGAACCTGAGGAATAGGAAGGGTCTCGATTTTTGTTATTGATGGGCTTCATGCTCACTTGACATTGGTTGAGACGCCACTCAGATTGTTACCAGTATCATTGACTAATCGTACTGAGAGGGTTTATCCCTACTTATGATTTATTCATGAATTGGATCCTTGTCTTTCGAGATAGGGGCAATCTGGGGACCATGACTTTTAGAGGTCTAGATCTGTCCTAAAAACCTTGCACTGGTAGATTGAACATAGTGGCTCTCAAAATTAGAGTTGTAACTTTGTCTAACCTTTAAGTTTCACCTGATTAGGACACAAAGGGAGCGTGCTTTTTCTTTATTTGTTCGTTTCTCATATCATTCATTCATTGTAAAAAAAAAAATCATAAAAAGGGGAATGTTTCATCTTGCATTTTCGTATCATTTGCATGACATTTATAGCATTTTTCAAACAAAAGAGAAAATAAAAAAAGACATGCATTATCTTGCATTTGCATGACATTCCAAAAAAAATCAAATTAAAAAATACCTCATCTTGCATTTTCTTGTCATTTCCTTGCATTTTAAAAAAAATAAAAAAATTATGCAATGCATTTTCATAGCATTCTTAGTATTAAAAAAAATCATGCATTTTCATATCATTCATAACTTGTTTGAAAAAAAAAAAAACATAGGCATCATCTTGCATTTTCAAGGCATTCATAGCATATTAAAAAAATAAAAAGAAAAGAAAAAATATTTTCATAATTCATTCATCCCATTTCATTGCATCTCATTCATTTCATCTCAGTCTTTGTTAATAAATCAAACTGGTTCAGGAACCTTTGTGCGATCTAGGAAAGAAGAGACCAATCAAACTCGAGTTCATAATACCAGATCTTGGACCAGAATGGCTGCAAATAATCCTGAGACAGGGAGAAACTTGAGCAGAGAAATAGATGAGATGAAAGAGATGATAAATGAAATAAAAGAGTCACAAAGAAGGATGGAGGAAATGTTGTTGGCCATGAGGGAGACCTTCACCTTGATCAAGGCAGCAGGAAGTATGGGAGCAACTGGATCATACTCGCACCCAACTCATGCCCGATATCCACCTTCACTTCTGCAAAATCACCCACAACCTCGACCAGACTTCCACAATCAAGGCCGTTTCCGTCCCCAAAACTTACCCTCTTTCCCAAAACTATCAATTTCAAATGCAGATTTGTTCCAAAGGCTGTTTGATGCTCATCTCATTTCTGGAAATCCTGTAGGTCCCTTACAATCACCATTCCCAACATGGTATAACCCGAGTTTAACTTGCAAATACCACATGGATATCCCAGAGCACTCAATTGAAGATTGTGAGTCCTTCAAGACTGCAGTAAGGAAGTTAATTGCTTATAAGAAGCTTGACATTGAAGAAGTAGCCAGACCTAGTATTGTCAACAACTCTTGAAGTGATTGCCATAAAATATCCAATGAGGTTGAACTTATGTTAACTTTCTTGAAGCATTAATGTAATGGATTTGCATGGATCTCATGTCTTGTTTCATTTTCTTATGTCTTTGACACTTCTTTCTTGTCATTCTTTTTTCTCTTTACTTGTTGTCTTTTGTTTCGGATCCCATGGATTTCTCGTTCAGAAAAAATTTGGTGGTCATGCAGCCCATGTGTGTCGGTGTATTTGAAAAAAAGAAAACAAAAAAACAAAAAAAAAAGCAAAAAAATAAAATAACAAAAAAAAGAAGAAAAAATAAAAGGGAGTAGGAAAGTCTTCACTCAGCATGTACTGTCTTTTTATCTCAAGATTAAAATTTTTGAAAATGAGCACTCAAGATTTGAAATGAAGATTGGCCATTTTTCTTTATCTTTCACAGGAATTCATCTTTTCATCATCTCTTGTTGTCCCTTTTTGAGCTTGACAGTTTTCTTCAATTTAACCCTGGACAAGGATCACCCCTACACTAGGGGTTAACACAAAGTGAAAATTGTGTTTTTTCTGAAAAAAAAGGAAAGAAAATGAAATGAAAGAGGTCACTACAAAGGTGAATTATTGAAATAAAAAGAAAATGGGAAGAAATGAAGAACAATAAAAGAAAGGTGTGTCTGAAAGCGCAAAGTCAGTTGACGAGGCTTAGTTTTGAACAAGGATCCTTGGTCCCATTCAACCCTTAAACACTTGTTTGAGCCTTAGATCTTTCATTTCATAACCGCAATCCCAGTCGCGACAGATGGCGACTCCACTGATTTTTTTTAATACTAAGAATGCTATGAAAATGCATTGCATATTTTTTTTTATTTTTTTTTAAAATGCAAGGAAATGACAAGAAAATGCAAGATGAGGTATTTTTTAATTTGATTTTTTTTTGGAATGTCATGCAAATGCAAGATAATGCATTTTTTTTATTTTCTCTTTTGTTTAAAAAATGCTATGAATGTCATGCAAATGATATGAAAATGCAAGATGAAACATTCCCCTTTTTATGATTTTTTTTTACAATGAATGAATGATATGAGAAACGAACAAATAAAGAAAAAGCACGCTCCCTTTGTGTCCTAATCGGGTGAAACTTAAAGGTTAGACAAAGTTACAACTCTAATTTTGAGAGCCACTATGTTCAATCTACCAATGCAAGGTTTTTAGGACAGATCTAGACCTCTAAAAGTCATGGTCCCCAGATTGCCCCTATCTCGAAAGACAAGGATCCAATTCATGAATAAATCATAAGTAGGGATAAACCCTCTCAGTACGATTAGTCAATGATACTGGTAACAATCTGAGTGGCGTCTCAACCAATGTCAAGTGAGCATGAAGCCCATCAATAACAAAAATCGAGACCCTTCCTATTCCTCAGGTTCGCACAGACTCGAGTATAGAGCCCAACAAGTGTGTGAGATAAGTGATAGTGACGTGTGTGAGGGAGCATACTAACCTGTACAATTAAAAAATTTAAAAGACTAAAGATTACCTCCTAAACCTGCAAAGAACAAATATATACAAGCCAGCCAACAATCATCTATCCTAGGGTTTCAACTATTAAGTACCAAAATACATACAAGTAAAAATATACAAAATAAAGCTATCAAATATTTACACAAAGTATTAACAAAAATAATTACAAATAGATAAGGAAACAAAAAACAAGAAAATGGGTAAAACAAATAAACAAAGATTATTAAAATTTTGCACAATTAACCACAACAGGCCTGACTCTCTAAATATTCCCCAGTGGAGTCGCCATCTGTCGGGGTGAGTGGATGAGTGGATTAATGGATGGATGAGTGGATTAGTGGATGGTTGAGGACGAAAATTTCGTGTCTGACTTGGAAGCCAAAAACGACCCACTATACTTCAGAACCACGAAAAGTGTTCTTCATAAAAGTTGTAGATCCTTGTCTTTGCTATAAAATGGATAGCTGGTTCGTCCAATTTGGCTTCCTTAAGGCCAAGATATGTCCCAAATACCGTAGGTTGCTCAAACTTAGCATGTTTCTTTCGGTTGTTAAAAAAAACAAAACAAAACAAAAAAAAAAGAGATCATTGCATGATTGAATAACTTTTCTCCCTTCTTGAACTGATATGCTTGGTGATGGATGATTAATTTGATGAATTGAGTTTGATGGATGCATACCTTGTGATATTTTGAGCCTAATGGATGGATTCAACATTTATGCCATTCTCTTCTTTCTTGTGTGATTTTCACTCATGTTAATGACCACTCTAGAACTTGCTTTGATTCTTTTTGAGGCTACATTTCACTTGCATGCATGAACATGATTGAGGCCCTCTTTCTTAATTAGCTAGTTTAACCAAATAGCCAACCTTGTTTTCAATATGATATCAAGCACTCTTTTGATTTCTTGAAAATTTCTCGATTCCGCCAACCTTGTATATTTTCCTTTGCTTAACCCCTTTGAGCTTATTTGACCATTCCTTGTTTCTAGCTCATCATGTGCCTTAAATGAGAAATCGTGTTCTTACTTTACCTTAGGGAATAAAAGAACATTAGCTTAGTTAATGGATGAGTTTTTGAACAAGTGTGGGGGTGTGTGTACAAAATGGTTGTTGAAAAAGAAAAGAGTGCCCAAAAAGAAAAAAAAATGTATGTATATAGTTATGTTCATATATATAAAAAGAAAAAAAAAAGAAAAAAAAACCAAGTGTTTAAAAAAAGAAAAGGATTGGGAAATGAATATGTAAAGGGATATACACTAGAGTTGGGATGAACTTTTATGCTTGTTATTTGAACTCAGCTCTCATTTGCTTTTATTCTCTTTGGTATTTATCTTCTCATATCCATTTTATCCTCTCCTGTTACCTTGACCTCACTACAACCTTGAATAAAGCCCTCATGATTTGTGTGTGCATGTGTTTTGAGTAGTGGAGAAGTAGAAGATAAGCAAGCTTATGGTAGTGCAATTTTCATGGGTTGAATTGAGTGAAATACCTACCCTTTAAACACTTGAGAGATTGAGAGGGAATCTTGTGAAGATCTATCATTCTCGATTCATGTTGAAGATACCTTGCTTGATGGTTTGAGATGTGGAGAATTGTTAACTCATGAATGTTTTGATCCCTTGAACCTTTGGTTGTTCTTCTTGATTGTAAAATTTTGGTCTTGAGTTTTGCCCAGGAGTGCAAAAAGCTAAGTGTGGGGGAATTTGATAAACACATATTTTATTCATTAAGAAACCCTTATATTTAGTCATTTACACTCTCCATATTCTTAATTGATTGAGTTTGACATGATTTTGTGAGTTTGAGCTCAAATTGGTCCTAATTGAATATTTCTAGCATTATTGAGATTTGATACTGTTTCTGTATTTTGGCCATAACTTGAGTTCCTAATATCTGATGAACATGAATTTTACCTTGTAGGAAAGCTAAGAGGAAGCTCTACAACTTTGATGAAGAGCTCGAAGTCTGATTCAGATGTCTAAGGGACCTAAGTTGACATGGAAGTCAGAATACGGGTTCTGTCAGTAGAATCCGAACAGTGTGCACTCAAAAAATCATATCTCAAGATGTAATAATGGAGATGGGCTGAAATTTGGACATTTGATAGTCAAGATCCAAATAAACAACTTTCATGAAGAACACATTTTGAGAAAAAGAAGTCTAGTAGGTCATTTTGAGCTTGCAAGTCGGAACAGAGGTACTGAAGTTGGGTTTGAGCAACCTACGGTATTTGGGACATATCTTGGGCTTAAGGAAGCCAAATTGGACGAACCATCTATCCATTTTATAGCCAAGACAAGGATCTACAACTTTCATGAAGAACACTTTTCGTGATTCTGAAGTATAGTGGGTCGTTTTTGGCTTCCAAGTCAGACACGAAAGTTTCGTCCTCAACCACCCACTCATCCATCCACTAATCCACTCAACCATCCACTCATCCACTCATCCACTCATCCACTAACTCACCCACTCATCCACTCATACACTAATCCAACCACTTAACCACTCCACTCACTCATCCACTAATCCATCCACTCATCCATCCACTCACCCATTCATGTCCATAATTTCCCACTCACCAAAAGTCCTTTGGCATTTTTCACTAATTCAACCACTCAACCATTCCACTCACTCATCCACTAAACCAATCCACTAAACCAACCCACTAATCCATCCACTCAAACACTCCACTCACTCACCCACTCATCCACCCACTTTCCTTTGTCATTTTGTTACTTTAGACTTCTATAAAAGGCACCATTTATCATGAACAACATGTAACTCTCCTTCATTTTTCTCTTAGTTTCTTGTTTCTTCATAGTTTCTTCTTGTTTCTTCATAGTTGTTCTTGTGATTTCTTTCTAGCTATATGTAACTAAACCTCCCTTGGTTAAGGGGGTGATGAAACCGCTAGTATTAATGTTGTAAACTTTGCATATTTGATTATTTCAACACAATTATGTTTTTATTCATATATTTCGAATTTATTGTTGGTATGAAGGTTTTTGTACTTGTTCCTACTTTCAAAGTAGTAGATCTAGGTTTATTATGCGCGGTTGCGGTAGTAGATCTAGTGGGATGTATGATGTTCATATGGGTATAATTATCTTTGTGCTATTTGCGTTATAAAAGTGGTAGATCTGGGTTTATTATGCGCGGTCATGTATTAGATCTAGAGAAATATATGTTCTAAGTAATTTAATCCCGGTGTGTGATTAGACCTTAGTGTAATTGGTTTTCTAAATCTTAATGCAATTGTTGGATAGTTGTAAGAGCGGTTGCTTTATGACTAATCGGTGATTAGAAGTTGATTTGAGCGGTTGCTAAATTGGCCAACACGTAAGGAAAACAGATTTACTCTCACAATTGCATAAAAACATAATTGAGCACGTTGGAATAAAAGGATATGTGGATTTACATTATCATATAAATCTAGTGGTGGATTCAATCTCTTAACCAATTTTCTTATATTGTTGATTTCAGTTTGTTTATTGTTATCTTTGAAGTTGTTCATTGTTCATCAAAACTCCAAAACCCCTCTTTTACTGTTTATTGTTAATCAGAGTCTAAATTGGGAATTGTTTAATAGTGTTAATTGAATTGGTTCTCTGTGGATCGACCCTTACTAACTACAACTAGTTGTAAGGTTTTTATTTTCTGGTGGGCCTGACAACTGATTTTTATCTTAATTTTAATCACTACATCCACACGCATCACTTGGTCCTCACCAAGCCATTACACCTAAAAAGAAAGGCCTTCATTGGAGGGACTAGCTGCAAAAAAGTAAACACCTTTAAAGATTTTGGGAAGAACTAGAAGATGGTTTTAGAAATGGGCAAAACCCTTCACATGTGCACAAAAAACAGGGGAGAAATCACTCTTTGAAAATGGATCATTCTCAAGCAAAGCCACATAACAAAAGGAATACTAGCCTTAATGCAAACATTCCCTATTTATAAAGATAAGAAATCATTCTAATTGGCTTCTGAAAAGGTGAACTGATTGTACGTTGGAAGCCGCATTTTAATGCTCCCTCTCTCTTATTGGTCACGGGAGTATCGGGTAGTTGAAAAACATCATGAAACTGTTATACTCTTTTAAAGGACCTTTAATTCTCAATAAAGTCAAAGCAATAGTTTCTCAAGCAAGTTCAGACTGTTACAAGCTGCAGAATAAAAACTGCAAAAAAGGACGAAGATCCTATGAACTACACATAGGGGCAACGAATAACATACCCCAGATGGCGGAATGACAACTTAAGCAGAGTGATTTGCCTCAGATCCTGGCCTTACACATCAACCCCCGAGGTATATTATAATATATAATGGACCTCGACCATTTGGAAAACATCGCAAGATCTGATGTTGATTGACTAGGATCCATTTGTCCACTGCGCATCGTGTGCTCCTATTAAACTTAGTACCTTGACACTTAGTTGTTCCATCTATGCGCCAAACTAGGGGCAACTGTTCTGGACCGTGATCTGGGATCATGTCTCATGGGTTGACCTGACACGCAGTACATTGGGGTCCATCGTAGATGCCCTCAGTAGGAGCTCATTTATAACACATAGGTGATATCTAGCTATATGTATATCGGACCACGACATCAGGTAACAACAGTTTTACTGCAAGATTTGTGCAATCGATAAATCCTAAGAATATCTATTATTGTCAATCATGATCTTGCAGAACAATAACATCCATAACTACTTCTAACTACCCATAATTGCAGTATCTATATTACAATCTTATATGGATCTTCTTCAATTAAATAAGGAACATATATCTTCCCCTGCAATTATTACAGGAGCATATTTCTCAAACCTCTATAAATAGCAGGAATATTTAACTTCTCAGATAACCTATCACTCATTGCATAAACCCTACTTGTGCACAGTCTGACTTAAGAGTTGAAATCTCTTTGCAAGTACCAAACCCCCGTCTCAACACGCTCTGTTGTTGTTGTGCAAAGAGGAAATCACCATGATGTGTCTATCCCAAGTACACCTCTAAATTCACCTTAGAACATTTACTTTTTTTTAATGCGTAACAGATCTCTTTTGTGTCAAGTAGTACAATATTTAGGATAAGGATGCATCCTTGAGGTTTGCAAAGTGATAAAAGAGGTATTCAATCCTCGACTGAGTACAATTCAAATTATATGTTATTTAGGAAGACTATAATGACACTCAAAATATTACCTATTGAATTATTGTACTTTACTATTTAGTTTTATGTCAATATATTTCAATTTTAAATTGTAGGGTATACTATTTTCATATTTTCTTACAATATGTAGATTCATAAAAAGAAAAATAATTAATTATCTATATTCCTTACTTTCATGCTTCACACTTGATTAGCCTTGCCATGTCAGATTTTAATATATAATAATGATATTCTCACCACATTTTCCTTTCACATTATTTTTTTACGCTACTCCTGATACCATTGATTACATTACTTTCTCCTGATTACTTTCTCTCACTTAATCATAACCATAAAAAAAAAGTGGTAAAAAGTATGGTAAGAGAAAAAATGTGATGGGATGAACATTTTCCTTTAGCATAAGTATGTTGCTCCTTTGATCATGATCACATTACAAAACATCGAACAAGATTCAGTTGTTATTATGAATGATGATCTTATTGAACCTTTGAAATCTATGTGAAAGTATTGCAAATTTTATAGTTTTTGTGATAAGAAATACAATGATATAAAATGGTTGTTTATAATGGTAAGATTTGTTTATGCATTATCCATTTAAGATTTCTTTATGCATTATGCTGGTATCCTACTATCTTCTTGTTATCACATTCTTTTTATTGAAATTATGTGATAGCTGATGCATAATAACATATAAATGTCATGACCAAAACTTGGGACTAGTGTATGATAAGAGTGAATTAATCATAGGTAACTCAAATTAAACCCGTTGGCAACTTCTCTTTTGCTGATTCAGCTCATCCAGTACAATTTGTCCTTTAGTGCATACTTGAGATGGATGCTCCATTCTTCTCAACTTTGATAGAGCTCAAGTCTTCAACTCTTCTTATCCATCTTCAAGATTTCTCTAGTGGATTCCTTCAACTTTGAAGTATTATATATGACACTTTCACAAGAAGATCTTCCTATTTTAGAGACTTCAAGTCTTCTATTGTTGTCTTAGTGAGTTCTTGAACTATTTATGAGTTGGTTGTCTCCATCAGACTTGAGACATGTGCTGGTCTTCTTCGTCAACTCTTCTCAAGTTGATTCCCAAGCTTTAAATTCAAATTGGTGGTCACCCAACCATGTCATGATCTTTCTCATTGTAGTTTAAGGATTTGCATTTCACAACTGAACACAAAATCTCACAAGAGCAAGTTAAAAGACCCTTAAAGTGATAGAGCTTAAACACCATATTTTTAATATAGTTGTTAATCGTCAAAATATAATGATAAAACCTTTGCATGAAAAGGGTTTTGGACCTTACAGTAGACCTTAGGTTTTCCTAAACCCGGTAGCAAATCAAGGATAATGGGGAAATGCTTATTTTCTTTGGTGGGAACAAAACATAAATTTGAATATCCATTCTCCTAATGAATGTTGCTTAGAATAACCTAACATCTTTCTTAACTTAATGCTGCTATGAATGAGTCTAGATAAACTGTGGTTAGAAATTAGATAGTGACTAAAACTCATGCCTTACTACAATCTAAGGAAAGATGGGGTAGTACAGGCTAGAATATTGGCCATCTACATTTATTAGTTTTAAGTAGTGAGTAAGGAATAACATTAAAATCAAGCAATCATAAGTGGTATATCTTATCCTGTTGATGGTCTAGTGGTGAAGATTAATCCTTTAACCAACCCAATCATTACTATTTTAAACCAACTCAACTTCAACCATTGCATTTAGTTATTTGTTTTGTTTATTTCATTTTCTTTAGTTTATGTTCTTTATTTTCCTTGCTAATCAAAACCTCCTTTTTGTGTTCGTGTTCGTGTTTGGTAAATCTTGTAAGTAATAATCACAATCTTCTGCAAGAATGACCCTTACTTACCACTAAACTAATCTAACTTGTATCTATATTACATATAATTGGAAAAGTTAATTTTGGTGGACTAATCAACAACATTCATCAAGTTTCTGGCTTATTGCCGAGAACGTGAATTTAGCTCCCATTAGTTATATCATGATTCAACAAGACTACAAACTTAAACAAAAAAAAATACAAAATATGTTGAATGATCATCTCCAAATTAAAACAACACCAGAGTTCAAGTTATCAACTCCTCAAATCTTAATCATCAATGACATAACTTTCTTGTCCATGAACAAGATTGGAATCTTGGTTTGGCAAATAAATGTCAAAATTCCCTTCATCTTCTTCATCTTCATCTACAATCCAAAAAATGACAAGTTAAAATGAATAGTTCTTTAGAAGTATTATAATATTGGGTGGAATAAAGTCATTTAACCAATTAAGGGTTAAAATAAAGGCTTAAATATTTTCAAGAAGAATGTAACAATAATTTTAATTAAGCACACGAGCACCAATGTTAAAAGTGGATTCATTAGCGACAGTAGTTATTGGAATATTTAACATGTTGCATGCCATTCTTGAGAGGTTTGGATAACAATGTTTAGGGTGTTTAGCGAGTTGGGTTAACATGTTGCTTTTCCTTGACTTTTTTTAGTGCCAATTAAGTTTAAGAGTAGGCTTTGTGGTCACATTTAGAATGTGACTAAGAAAATAAGATGGTAAACTCATATAGCATCTAATGGACCATTGTGATGAAAATTCAATGGATTGCTTGGATGACAAATAATATCTTAAAAAAATTGAGAATGAAGTAAATGATTATATTAGTCCATATGATATAAGTGATGACATTGACTTCAGTTAGCTAATATGATTTGTTGTTTATGGCTTTTAGAACATGTTATCTTACTTTAATTTATTTTAGACTTATTTTAATTTAGTAAGACTTGTTATGTTTATTTTGCTTATTTGAATTTTTGAGACCTATTATGTTTATGTAAGATTGATTATGTGACTTTTTAGTTTATTTGAAATATATATTATTTTTTATTTAGATGTGTATGTGAAATGAAATATCGATTTTGTATTTTCACATTTATTTCAACATAATATTTTTTTTGGAAATGTATGTTGGACCCATGATTTTGATACAACCTAACCCAATCTTGAGCGGGTTGAGTTGGGTTGGGTTGGGTTATAGGAAAAACTTCTCTTAACCCAACCCATTTGTTTGATGAGTAGGTTAGGTCCAAAAATGTCATAAAATCCACCCAACCCACCCAATTGACACCCCTAATTGTTGGTGATCTTGCCAATATTTTAACACATCCAACTTCTCTGAAAGCTTAGGTTCAAGTTATGCATCTTCTAAATAAAGATCCAATGTAGACTTTCCAGAGACAATAGCATTTTGGCTCATATAATTGATACATAACTACGTCATTAGAAGAGGATTACAACAAAAGAAAGAACAATTAAGAAAATTAACCTTAAGAAAAATTAAATACTAATGGTAGAAATTTGATTATTCAAAGAATGACAAACAAACTTCAAATGCCTCCTTGACTTGCCCTTGCACCGGATTGGAAACTTATTGCATTGGATTCACATTTTGAGAACTTGTTGCACTCGATTCAATTCGGTTTCCTCTTACATATTATTCAAAAAACTTATATATATTGCTCTTGATATGATCAAGCTTCTCTTGACAAGTAGATTAATCAAATTTAGAATAACAAAACTATTGTACATCAAATTTCATCCATGGATAAAGTATAGCCTCAATTACAAGAATGAAACTATAATCACTCCAATACTTGCTAAACTTAACTATCATCCTTTCAGTCTTGTCTTCAATTACCATATCATCACTTTTGACATTATCCCCTAACATTCAATTTTCCATACTTGCATGAAGTAAAAGTTGAAGGTTGGATAAGATGTACCTGAAATCAAATTGGTTCTCAAATAAAACAGTCTCAAGAATTCACATATTTTCTCACTCCTTCTCCATTAATCATTAAATAGAAAATATTTAAAGTTTTTTTCATGTGAAAATAAGCTAGAAAAAGCACGATGATACTTGATTGAATTTTCAAGCATAATGAATATAAAATTCCATATTGGTATCAATACTCCCAACTTGATCAACACATTCTATAAAGGTTTCTTGCCTTTAATGCTTTCACATATTTGATACTCTTTCTAATCTCGTGCAAAGCACCGCTACCCATCTTTAAGTCTAATAATAACTTAATTTTACATATTTTTCTTATAAAAAATAGATATTATTATAACTCAATATAATTAATTTTAATGATTTTATGATATTATTATTTAATTATTAAGAAATTTTAATTTTATTTAATTATTATTATAATTACAGAATTTAAAGAAAATGATAACTTCTAATGTGAAAGAGTTATGCTGCAAGTGAAACTAATAAGATTATCTCATTTTATGACTAAGCTAGTGGAGCTTGAAACCCATACGTCATAACAAGTTGGATTTGGGATCAAATGAAAGATTATAGAATTGCAATTTGAGCCCACGATCACTGAAGCCAAAGAAGCAAGAAAAGATGAAATAAAGGTGTAGGAAGCAACAAATAGAAAGATGTTGGGCTCGGTGGAAGTAAGAATCAAATAAAGGAATAAAAGTAAAATTGGGCCTTGCGTGAATTATAAACCCATTATTGTGGAGTCAAGTGTGCAAACTTGTTGTGAGTGAATATGTGCTTTAGTAAAAGAGTGAATCGGTGTGCTCAAGTAAAAAAAACCTACTTGCTGAGGCGGTGAAAAAAAAACACTATAAATTAAAGATTGGACACGCGCAACGGGGGGCAGGAATGGAGAATCGTGCAGCAGCAACGCGACTTGAGAAACAGAATTGAGAATTGAGCATCGTATGGAGCAAAAGAAGGAGAAGGCGCGTAGCAATTGTTTTATTTTTGTAGATTTTTTTTTTATTTGATATTCGTATTATGAGTAGTTAATTTTATTTTTTAAAAATAAAATGAAATTATAATTTTTATTTTAGATGATTTAATTTTATTTAAAATATTTTTTTTATTTTATAATTACATAATGATGATTATTAATCTTTAATTGTTATTTAATTTATTTTTTATTAATTGTTTATAGTCAATTAGTAAATTTAAATTGACATAATTTAATCACATGCTTAATTCTTGTAATCTTAGGTATAGGTTTTGTAATAATATTCAATGCTTTTGTAATCTAATGATTAAATAATTTATGTTATATTAAACAATTTATGTCATAATTTAAATATATCGTGTTATTTTATATGAATTGTATCATTAATTAGGTTTACAATAATCTTTAGTAGTGTTTAAAGTTTGTAATTGTAGACCCTCTATAGAATAAGATCAATTTCCATTCAAGTTAAATTTATTTTTACATAGTTAGTGATGAATTTATGTCTTAGAATTATTCTTTAATTGATCTTGTATTTTAATTTAAGTCATTTCATTTATATTTATTATTTAATTTTAGTTATAGTTTAACATGTAATTTAAATTCCTAGATTAATTAAATATAATCAAAATATATTTTCTTTTTCTTTAAATTAATTTAGATAAATATTAGATTTTAGTTAATTCTATCATTTTTTGTAGATACAACACTCTTAAATTTGTTAAATATTACATAGATCCTATATGCTTGCAAGTAAAAGATAATTTTATTACTTAAAAATTCTCTACTAAAGTCTTAGATTCAAGATATGGACACTACACCTCACATGAGAAAATTTACCATCAAACAACAATCTATTTTGGAAAGACAATTGTTGAATCAATATATCTTGAATATTGTCATTGGCACAAGTTTTGTCCAAAATAGTAAAAAAGATCTTTGTATTTATTTTCTCAATCTTTCAAGCAATCAAAAATATTTTGTACCAAATCAAACTCTGTATGTGGAGGCTCCATTTTGCAAAAAGCAAGAATTTGCTATTTAGTAGGAGTGAGAGTCTTCATCTTATGTGATGTTATGGGAGTAACTACTTCCAGATTTAATTCATTGTAATCTTTGTTTTTTCTTAGTCTTTGGCACGGATTTTTCCCAAAAACAAAAAACATGTCTAAAAGGAAGTAATAATAAGTTACGCCATGATTCAACAAGGCTATAAACAAAAAAAAATCACAAAACATGTTGAATATTCATCTCCTAATTAAAACAACATAGGAGTTCAAGTTGTCAACTCCTCAAATCGTAATCATCAATGGCATGAATTTCTTGTACATGAAGAAGATTGAAATCTTGGATTGAAAAATTAATATCAAAATTCTCATCATCTTCTTCATCTACAATCCAAAAATTGAGAAGTTAAAATGAGTGGTTCTTTAGAAGTATAATAATATTGAAATCAAATTGAAAATTCAAAAAAATAAAGTAAGGTTAGGTTATGAATATTATCGGGTGGAGTAAAGCCATTTAAGCAATTGTGGGTTAAAGTAAGAGCTTGAACATTATAGGAAGAAGGCAAAAATGATTTTAATTAAGCACATGAGCACCAATGCTAAAAGCATATTCACTAGCAACAATAGTTATTGGAGTACTTAACATGTCGCATGCTATCCTTGAGAGGTTTGGATAACGTTGTTGATGATCTTTCCAATATTTAAACACATCCAACTTCTCAAAAAGCCTAGGTTCCAGTTATGCCTTTTCTAAATAAAGATTCGATTTATTCTTCACAGTGACAATAACATTTTGGCTCACACAATCGATACATACCTATGCCATCAAAAGAGAATTAAAACGAAAGAAAGAACAACTATGGAAAATAACAATATGAAAAATTAAATACTAATGGAAGAAATTTGATTATTCAAAGAATGAAAAACATACTTCAAATGCATCCATGACTTACCCTTGCACCGGATTGGAAACATTGCATTGGATTCACGTTTTGAGAACTTATTGCACTCGATGCACTTTGGTTTTCTCTTACATATTATTCAAAAAGCTTATATATATATATTGCTCTTGTTATGATCAAATTTCCCTTGACAAGTAAATGAATCTAGAATAGCAAAATTGTAGCATGTCAAATTTCATCCTTGGATCAAGTATAGCCTCAATTACAAGAATGAAACTATAATCACTCCAATACTTGCTAAACTTAACTATCATCCTTTCAGTCTTGTCTTCAATTACCATATCATCACTTTTGACATTATCCCCTAACATTCAATTTTCCATACTTGCATGAAGTAAAAGTTGAAGGTTGGATAAGATGTACCTGAAATCAAATTGGTTCTCAAATAGAATGGTCTCAAGAACTCAAATCTTCTCACCCCTTCTCCATTAATAATTAGATGGAAAATATTTAAAATTTCTATCAAATAAAGACATGCTAAAAAAGCACGATGGTAGTTGATTGCATTTTCAAGCATAATGAATATAAAATTCCATGTAGTGGAGAATTCCAATCTTAAACCCACTTTGGTATCAATACTCTGAACTTGATCAATTCTTTAAAGGCTTCTTGTCTCTAATGCTTTCACATTGATACTCTCTTTAATATTGTGAAAAATTATAAGATTCAATATATGGACACTACACCTCACATAGAAAAATTCACTATCACATAACACTATTTTGAAAAGACAATTGCTTAATCAATATATCTTGCATATTATCATTGGCACTAACATTGTCCAAAGTCATAGAAAAGATCTTTCTATCTATTCCTCGATATTTTAAGCAATTAAACACTTTTTATACCAAATCAAACCTTGTATATAGAGGCTCCATTTTACAAAAAATCAAATACTGAATAACCAAATTTTTAAAAATACTCAGGAATAACTTGCTTAGTTATATTATTTCAGAGAATGTAAATCTGATAACAACATATTTTATACATTTTATAACTCTCTCACTGGGCTTCTTAAGATTCAATTAGGTTTAATTAAGTTGGTTTTGTCACATTCTATGATATTAGACCTAATTGGATTATTAAAAGAATTATTGCATGAATTAACCTTAATTTATCTCTTCGACAATATTCAGTAAATTAGCTATAATTTGAGTTACATATGTCTGATTGATGTGATTTTAGTCTTGTAAGAAAACTAAGATAATTCCATACAACTTTCATGAAGACCTCAAGAGCCATATCACAAGCTTGAATAACTCAAATTGAAGTTGAAGCAAGAACTAGAGTGATAATCCTGACAGCTTGACCTTTGTGTACTCATCAGGCCATATCTCAGGCTGTAGGAATGATAATGGGCCTAAATTTTGATAGTTGATAATTAAAACTCAAATCTACAACTTTCATGAAGAACACTTTTCGAGATTATGAGGTGTAGTGGGTCATATTGGGCTTGCAAGTCAGAACAGATGAGCTAAAATTGGGCCTGAGTAGTTGCAATGATTGGGTCATATCTTGGGCTATAGGAGGTTCAATTAGATGGTTCAAGCAAGCATTTAATATCAAAGACATAGGCCAACAACTTTCATGAAGGTCACTTTCCGAGATTTTATCGACAAGCACGAATTTGGCACCAAATTATTTTGTGTAAGTGAAGACAAGTATTTTTTGTAATCATTCACCTACTCCTTAATCATTCACTTAATCATCCACCCACTCCTTAATTATCCACTCACTCATTGTCATCTTTTGCTTATGATGCTCTATAAAAGGTAGCATTGGCTACCTATTAGGGTAATCTTAGTTTTAAATCAAGATCATGTTATTATATTATTTACTTGTTATAATTTTTTCTTATTGTAAATAGAAGTTATGATCATTTTCTTCTTCTTCTCTCTTTCTTTCTTCTTGCTCATGGGTAACTAATTTTCATCTTGCTTGGGTGAAAGGGTGAAGCTTTTGGTAATAAAATAAGGTTAGATTAATTTCTTTCTTGTGCTTAAAAGATATATTATCAAGTGGTCATTATATGTGTTGTATTTTGTTTCCAATCAATTTAGAAACCCTCATTGTAAAGTGGAGTTCTTGATTCATTGTAGATAAGTGATTTGATACAATGAATGCTTGAACTCATTTACAAGTGTTGGTGTTGGTAAATAATTAATGGAACCATAATATAACTACATATATAATTCTAAATGCACTTTGAATGTTTTATTTTTCGATTGGAACATCCGTTGTGCGTGGATTTCAATTGAGTTATAAAAAAAAGAATTAAATTTGTCCTTAATTTATTACCAAAAGTGAATCTCCTAGCTCAAGCAAATTCTTTTTTTAATTGTGAACAAGTTTTATTATCTTTATTATTGTGACAAATCATCTCTTTACTTCAAATAATTTTTTCTTCATCAATTTCTTGTGGATCGACCTCAGACTCCCGAGAAATTTATTACTTGAGACAACTTGCACTTGGATTTGCATCCTTTAATCCGCATCAAGTTTTTGGCGTCATTACCGGGGACTTGATTTGAAGTTTTAATTTATTGAGGTTCTCTTTCTCTAAGTAAACTTCACCTTCTAGTATATTCTTTCTCTACTCTTTTAACTTTCTAACTTACTGACTTACTAACTTACTAACTTTCTAACTTCTAACTTAACGACCTACTAACTTATTTATTTATGTCATTTATTTATGCTTACTATTTTTTTATTTTCATTTATTTTTGCTTTCTGCCTTATTAACTTACTAACTTGTTTATTTATGTCATTTATTTTTGCTTCCTGACTTATTTACTATTGCCATTTATTTTTGCTTTCTGACTTACTAACTTGTACATTTTTTTTTCTGTTTTAAGTCATTTATTTATGCTTAATTGGTATCGTGATTCAAATTCTAATCGTTTAGTTAAAATTAATCTTGGTATTTTATATATTGATTTATTTGAATCACAATCACACACAATTGACACAATAGCTGAAAATGAAAGTATACATAATGAACATAAAAATCAACAGTTGCGAATCATGCGTGAATATTTGCAACATTCTCGAAATTCTAGTCCATCATGTTTTATCTTTCCACTCAATGCTAATAATTTTATATTTAAGTCAGGTATAATTTCATTACTTCTTAATTTTCATGGAACAATGTGCAATGACGAGTTTATTGATAAAGAACCTGAAGAACCTTTAATAAATTTAGACCATTTGGTTGAGAAATCTCAATCTTGGCATGGTACTAATCCTTCTGAAAATTCAATTAGATCTAACGTTGCAAGTAAAGGAAAATACAACCTTAGTCAAGAAGAAGATCTAAATGCTAGGGTCACCAGTTTGACTAGAAAGGTTGAAGCCATGGAATTAGGAAAAGCAAAAGAAATCAAATCTGTGCAAAATAAAGAAATTTGTGGCATTATGACTTAGGACACTCAACACATGAATGTCCTAAAATTCATGTTTTTAAAGAAGTTGTACATGAGCAAGTACATGCAATGAATAATTTTAAAAAGTCATTTACTTCTTTTTCATATTCATACAATCCGAGATGGAGAAATCACCTGAACTTTAGCTAGAGGAATAATAATCAGTCACAATTCGTGCAACCACCACCTCCTCAAGCACAACAGGGCTCTCAAAATTCTCAAGGATATGCACCTTATGTCCCACCATATAAGAAAAACCTTGAAAAACATTGCATGCATTCATAGAAAAGTAAGAGGTCATTAATAAACAAAACAATTAAACTATGATTGACATAAAAGAAACTCTTGCTAAACTTTTTTCTGCACTCACCATTCACGAGAAAAGAAAATTTTCTTCTCAACCTCAACCAAATCCCAATGGTCAGTATAGTCTAAATCAAGGTAGCTCAGAAAACTAACAAATAGATTAAGTCAAGTCAGTAATAACTCTTAGGAGTGGAAAAGTTGTTAAAAAATAAATTCTCGAAAAAAAGATCAAACTCTCGCTTGTACCATCATTTCCTCAAGCATTAAACAATTCAAGGAAATTGAACCATAACACTAAAATTTTTGAAATTTTAAAACGAGTGAAGGTCAATATTCCTCTGTTAGATGCTATTAAACAGATTCCTTCTTATGCCAAATATTTGAAGGACTTGTGCACTGTTAAAAAGAAACTAAATGTGAAAAAGAAAGCCTTTTTGGTTGAACAGGTAAGTTCTATTATTTAGAACAATAATGCGTTGAAATATAAAGACCCTAGTTGTCCTACAGTTTCATGCATTATTGGAGAACATAAAATTGAAAAAACTTTACTTGATCTTGGTGCTAGTGTCAATTTACTTCCATATTCAGTTTATCAGCAACTCAACTTGGGTGAGTTAAAATCAACTTCTATAACTTTTCTACTTGTCGATAGATCAATTAAAATTTCAAGAGGAATAATAGAAGATGTGTTAGTACAAGTTGATAAATTCATATATCCTATGGATTTTATTGTCTTGGATACTGAACCTATGGTTGATAGTTGCAAGTCAATTCTTGTTATTTTAGGTCGTCCATTTTTAGCAACATCTAATGCTTTAATAAATTGCAGAAATGGAGTGGTAAAGCTAACATTTGGAAATATGACACTAGAACTCAATGTTTTTAACATGTGCAAGCAACTATAGGAAGTCCTTGATGAAAATGAGGAAATTGAAGGAATTGACGCCATTGTAAATGATCATCTATAAACAAGGAGTTCTTCTGACCCATTAGAAATTTGTTTAATCAATTCATATGATTTAGGCATGCAATTAGATGATGATATTCCTGAAGTATGCTATTTCCTTGATTGTACACAGGCAGTGGAGTACAATGGATTGAAGCCAAGATTTGAAGAGCTAAAACCCATGAATGATAATACCCATGAAGAAGTACCCACACTGGAATTAAAGACATTACCCGCTGGGTTGAAATATACATTTTTTGGAGAAGAGCAAAGTTTTCCAGTGGATGCCAAACCAAGATTGATACGGTGGATTTTGTTGCTTCAATAATTCAACATCACAATAAAAGATAAGAAAGGAGCCAAAAATGTTATCACAGATTATTTGTCCAGGCTTACAACAAGCTCATCTTTTGATAGCAAACCCATCAATGATTCTTTTATCGATGAATTTTTATTTTCTGTCAACTCCATGCCTTGGTTTGCTAACATAGTCAACTTTCTTGTAACAAGAAAGATGTAACACCCCTTGATGTAGCAACCGAAGCATAATCGTCATTACACCACAGTTACTAAATCCAAGTGTGTCACAGTCATGATAACAGTAACTTAAATTCTCAAGAGTCTATATTTTTTTTTTGACAATTTGCATAGGTAGAAAATATGAGCCTCGAATGAAATATAAATGTATTCAAGCCATGATGCAACCACTGAAATAAAATCATATCTCTTATACATATATATATATAGTCAATTTACACAAATCACTGATGACATAGAATATAACAATTACAGAGTCCAATAAGATACAGCGGGAATAAAACACTAAAAAGGAGAAAAGTAGTGACCCAGGGATAGGTACTACTAGCAGACAAAGCCACAACCCCATATACACATATGACACTCGGAGTCCCAGTCAACAAGTCAGACATCAATGCCTCCACGCAACTGCACTCGTACGTAACCGAAGAAATCTAGTCCAGACTTCCAATCCAATCCACCAAGATTCCTTTTCATCTTCCTCACGATCTTTTATCCAATATACATATATATATATATACAACAGAAGCACAAGAATACAATAAAGAGGTAAGACATCCTACCATCATTACCAATTATAGCATGCTAGAAACAAAACGGCGCCACGCGCCCAAATAGCAATCCAAAACATCATATTCAATTAATAAACAGTAATCCCAACAGTAAGTAGTTAAGCAGTTCCAGGCAGATAATCAGTCATAATAACAACTAAATCGAGTATAGTTGCAGAAAATAAGAATTAATGATGACAGTGTATATCATGATTCACATGCATGCTTTCCCAAATTCCTACTCCATGGAGCTAGACTCAATCAGTCGGAGAAAAAGATCAGGAGACATGTCTGTAACTCGGCTGCCGAGGCCAGTGCTATCAATAACTTTTCCACGTGCACAATCATGGCATTGTACAGACATTCTACACTAGATCACGATATAGGACAGTGTCAAGTCCGGATCGTCGGTGTGTTTGCATCGGTTTGCCCCACGGCACAGAGGAGCTCTAAACTGTCCATGTGAGGGACCCGCACCCCGACGCCCCCGAGGTCATAACACGACTCACACTTGTCTATTCGCACCCGCACTAAGGTGTGTTCAATCTTCTAGGCAACTTGGCCTTACAACAGTCCACAAGGACAATCACAATGCATAAGACACTATGCATGCACATGTATGATCCACCATCTCATACAAGTTCATAATATGCCACATTAGGCCGATATAAGCATCAATATGTAAATGGTCACTCACATGGACCCATAATCACATAATATCAATATCAAATCAATTAATACGTCATTAGGTTCATTATGAATCCTAACTTAGAATTTATTCCTCATTTCAAGGTTCATGTTCAAAAATCAACTTAACATACTAAGGCAATTCGATCTCCAATAACTTACATTTTATTTAAGCCCTCAAGTCTCACATTCTCATGTTCTTTACCCACTTATAATCACCTTAAGTCTTATGATGAATTCATTCTTAGTCCTTTAAGGCTTATGAAGTCTTAATCCTAATAATCCTTCTAATTTAATAATTGTCCATTTCATTACCTAGTTCTCTAAGTATCTAATTACTTATACTTCCAATTTACCAAAATTACATTTTCCCTAAAAATGTACTAGAGGCCGTGGCCTCCTAATGAATTCAATTCCAATTCCTTTCAAGCCATAATCTTGTACACCACTCCCTTAATTATTTAAAGTGTTCACTTGTTCAATTAACTCACCAAAAACCCTAGGTTCTTGGCTCCAAAACCGTAGCCACCATAGAAGTTTCAACTTCCAATTGTTCTTCCATTAAATCCCATCTTGTTACTTAATTAATCCTAGTCTTATACTTATTGCACATTAACCATAAATTATCTCATTTTTCCACCCAAAACCATGGCATCACTTGAGTTTCAATTTCAAATTCTTCTTCCATTACATTCCATATTTATACATTGATTACTTCAAATCAAATGCTTGTTACATTTTATCACAATTTCCCTTAATTGCTAGCCTCAAAACCGTGGCCACCAAGAGGGCTTCCCCAACGTTTTTCTTCCATTTTCAATCACAAGATCCAATCTAACATAGCATTATATACAACAATTCAATCCAATAGCATAAATAAATAAAAATCAACACATAGCATAATTAATCATTAAATTCAAGAACGACCCTCATTAGGGTTCTTCCACCAATCAAGCAATCAAGGTTCCTAGATGCTAAAAATGGTTGAAGAGGAGTGTCTTTCTCTTACTTGAGTGTAGAAATCAAGAGAGCTCCAAGAATGCTCTTGTATTTTCGGATTTGGCCACCAAAATCCCTAAAAATGGTAACTTGTTAGAATAAATACCAAAGCTTGAAAATTCAACCATGGATGACCATCAAAGAAACCAAAATCACGAAATCAAGAGAAGAAGGAGAGTGGTCATGAAACTTACCCAAAATGCTCAAAGTTGGAGCTTGGAGAAAATGGTGAAAATGGAAGATTTTCAAGAAGCTCCAAGAGGGAAATGTGTTTAGAATGGTGGGGAGAGTAAGAAAATGTAATTTGTTTAATTTTTTGTGAAGATGGAGGGGCTGGATGGTGGCTGGCCGTGGAGCACAAGGGAGGAGAAAAAGAAATGTGGAAGAAGGAGGAAGAAGAAGAAAACGTAAAATGAAGAAAGAAAAAGGTGTTTTGGGTGATAATGTAGTAAATGAAATATTTGGATAAATGAAATCAAATTCATTCCCCTTTGGTGGCAGCTGCAATGTAAAAAAAGAGAGAGATGGGTGGGAAATTTGGCTTCCAAAGGAAGCCAAAACACATGGGTCAAAGTAAGGTCAAAGCTTCTTAAGGAAGCTTTGATTATTTTACTATTAAATTTGAATTTAAGTGGATGGATTAGACATAAAGTAGATTACTTTAGGATAATGTGATAGGATTTTTATTACATACTATTATCCAATAGATAATAGTTACGTTATTGACGTAAGTCGGTATTTAATTAATCGACGGATGAATTTTTTGTATTGATTTATTTTGTCTGTTAGAATTTCTCGAAAATTGTGAAACCTCGTAAAGCTGTGTCAAGTCTCGGGTTTAGTAAGATCCCCGTCGACATGTCTATAGTCCTAGGTTCTCGAGAAAACATCGCGTTTCTCTGCAGTTCTTTCAGCACAAGACGCAAAACGATGAATATATTAAAATATTTGACGGTTCCGGAAAATTCCCAGAAAATTCCCAAAAATTGCAAATATTATAAAACGACTATTCGTCATATAATTTTTCAATTTTTGAAGCACTACAGTCGTTTTCACGACTCTGCTCGAGTTTCACGTAAAACGAAGAATATATTAAAATATTCATTATTTCCGAAAAATTCTAGAAAAATTCACATAAATCACAAATATTAGAAAATGACTATTGGCGGCGAAATAATTAATTTTCGGAGCGTTAATCTGGCCTCAGCAATTCTCAGCTCAGTGTGCACGCAAAATAAGAAATATATTAAAATATTCGTCGTTTCCGAAAAATTCTAGAAAAATTCCTAAAAATCAAGAATATTATAAAATGATGAATTATGACCAAATAGGTATTTTTCGGGATGTTACAATACTCCCCTTCAAATAGAAATTTCGTCCTCGAAATTTTCATCCCTTAGACCAAACATTAACGTGTTTCTTCATCTTATTTTCTTACCCTCAGATTGTGTCTCTAGTTATGTAAATTTAGATCACCCTTACCAACGCGATCTCTATATATCTCTGCGTTGCTTTATTCTTCTATTCTCAATCTTCACGAGAAGTTTCTCATAATTCAGACTCTCTCTGAATTGCACCGGGTTTAGTTTGATGACGTGGCTGGATCGGTGACACATTTTCGCGATCGTGACATATGGAAGATATCATGGAGATTTAGAAAGAAAGGATGACAGAATCTGTTGACAAGCTATTGAACCAAACTCGAAACGAAATTTGATATAGTCCAAAGAATTTCGGAATGGGTTTATTAGTGACCCAGACAGGACGACACTGAAACTAGACGTCATACTCCTTCAAAACTCTAATCACCTTTCTTGTCTCATGTTCAACCCCTTTTTATTGAATGGATACTTCAGGTCCTTATGATTGCTAAAGGCGTTGATTGTAGCAAGTGTCTCCATATTCTCAGAAATTCTTTTTTTTTAACTACGGCTAGCACCAAGCCGTGAGTTGGGCAATTCTCAATGCGTCCTCAACTACCTTGAGGTGTAAGTCATAACTTTCCCAACCATGCCTGAACACATATCCTGGATTTTAATGTGAAGCATAAAACTCTCCAAACAGTTCCCTAGGATCAGGTAGAACCAAATCTGACAAGCATTCGAATGTCTCCTCGACCTTTAAAACCTTTCTTCACACGCGTTAGTCCATAGAAGTTTTTATTCTCTTCTTACAAACTGAGCAAAATATCCGGCTATCTTGGAGGATCCATTGATACTCCTTCAATCTTTGTGTCTTCTTCGATAAGACTAACTAATTCCGCCAGCTATGTGTCTCTTTTACGGTCTCCGATCTTTCCTTTTGAAGAACTGCTTCAATCTCTTGGAAATCCACAACAATTTGGGGTTTCATGATCCAAAACTGAGCCTTCTCAATTAAGAATCCGTACTCTGATACTTTGGCATTTACTCTCTCTTCTTTAAAGTCAGGAAAACTATGCTGAGATGTCCAACGTGTATCTCCATATTCTCGAGAATAGATCAGAATGTCATCATTAATGACAATGACAATTCTGTTCTAGGCAAGGACAAAAGATACCATTCATGTCACTCATGAATGCGACAAGAGGATTTGTTACTCCGAACGGCATCACGAGACACCCATAATGCCCATAGCGCATTCGAAATCATTTCGGGGACATTCTCAATTTCCCGCGAACTTAATGATGACCAGGACGTACATCTTTCTCCGAGGATACTCACCCTTGATCATAATCTCGTTCGTTGATGATGGTGCTCATCTCACTGAGATGTCCCATTCTTCTCCTTAACTGACAGCACTGTAGTTCCTCACAAGAAACTTACTGACTACAATGGTGACAATCATATTCCCTTTTCTTTTGTCCCCTACAAAAGGTAACATGTATCCTTGGATTTCTTTTCCCTCACAACGCTTCAACTTTGTTGGCTGTTATGAACTCAAAAGCCTTAGTTTCGAAAACCACTAAGGTGTTGGTCGAAACGCTCTAGCAGGTGATAATTGGGAAACAACCAATCAATTTCTAGAATCAGGAGCTCAAATAGACATGATTTTAGGTAAGCAAGATAGATCAACGAAAGATTCAGTCTTTAGTAGAAATAGAACAGATTACATAAACTTAGGTGTCAACGACAAGTCTTAGTAACAGAAATGGAAATAATTTAAGTTGAAGATAGGAAAGATACAGATGAATCCCAATGATCCATAAAGTTACAAATTGTAAAAGGAAGGGTTACCCCCAGAATTATACAGCACGATTACAGGATCGTCATTTGAGGCATAACTTCCACGGTTTAGATCTCCGAATTTTGAAGTCTCAGCACCTCCCAGGGTATAAGTTCTGGCTTCTGCTTGTGGTTCTACAAACTCTTACAAAGATTGATGAAGAATTTGCCTTTGCTTGGTCGCAGTTGCGAGAGACGTGTCCAGGCTTTCCACATTTAAAACAGATTATCCCTTTGATCTTACACTCCCTCGTGAAGTGTTCCTTTCCGCATTTCATACATCTTGGCGAAGATGTCGGGATCTGACTGGATACACCGCCACTAGTACTTTGTCCAGGAATTGGTTGTTGTTGTTTCCCTAATACCCGTGCGCATGGTTTCCGCTTAAACTGGTTAACTTTTCTATTATTCCTCCTTTGGAATCTAGGCAGTTCACGTTTGCCCCGAAGTCGACTTTCCTCCAACAGATTCTGAACCTCAACTTCCAACTCTCGTTGTTGCGTGATCCTCTGATCCTGGTAAGCTGTCACGCTAGCTATCCCTTGCATGCCTTCTGTCGTCGCAGTCATGCTTCCATTGTCTTGTCCTGCGTTTACACGCATACGTCTGTCACGAGCCATTGACTTTCTTCGAAGTCGGACAAAACATACATATCAAAACAAACATAATTATTTCAAACAACATTATTTCTCTTTGGAAACCAAACACACAAAATCACACAATTCAAACATGACAAGTCAATTCACGAATTCTAACGATCTCTAGCTCGAGCTCCTTCATTCTGCTTCTACAGCGTAGCCCCTCGTAAGCCGTCAACTTCCAAACTGCTTCTCGAACCTAGTTCACACCAACTATTTCTTTCTCCAGAAGATCGGTTTTCCAAAACCTTTTGATCTCCTCACAAAAGAATTCCTATTTTCCTAACACAGTACGCCTAGGTGAAGTCATAGTTTCTGTACACACAGAACATTACATATTGAGTAGGCCGGTCCTCAATATCATGTAATCGCATAACAAGTAGCTATCAACATTCAACTCTGACAAGCCATGCATTCCTTTCCCATCATCTCAATCAAGAGACAAGGAAGTGCACAAATGAGACTAAATTCTAATATGCCTAAACATAGCAAGTCCATACCCCGGCTCAACGGGATGAACCGCTGCACGATACCACCTAATGTAACACCCCTTGATGTAGCAACCGAAGCATAATCGTCATTACACCACAAGTTACTAAATCCAAGTGTGTCACGGTCATGATAATGAGAACTTAAATTCTCAAGAGTCTATATTTTTTTTTTTGACAATTTGCATAGGTAGAAAATATGAGCCTCGAATGAAATATAAATGTATTCAAGCCATGATACAACCACTGAAATAAAATCATATCTCTTATACATATATATATATAGTCAATTTACACAAATCACTGATGACATAGAATATAACAATTACAGAGTCCAATAAGATACAGCGAGAATAAAACACTAAAAAGGAGAAAAGTAGTGACCCAGGGATAGGTACTACTAGCAGACAAAGCCGCAACCCCATATACACATACGACGCTCGGAGTCCCAGTCAACAAGTCAGACATTAATGCCTCCACGCAACTGCACTCGTACGTAACCGAAGAAATCTAGTCCAGACTTCCAATCCAATCCACCAAGATTCCTTTTCATCTTCCTCACGATCTTTTATCCAATATACATATATATATATATATATATACAACAGAAGCACAAGAATACAATAAAGAGGTAAGACATCCTACCATCATTACCAATTATAGCATGCTAGAAACAAAACGGCGCCACGCGCCCAAATAGCAATCCAAAACATCATATTCAATTAATAAACAGTAATCCCAACAGTAAGTAGTTAAGCAGTTCCAGGCAGATAATCAGTCATAATAACAACTAAATCGAGTATAGTTGCAGAAAATAAGAATTAATGATGACAGTGTGTATCATGATTCACATGTATGCTTTCCCAAATTCCTACTCCATGGAGCTAGACTTAATCAGTCGGAGAGAAAGATCAGGAGACATGTCTGTAACTCGGCTACCGAGGCCAGTGCTATCAATAACTTTTCCACGTGCACAATCATGGCATTGTACAGACATTCTACACTAGATCACGATATAGGACAGTGTCAAGTCCGGATCGTCGGTGTGTTTGCATCGGTTTGCCCCACGGCACAGAGGAGCTCTAAACTGTCCATGTGAGGGACCCGCACCCCGACGCCCCCGAGGTCATAACACGACCCACACTTGTCTATTCGCACCCGCACTAAGGTGTGTTCAATCTCCTAGGCAACTTGGCCTTACAACAGTCCACAAGGACAATCACAATGCATAAGACACTATGCATGCACATGTATGATCCACCATCTCATACAAGTTCATAATATGCCACATTAGGCCAATATAAGCATCAATATGTAAATGGTCACTCACATGGACCCATAATCACATAATATCAATATCAAATCAATTAATGCGTCATTAGGTTCATTATGAATCCTAACTTAGAATTTATTCCTCATTTCAAGGTTCATGTTCAAAAATCAACTTAACATACTAAGGCAATTCGATCTCCAATAACTTACATTTTATTTAAGCCCTCAAGTCTCACATTCTCATGTTCTTTACCCACTTATAATCACCTTAAGTCTTATGATGAATTCATTCTTAGTCCTTTAAGGCTTATGAAGTCTTAATCCTAATAATCCTTCTAATTTAATAATTGTCCATTTCATTACCTAGTTCTCTAAGTATCTAATTACTTATACTTCCAATTTACCAAAATTACATTTTCCCTAAAAAATGTACTAGAGGCCGTGGCCTCCTAATGAATTCAATTCCAATTCCTTTCAAGCCATAATCTTGTACACCACTCCCTTAATTATTTAAAGTGTTCACTTGTTCAATTAACTCACCAAAAACCCTAGGTTCTTGGCTCCAAAACCGTAGCCACCATAGAAGTTTCAACTTCCAATTGTTCTTCCATTAAATCCCATCTTGTTACTTAATTAATCCTAGTCTTATACTTATTGCACATTAACCATAAATTATCCCATTTTCCACCCAAAACCGTGGCATCACTTGAGTTTCAATTTCAAATTCTTCTTCCATTACATTCCATATTTATACATTGATTACTTCAAATCAAATGCTTGTTACATTTTATCACAATTTCCCTTAATTGCTAGCCTCAAAACCGTGGCCACCAAGAGGGCTTCCCCAACGTTTTTCTTCCATTTTCAATCACAAGATCCAATCTAACATAGCATTATATACAACAATTCAATCCAATAGCATAAATAAATAAAAATCAACACATAGCATAATTAATCATTAAATTCAAGAACGACCCTCATTAGGGTTCTTCCACCAATCAAGCAATCAAGGTTCCTAGATGCTAAAAATGGTTGAAGAGGAGTGTCTTTCTCTTACTTGAGTGTAGAAATCAAGAGAGCTCCAAGAATGCTCTTGTATTTTCGGATTTGGCCACCAAAATCCCTAAAAATGGTAACTTGTTAGAATAAATACCAAAGCTTGAAAATTCAACCATGGATGACCATCAAAGAAACCAAAATCACGAAATCAAGAGAAGAAGGAGAGTGGTCATGAAACTTACCCAAAATGCTCAAAGTTGGAGCTTGGAGAAAATGGTGAAAATGGAAGATTTTCAAGAAGCTCCAAGAGGAAATGTGTTTAGAATGGTGGGGAGAGTAAGAAAATGTAATTTGTTTAATTTTTGTGAAGATGGAGGGGCTGGATGGTGGCTGGCCGTGGAGCACAAGGGAGGAGAAAAAGAAATGTGGAAGAAGGAGGAAGAAGAAGAAAACGTAAAATGAAGAAAGAAAAAGGTGTTTTGGGTGATAATGTAGTAAATGAAATATTTGGATAAATGAAATCAAATTCATTCCCCTTTGGTGGCAGCTGCAATGTAAAAAGAGAGAGAGATGGGTGGGAAATTTGGCTTCCAAAGGAAGCCAAAACACATGGGTCAAAGGTAAGGTCAAAGCTTCTTAAGGAAGCTTTGATTATTTTACTATTAAATTTGAATTTAAGTGGATGGATTAGACATAAAGTAGATTACTTTAGGATAATGTGATAGGATTTTTATTACATACTATTATCCAATAGATAATAGTTACAGTTGACAGAAGTCAGTATTTAATTAATCTGACAGATGAATTTTTCGCTGTATTGATTTATTTTGTCTGTTAGAATTTCTCGAAAATTGTGAAACCTCGTAAATCTGTGTCAAGTCTCGGGTTTAGTAAGATCCCCGTCGACATGTCCATAGTCCTAGGTTCTCGAGAGAAAACATCGCGTTTTCTGCAGTTACTCAGCTCAAATACAAGACGCAAAACGAGGAATATATTAAAATATTTGACGGTTCCGGAAAATTCCCAGAAAATTCCCAAAAATTGCAAATATTATAAAACGACTATTCGTCATATAATTTTTCAATTTTTGAAGCACTACAGTCGTTTTCACGACTCTGCTCGAGTTTCACGCAAAACGAAGAATATATTAAAATATTCATTGTTTCCGAAAAACTCTAGAAAAATTCACATAAATCACAAATATTAGAAAATGACTATTGGCGGCGAAATAATTAATTTTCGGAGCGTTAATCTGGCCTCAGCAATTCTCAGCTCAGTGTGCACGCAAAATGAGAAATATATTAAAATAATCGTCGTTTCCGAAAAATTCTAGAAAAATTCCTAAAAATCTAGAATATTATAAAATGATGAATTATGACCAAATAGGTATTTTTCGGGATGTTACAAAAGATGTCGCCTCAATGGATGCACCAAGATAGAAGGAAATTTTTTACAAAGGTGAAATTTTTTTATTGGGATGACTTATACTTGTTCAAATATTGTCCTAACCAAATCTTTTGGAGATGTGTGTCCGATAGTGAGGTAGGTAGTATTATTAAATTTTATCACTCAAAAGCATGTGGAAGTCATTTTTCTTCAAAGAAAACAATTGTAAAAATCTTGCAGTGTTGATTTTATTGACCCATTTTATTTAAGGACTGCTATACCTTTTGCAAAAGTTATGAAAATTGTAAAAAAAAAAGGGGCTCAATTTCTAAAAGAAACATGATGCCTCTGAACCCTATCATTGTCATTGAAATTTTTTATTGTTAGGGAATTGATTTCATGGGTCCATTTCCATTCTCATTTAAATTTGTGTATATTTTAGTTACAGTTGATTATGTCTCAAAATGGATTAAGGTGATTCTATGCCGACACAATGTGTAACATCCCGAAAATTTATAATTTCAGGATAAATGATCGTTTTACAATATTTTGAATTTTTAGGATTTTTTCTGGATTTTTCGGAGAACGCGAAATATTTTAATATTATTTCTCGTTTTACACGCACATTGAGCAGAATTGGCAGAACGACTGTAACGCTCCCAAAGTTGGAAAATTTTATTACGAATAGTCATTTTCTAATATTTGTGATTTATGTGAATTCTTTCAGAATTTTCGGAATCGATGAATATTTTAATATATTTTTCGTTTTGCGTGCACACTGAGCCGAACCCGAGAAATGAAATATTTTTCCTGAGAACCTTGAACTATGGAAACGTCAACGGGAGATCTTACTAAACCCAAGGCTGGACACAGTTTACAAGGTTTCACGTCCTTCGAGAAATCTTAACAGATGAAATAATAAAACACTACAAAAAAAATTAATCTGTCAGATTTATTAATGTTGACTTCTGCCAACTATAACTATTGTCTAATAAATAATAGCATGTATTAAAAATATTATCTCGTTATTCAAAATCTAATTTTTGTATCACATCTATTAGTATTAATTTCAAAAGAAAGATTAAATTTAATCCAAGCTTGTTATGGGAAGCTTCCTAGCAATTTCCTTTGTAACACATTTTCTCTCTCTTTCCTCTCCTCTTACTCCACGGCAGAAGTAATATTGGAACCCAATATTCACTTCATCTTCCTAATATTTTTTCTCTTCTCTTCTTTTCTTCTTCTTCTTCTCTTCTCTTCTTTTCACCACCGTACACACACTCTCATTGGAGATCATCTCCATTGTTTGCTACAACTAAACTCATATCTAGCTTTCTTCCATCATTTCAAGACCATTTTCCTGGGTGGTTATCCTTGGTTCTTCTTCTTCTTCCTCCATTTTTCACCATTGAAGCTAAAGCTTTGAGCTTGGAGGTAAAGTCTTAACCTTTCTTTCACTTTCTTCTCATTTTCGTTTTTCTTGGTCACTTATGTGATCAAGAACTCATTTTTCCATGGTTTGAGTGAACATTATGGAAATCACTCACATTGGTGTTCTTCTTGAAGGGGGAAAACGAAAATCTAGGGCAAGAAGAGGTAACACCTTGTGTTGTCTTCCAAATAGGTAAGAGGAAGATGATCATCTTCAACCAATCTTGGTAGTAAGGGAATGTCATGTATGTGTGTTGTTGTTGATTTTTGAATCCATGTATAAGGTTCTCTCATTTTTATGTTGTTCTTGATGATAATGTATTTTGGTTGAGTTTGTATGATTTATTGATGTCTCTTGCATGATTTAAAGCTGTATTTGAGTATCTTGTTGATTAAATATGATGAAGAATGATTTGGTTTGAGTTAGAGGACCTGAAGAACTCTTTTTTTCTGCAAGATTACGTGCGATAATCGATTACACGAGGCTTGTAATCGATTACCAAGCTCTTAAGGGTGCGAAATCATGATTCTGGAAATCTGGTAATCGATTACATCTTGTGTGTAATCGATTACAGAGATTCTGTCTAGCTTGTAATCGATTACAAGAATGGTGTAATCGATTACCAAGCCTATGAACTTATGAAATGGTGCTTCTGGGAATCACGTAATCGATTACAACTTATGGGTAATCGATTACGGGAGTTCTGTCCAATTAGTAATCGATTACCACGGCTGTGTAATTGATTACCAGGGCCTTGAAGTTACGAAACGTGATTCTGGGAATCATGTAATCGATTACAATGAGATTGTAATCGACATTGGATCTCATTTTTGTGTCGATTACCAGGGTGATGTAATCGATTACCAAGACTGAAAAATGAGATTTTTGAGCTGGAAATGATTGAGATTATGGTTCTTTATCCTCTGTAACCCAAACATAACCTAAAAACTCTGGATTCAAGGATTTCACCTTACTTAAACCTGATAGGAATATGTATTCATACCGATAGAAAAGAAATGATTTTGAAAATGGAATTCTTGGATTCATGTCATGGGAATTGTGATATGTGTGTGATAAGGAATTTATGTTGATGCTTATATGGGCCTGTTGTGGCATGATATTTAATGGTGTGAAATTGTGAATCATACGTGTCCATGCATAGTGTCATATGCATTGTGATGTCCTTGTGGACTGTTGTAAGGCCAAGTTGCCTAGGAGATTGAACACACCTTAGTGCGGGTGCGAGTAGACAAGTGTGGGTCTTGTTATGACCTCGGAGGCGTCGGGATGCGGGTCCCTCACATGGACAGTTTAGAGCTCCTCTGTGCCGTGGGGCAAACCGATGCAAACACACCGACGATCCGGACTTGACATTGTCCTATATCGTGATCTAGTGTAGAATGTCTGTACAATGCCATGATTGCGCATGAGAAAATTTATTGATAACACTGGCCTCGGCAGCTGAGTTACAGACATGTCTCCTGATTTTTCTCTCCGCTTGATTGAGTTTAGCTCCATGGAGTAGGAATTGGGAAAACATGCATTGTGCATCGTTCATTACTAGTCTTATAAACTGTTGAGCATGAATACCTGTAAATGATTATCTGATTGTTGTGCTGATTTCTGGAAATACTATTGTAATCTGCCTGTTATTACTTACTGTTGTTCTACCTTTACTATAACTATCACTGTTGTTATTGACTCTGATTATTGCTTAGAATTGAATTGCTTTTGTTATAATTTCTGCTGTTGTTATTGATAAATATATGAACTGTATTGCTCGGTGGGCGCTTTGCGCCGTGCTATTTTCTTGCTGCCAATAGTGGTAATGAAAGACGAGTGTCTCACCTCTTCCCTATATTTCTACATTCTCTGTTTTATATTCATGTTCGATAAAAGATCATGAAGAAGATGATGAGGAACCACACCTTGCCGATGGGGTTGGGAACCTGGCAAGATTTCTTCGATTCGTAGGAGTGCAGCTGCGTGGAGGTATTGATGCCTAAGTTGTGTCAACTGGGTCGCCGAGTGTCATATGCATATGGGGTTGCGGCTTTGTCTGCTAGTAGTACCCATCCCTGGGTCATTACTTCTCCCCTTTTACGTGTTTTATTCCCGCTGTATTTTATTTGAACTCTGTAATTAATTACATTCTATGTTATCAGTGCTTTGTGTGAATTGATTATAGAATATATATGGAAATGATTATATGTTGTGGTTGTATTATGGGTCGAATATATTTATATATCTTTCGAGGCTCATATTTTCTACTTATGCATATTGTCAATATTTATATATATTTATATATATAATTAGACTCCTGAGATATTGAACAACTGTTATCATGACTGTGACACACTTGGATTTAGTAACTGTGGTATAATGACGATTGTGCCGCGGTTGTTAGATCTAGGGGCGTTACACAATGATCATAAAACTATTCTCAAATTTTTAAAAGAAAATGCCTTGTGTCGATTTGGAATCCCTCAAGCTATCATCAGTGATGGGGGAACACATTTTTACAATAAATCATTTGAATCTATAATGAACAAATATGGTATTACATACAAAATTGACACCCCTTATCACCCTCAGACAAATGGACAAGTTGAATTAGCAAATAGGGAGATTAAACAAATTTTGAAAAAAATGGTTAACCCATATCGTAAAGATTGGTCTTCAAGACTAAACGATGCACTTTGGGCTTACCGTACTACTTTCAAAACATCGTTGGGCATGTCACCCTATCGGTTAGTCTATGAAAATCGTTGTCACTTGCCTATAGAATTGGCACTACAAGAAAAGTTGTGATTTGCGAAGGATAAATCCACCGCAAATAAGCTAAAATCCGCCGCAAATTGCCAGTATCTATTGCAAATATGGTTGTTGCAAAGTAATTTGCAGTGGATTTTAGTTTCTGCCGCAAAGCCGCCACAAATCTCTCCGGCAATACGTTGGCATCCAGTGCCGGAGTTTTGGTATTGCGCCGGATTTTTGCGGCGGATTTGTTCTTCATTAATTTGAGGCATATTTTTTTAAATTTGCGGTGGAAAAATTTTTCTTCCTCTAATTTTTTTTTTTTACAAAAAAAAGGCTCCGATGACTAGAACAACAGGAGCTTCCAAATCCTAATTTGTTACAAAAAAAGTCGAATTGTGTGCGCCATTTTCACACAAATTAACCATTTTTTTTGCAAAATTAAAAAAAGTAAAAACTAAAAAGGGAAAATGTGGTAAGATCTGAACCAGAGGAGCGGCACAATGCGGTGCGGCAGCAGGGGCTGCACGGCGGCAAGATCGGGGTGGTATGGCGGCAGGGTGACATGGTGAGCGGCAGGGGCGAAATGGTGGGAGAATGGTGAAATGGTAAGAGATGAAAGAAATAGTGGGAGAGGGGTGAAATGGTAGAAAGAGGAAGAAATAGTGGGAGAGGAAAAAAATGGTGGGTTAAGGCCTCTGGCTGACTATTTAAGATCTGATACTTTAATTTGAATTTGCGGCGAAAAACTTTTTTTATTTAAAAAATTACGGTCAACTCGCATCTGACACTTTTTTTTTATTTTTGTGGCTGAATTTGCGACGGATATTTCCATCGTAATACTTTTTTAAATTTTTTAACTTATAAATTTTTTATTTTTTTTGTGAAGAAAAATCCATCGTAAAAATCATCGCAAATTGATTTGCCGCAAAATTACCGTAAATTTTTTTTTATTTTTGTATTTTTAAAAATTTAAAATAAATTTTTATTTTATTTAATAATTTGTAGCGGAAATATCTGCCGCAAAACTTTTTTAAATAAAAAAAACTTTCCACGGTGAATGTTTATTTGGAAAAAAATTAGGAGAGGAAATCGCCGCAAATTTATCCTTCGCAAAATCTGACAAATTTTTTTTATTTTAGTATTTTTAAAATTTTAAAATAAATTTCTATTTTATTTAATAATTTGTGGCGAAAATATCACCGCAAAACTTTTTTTAATAAAAAAAACTTTTCACGGTGAATGTTTTGCCAGAAAAAATTTGGGGGGGGGGAATCCGCCGCAAACTCATCCGCTGCAAAATTGAGACGGATTACAATTCGTCGCAAAATATGTCTTTATTTGCGGCAGATTCGAATCCGCCGCAAAAACACATTTTTCTTGTAATGTGGAACATAAAGCATTTTGGACCATTAAAGCTTTCAACCTAAACCTTGATGATGCTTGCAATATACGCAAATTGCAATTAAATGAACTTGAGAAATTGAGAAATGATGCATATGAAAACTTAGATTTATAAAGCTAGAGCAAAAGCTTTTCATGACAAGTCAATTTTAAGAAAATCTTTTGAAATTGCTCAAAAAGTTCTACTTTATAATTCTTATATGCACTGATTCCCAGGTAAATTGAGATCTAGGTAGAGTGGTCCTTTTGTTGTTAAACATGTGTATCCTCATGGGGCCATAGATATTGAGAATCCTAGGAATGGTAATGTGTTTAAAGTCAATGGACAAAGACTCAAACGATTTCTAGAAAACTAAGTTGATGAGGTAGAATTCATCTCTCTTTCTAATCCTTGTTATGAATAGAATTTATTCTAATTTTGTTGTTTTCTTTTTGTAGCTCTTTGTGTTCTCGGTTAAGTGGCGGATAACGGTATTCTATAGCTTTCGAGTCAGTTTGTTTTCAGTTTCCCATAATAACTGAATCCTTCTCCTTTAAAATGGATGTTATTCTCTCAAATTTAAGAAAACATTTTCCTTCCCTCCCTCAAAATGCTTTGACAAAAATTTATAAAGCTAAATGTGAAAGATTGAGATTGTTAATACACAAGGATATGCCAGAAGATGTACACTGGATAATTGAAGCAAAGTTCCGTCTAGTAGATGAGTCTTCAATTTTATTTGACTCATACATGTCAGGTCTTTGTAGAAGTTTGTATTCTAAAATGAGAAGAGCAAAAAAGTTATAAGTCTGTCATAAATGTGCACAATAGAATTGTAGCAAGTAATGTCATTCTTTGGGAATAGTTTTCGTAAATTGAGAAGATAAAATATTTTTCATTAAGAATGAACTAAGTAAGGAGTCATTAGATGATATATTCTTGACTCTTGACATGCATTCTTGTGGATCTGTGTATCGTGAATTTTCTTAATTTGTAGAATCTCTTTAAGGATGAACAAAAATGTTACAGTGTTGGGAATCTGACTCTAAAAGACCCTATTTACCAATTTATAAGAAAATTGGATGGAAAGTTTATCCTTGACTCATAGAATGCGTTTAAGTCGTTATTGGACATAAAACTAGAGGAAGATGTGAGCCACAACCACAACAAGATGTACATATTATCTTCTTCTTCTTCTTCTTAAAAAAAAGAAGAAAAAAAACAAACAAAAAACAAGGTTTTAAAAAAAAAGACAAACATGAGAAAAGGAGGGCGAAACTTCAGTTGTACTTAGCCTTTAATTAGATTAGGAGCTCCGAGTAGATGTCCATCTTTTCATATACTAAGGATGAAACCTTCATACACCAGTATGTAAATAAGGTTCGTGTACCATACTCTATATAGAGCCACACTCCATAACCCAATATTTACCATGTAGGCACTGTGGAGTTGATGGACAGGCAGAAGTATCATACTCTGGTTATTTGTGAGAAGTAACCCACAGCTGCCAAAGTGTATGAAGCATCTGAGCTTGATCATCTCTTTTATTAGAAGGGGCTCTCAGTGCCCTAGGATGGGATGTTTTGGATCTTGGACATTATATGTTTCAGATATTAACATCTTTGTTGATGTGAAGAACCCAAGTGTGAGCTCTCCAAGTTCTAGACCCAAGATGGAAACCCACGATGGTTTCTTCTTTTTCTTTTCTTCGAATAACGGGCGTGAGTGTCTACTGCACTGGTGACACGCAATATAAAAATATGCCACTACTGCACTCATGATGCGCAGTATAAAGATACGCCATGAAAACTGTACATAAAGGTATGTCATCATTTGCTGTTGTATTTCTTTTATCTTTGTATGATTTTATTGTATTTTGATTTTGGACAGACGATCCTTTGAGCAAGGTCCTTTAGGGGTTTCTAGACGTCTTTACCCCAATAGTTTTCTTGAAGTTCAAAAAAAAAACAAAACAAAACAAAAACAAAAAAAAAGAAAAAAAATGTTTCTTACTTTCAAACTTTTTTTGCAATAGCCAACTTACCCTTATAGGTGCTATTATTAGTTTTTACATTCTTTTTTTTATTTAAACACTTCATTTTCTCTATTTTCCTTTAACTCAGAATCATTTAAAGGGAGAATAAGTTTAGAAATGGGACCTCTAATTCGTAGACTTATAAATATCTGTGTTTTTTGTGGGTGAAGTTATGGGAATGGTTTAGAGTTTGTAAATGCCGCAAGCACTCTTGGTTGAACACTTGTTGTGAGGAATATTCTTGTTGTATATGGGGGAGGTTGCATTGAGATAATGAGGGTTGTATCACTTGCTACATATATAGGAGGCAGTTAGGTTTTAGGTATTATTCTTGGACCTTTAACTCAACAGAACATCACTGGAAAGACAATTGGGGAGGAACTTAATGTATCATCCATGCACGAACGAATGAAGATAATGCTTGATAACTCTGATGCATTCATTACCTTACTAAGTGATTTTGGTACATTGGAAGAAGTTTTTCAAATTGTCTCTTGGGTTCAACTGAACATCTACTATAAACCCACAAGTTTATTTAATGTCAATAATTTCTTTGATCTTTTGTTTTTTTTTTCTTGACAAAGCTGTGGAACAGAAATTTATCACACCTGTGGCAAGACTACTTATTATCTCTACTTTTACTATTGATGAGTTAGTTGATAAATTATAAGCTTTTGTTAATAAACATGATCTAGCAATAGCTCAGATAGATTGGTCAGAAGGAAGTAGTGAGGGAAGAAGCATGAAAAGAAAGCCAGATCTGACACTTCGTCTATAACTTTCCTTTACCTTTGATTTTATTTATTGTAATTTGTTTTGTTTAAATTTGTATCAGATTTCTCCAACAGGTACTATCTTTTATTCTTTATTCATCTATATTTTAACATTGTAGACAATGTTGTGATCTAGTTGGGGGGAAGGATAGTTTGATAGTAAGGATAGTTTGATAGTTGATAAAAAAAAATTAGAAAGTATGATATGATTGTCAACAACTTACTAAACTAATTAAAGATGGTAGAGTAAAGAGTAATTTTACTCTTGAGACGCATCTTAATTGAAAAAGTATGTTTATTGATATGATTATCAGAAACCTACTTGTAGCAAAACCAATTAAGGATGGCAAAGTAAGGAATATTTTTTTTACTCTTGAGACGCATCTTAGTTGAAGAAATAATTATTTTGTGTAAAAGTAGTAAATGAATTCTTAGATCATAGCGTAAATTGTCTTCTTTCTTAAAACTCACATGCTTGGATATAAATGTTGAAATAGTAGATTGAGAATGATAAAAATATGTTTTGTGAGATTTTGAGCCTATGGATGAATGGATTGAACATTTGTACTATTCTCTTCTTTCTTGTGTGATTTTCACTCATGGAATTGTTATTCTAGAATTTACTTTGATTCTTTTTTAGGCTACATTTTTACATACATACATAAATATGATTGAGGTATTTTTCTTGAAATATCTAATTTAACCAAATAGCCAAGAATGATTGGTGCACAAATAAGCAGCCTTGCTCAGCAACATAATGTCTCAATATGATATCAAGCACTCTTATGACTTCTTGGAAATTCTCTTATTCCTGCCAATGTAAGGCATTGGAAATGACCTATTTCCCCTTACTTAAACCATTTGAGCTTATTTGATCATTCCTTATTTCTAGCTCATTATGTGTCTTAAATGAAAAACCATGTTCTTACCCGACCTTAGGGAATAAGAGAGAATTGACTTTGTTAATGGATGAGTTCTTGAACAAGTGTGGGGTGTGTGTGCAAAATGGTTTGTGAAAAAGGAAAGAGTGGCTAATTGAAAAAAAAATGTGTATGTATATTTATGATTTAAAAAAACAAATGTGTAAAGAAGGCCCAATAGGGCAAAAAAGGGAAGGGAAAATAATATGTAAAGGGAATTTGTATTAGGTAGAGTTGGGATGAACTTTCATGCTTGTTAATTGAACTCAGCTCTCACGCTCTTTTATTCTCTTTGGTTTTTAACTTGTCAAATTCATATTACCACCCTCTTTTACCTTGACCCCATTATAACTTTGAATAAAGTCCTCATGATTTATGTGTGTATGTGTTCTAAGTAGCAGAGAAGTAAAAGATAAGCAAGCTTATGGTAGTACAATTGTTCATGGGTTGAATAGAGTGAAATACTTACATTTTAAACACTTGAGGGATTGAGAGTGAATTCTGTGAGGATCTATCATTCTTGATTCACGCTTTTCAACTGAAGTTTCCTTACTTGTTGATTTGAGATGCAAAGAAATGTTACCTTATGAATGCTTTGATCCCTTGAATTTCTGGTTGTTCTTCTTGATTCATCGAGTCTTTTAGAGTTTTTAACTTTTGAGTCTGTATCGTTTTTATATGTTTCCTAGCTTTGCTCTTATGTGTTTTGCCCAAGAGTATAAAAAGATAAGTGTAGGGGAATTTGATAACAATATATTTTATACATTTTATAGCCCTCTCACTGGGCTTCTTAAGGTTCAATTAAGTTTAATTAAGTTGATTTTGTTACATTCTATGATATTGGACCTAATTGGATCATTGAAAGAATTATTGCATGAATTAGCCTTAATTTATCTCTTCGACAATGTTCATTAAATTAACTATAATTTGAGTTACATATGTCTGATTGATGATTTTAGTCTTGTAGGAAAGCTAAGATAATTCCCTACAACTTTCTTGAAGACCTCAAGAGCTATATCACAAGCTTGGATAACTCAAATTGGAGTTGAAACAAGAACTAGAGTGATGATCCTAACAACTTGACAGTTGTGTACTCATCAGACCATATCTCGGGCTATAAGAATGATAATGGGCTGAAATTTTGATAGTTGATAGTTAAAACTCAAATCTACAACTTTTATGAAGAACATTTTTCGAGATTCTGAGGTCTAATAGGTCATATTGGGCTTGCAAGTCAGAATAGATGAGCTGAAATTGAGCCTGAGCAGTTGCAATGATTAGGTCATATCTTGGGTTGTATGGGGCCAAATTGGATGGTTCAATTAGGCATTTGATAGTCAAGACAAAGGCCTACAACTTTCATGAAGGCCATTTTTTGATATTCTATCAGCAAGCATAAGTTTGGCACCAAATTATTTTGTGCAAGTGAAGACAAGCATTTTTTGTAATCATCCACCCACTCCTTAGTTATCCACCCACTCATTGTCATATTTTGCTTGTGATGCTCTATAAATGGTAGCCTTGGCTGCCTATTAGGGTAATCTTAGTTTTAAATCAAGATCATGTTATTATGTTATTTACTTGTTGTAATTTTCTTTTGTTGTAAATAAAAGTTATGATCATCTTCTTATTCTTCCCTTTTTCTTTCTTCTTGCTCATGGGTAACTAATTTTCATCTTGCTTGGTGATAGCAATGTATTTTATTCAATTTATAATCATCTCCGATGGTTTCTTAAGGTTTAATTTGGCTTAATTAAATTGATGTTGTCACATTTTATGAAATTGAGCTTAATTGGATCATTAAAGAAATTATTGCTTGAATTATCATTAATTTGGGTGATTTCATTCTTAAGTAAACTGACCATAATTTGAGTTGCAATTATTTGATTATGTGATTCTGGTCTTATTGGAAAGTTAAGATAATTCTATAATAACTATTCACTTAATAGTAAGAGGCACATTGATAGTAATATATTTCATTCATTGTATAATTTTCTCACTTGACTTTTTCAGTAAATTAGCTATAATTTGAGTTGTAAATATCTGATGGATGTGATTTTAGTCTTGTTTTAAAGCTAAGACAAATTTCTACAACTTTCATGAGACCTCAAGACCTAGAACACACGTTTGGATAACTCAAATTGGAGTTGAAGTAAAATATAGAGTTCTGAACTTAACAGCTTGACCTATGCGTACTCATTAGATCATATTTTTAGTTATAAGAGAGCTTTGGGAATGAAACCAGTGTCATTTGAAAGTTAAGACCTAAATCTACAACTTTCATGAAAAACACAAAATTCAGATCAGATATCTTGAAGGTGATATTGGGCTTGGAAGTCAGAACAGAGAAGCTGAAGTTGGGCCTGAACTATGTAAAGTAATTGGGTCATATCTCGGGTTATAGGTGGTCAAATGAGCTGAAACTGGCGGCTATGGAAAGTTAAGACAATTTTCTAGAACTTTCATGAAGACCACTTGATCATATTCTGACGCATGCTATGAGCTCAGAGTAGAAACATTTCGGAGACAAGAATCTCTATAATTTTAGCTCATTCATTATCATCATCAAGCAACTATTATCATCATCAAACAACTTCATTGTCTTCTTGTACTCCTTGAGCTCTATAAAAAGGAGCTTGGGTGCTCATTCATATTATCTTTGATCTTAGTTTAGTTTATGTTATTATGTTATTTGTTTCTCTTGTTGTAGTTTTCTTTGTTCTAAATTGAAGTTATGTTCATCTCTTTCTTTCTTCTTATTTATGAGTAACTGTTAACCATGGCAACCATCACCCAAGAGGGGGGTGAATTGGGTGATTACAAATTTTAATGCAACTTTGAGAAATTAAGCATTTTGAATCACCAAGTAATAAATGCAGCAGAATAAATTTAACAAAGGGGCAACTATTAGAGATTTTACAAAAACCACTTAGGCTATAGGATAAATCAAGCAAATAAGCTAGATATCAAATTCAACTCAAGCATATATAATTGAAGCACAAATATAAATGAGATAGAGTTGAGAAGAGCAAACACAATGATTTATCCTAGTTCAGCCACCAACCACTAGTGACCTACATCCAGTCCCCAAGCTTCACTTGAGATTTTCTTCACTATCTCCTAGATTTCACGGGTGCTAAGAAAACCTTTGTACAAGCAAGAGCACTCCTCACACCTTGGGATACCTCACCCTTGTGCTAGAGCCTCCAACTCTTCAAGCTTCACAGGTGCTTGAAAAACTTTTACATTCAAGAGCACTCACAACACGTTTGGGATACCTCACCCTTTGTGTTTAAGCCTCACTACAAGGGATACCTCACCCTTTTATCTCTTGAGGGATACCTCACCCTCTTACAATGATTTTGAGATGAAGAGAAAGATTATAAACTCTCACAAGAGTAGATATACAACTTGAAGAACAAAGGAATAGAAGATAAGAAACTCTCTTTAAGAGTGGATAATACAAATTGAAGCACTATGGGTATCAAGGATTTGCACTTCAAAGCTCAAAATATGATGTTGATGATTCAAGGATCAAATCAAGTGTTCAAAAGATGTATAAGCTTCATAAAACACTTATATATAGAGCCCAAGTGATAAAATAGTCGTTGGTAGTGTTTAGAAATGATTTTTTATGAAAACTAGCCGTTTATAGCCGTTAGAAACGTTTCTGGGCACTTGGTAATCGATTACACACTTACGTAATCGATTACATAGGCTTCATCAATGTTGTAATCGATTACAGGATTTGTGTAATCGATTACAGCATTTCTAGTTTCGAAAGCTGACTTTAAAAGGTCATAACTTCTTCATTTCTTATCCGATTAAAGCAAATGACCAGTCATTGGAAAGATCTTTGAGTCTATTTTAAAATGAAACAAGTTTCACAACAAAACTCAAAGTATTTTGAAAGTTATGATCAAAAGAGTGACTAAAGGTCAGCTTTTCAAAACTCAAACTTGATTGTTTTTTAAAATTGACTTTAAATGGTCATAACTTCTTCATTTCTTATCCGTTTAAAGCAAATGACCACTCATTTGAAAGATATTTGAGTCTATTTTCATATGAAATAAGTTTCATAACAAAACTCAAAGTATTTTGAAACTTATGATCAAAATAGTAACTAAATGTCAGTTTTGCAAAACACAAACTTGGCTATTTTTCAAAGGTTTGAACTACCATCAAGACTAACTTTCCAAAAACAGTTTGTTGGCCAATAAAACATGTAAGAAACACTTTTAAAGATGTTGAAACATATTTGAGCTTAGTATGATTCCTTTTTACCTTTACACAAGATCTAAGTCCTATAAGCTATTCTTGAAGAACCTTGGGACTTGATCTTTTGCCATATCAATTCTTGATGTAATCCAAGCTTCCACAAATTTCTTCTCTTCAAATCTTGTAAATTGCTTGGAACATCTTTATCATTCTTATTCTTCTTGAGTTGAGCATAGTTGTGATCTTTTGCTTTCTTGTTGCAATGCTCACTCTTGATACTTGGACTATCCTACAAAGTATTGCTCACTTAAAACAAGCATAGTTAGTCCAAATTCATAACTTAATATCTTAATATGCATGATTCATAAATGTATAACTCTAGTTAGTCTAACATGCATATAAGAATGTTGCATATATCTCATTGCATGATTATTAAGTGAAGTATAACTAAATAAAGTACATAATCATGCATGATCCAATATATCTCTTTTAAGCACATATATGAAACATGATCAATATTCTTTTGTGATGCATTTGTCATCTATCAAGCACATCTATTAAGCATAAGCATCATTCTTTTTGTCTTGTATTTGTCATCATCAAAACTTAACATATTAAACCATTGAGGTAAACCTATTTCCACAATCTCCCTTTTTGATGATGACAAATCACTAAAGAAAAATATGCAATACAGAAGAATAGATATTCATGTAAGCATTTCAAACAATAAAAACATATTTTTCTTTCCAATTTTCACTCCCTCTATTTGACATCAACAAAAAGGCTTAGGAAGAAAAGATAATATTTTCACTCCCATTATAGATAAAACTCGTGTTGTCAAAAAGAGTAAGATCATCAAAACCAAAAGCTTCTTCAAGTTATTCAAAACATAATTGTCTCCCTTTATTTGATTCTACACATGATTCAAGAATAGAGAGATGAAACAAGTATGTTTTCAAGATATAAAAGATCATTCATGCAAAGCTTGTCATATTTTAGTACATCAACATTTAGCACATGATAAATAAGTACCACTTGATATCATTTGTTAGGAGTTGCAAAATATCCATGTCAGGTCATGGAATTGAAGTTTTCAAAAGAAAGATCATACAACTTGCCACATATCAAGTATTTCTCAATGAAAGATTCAAAAGATATGAAGTTTAAGAATGTTTACCTTCTTTCATTGATAGAGGGAAAGAGAATAAGAGATGATCTTCATTGACATGTTGATAGTATTAACAATAGAACACTTCATGTCAAACAAGGATGTAAGCTATGAGATATAAACAACAATTCAAGAGCTAGGCTCCCCCCTCATTGAAGCACAAGATGGATAAAGGGAAATATGCATGCCAAGACCATGTATGCATATTACCATAAAGGTTATATTCTTAATCTATCAATCAAAAACCATTTTAAAACTTCTCCCCCTTTCAAAAAGAATTTTGTAAGACCACATTATATTTTCAAAAGCATTTTAGAAGGGTAGAAGGGTTTTATATTGAAACCACATATTCTTTTCAAGACAAGAGCATGATTCTCATAGGTGTTATACTACAAAGAAACCATAAATCAAGATAATCATTTATATCGAACATTCACATTGAGGAAATATGCTATAGGGATCAAAGTATGTATAGTACTAATATCATCCACCCTATATGCAATGACAAAAATTAGCAAGTTATTATCCAATTAGGCACTTTGTCAATGCGAATCATACTTCTCATGTAAGGAAAGCATCAAATCATTTAAGATCAATTCATCAACAAGTATCATATAATCCATAGCATATAGAATACCACAATAGTTTAGGGATAGAGATACTTATTGGGTTAGATAGAAAGTGATGCTCCTTTAGAATGTTGTGATTTTCCATGTCATTCTTTTTATATTTTCATCATTCTTGGAGAACTTGGACCATTTCAAATTTTTCCAACCTCAAGTGACGTAGTTGTATTTCACTTCAATGCATGCTTGAGTAAATAGTCACCCTACAACACAATTCAAAGAACTTTCTTTGGTATCCACCAATTTTGGATCCATAGAGGTTAGTCATTATACCAAACTTATGAGCAAATAAGCATTAAAAATAAATAAATTAGTTCACAAAGGTAAAAGATATTTCATTTCATTGATCATTAAGCATATACCAAGAGAAAATGTGAGTAACAAAATAAATATGGCTTTTTGCGCACTGAAACTCATTTTTAAAGCCTGTGTAATCGATTACAATGTGTGTGTAATCGATTACGCATGTTCTGATTCTGGTAATCGATTACATATGTGGTGTAATCGATTACATGCCTTCGAATTGTTGTAATCGATTACATTGGAGGTGTAATCGATTACCTGCTTTCTGACTTGGCTTGGAACGCTTGGCAGAGCCTTTGTAATCAATTACAAAGGTATTGTAATCGATTACCAATTTGCTAAAACTCAGATTTTGCATTTTGAACAGAAAAAGATCAATTTTAAACCTTTCAAATTTGTTTCTAAAGTATTCCAAATCAATTTCAAACAGCATGTAGGCATATAATCTAACTAGATTGTGATCCAAAACACATAATTATGCAAATTTGTTATTTTTACCAAGAATTACATCATTTTGATGGGTTGGTGAAGTTTTTGAGCTTTTTGAGGATCTTTGGCATAATGTAGTACCTGCAAAATAGCTAAAGGGGAACCTCCAACGCTCAAGTCATTATTCGATTCACAATTGATTTAATCAAGGTGGTTGTGCAGTAGAAACACCATATTAAGCAGCGAATTTCAGATTATGCAGCAGGAAAACAAATTATACAGCAGAGGGACAAATTATGCAACTAAGTGATGAATTATGCAGCAAAAATTATTTTTAGCAAGAGTTAGATGCATGATTGATCCAATATGCCAAGTTCTAAGATATTTTCATCAAATGAGCTATTCCAAACAAGAAGTGAACTTAGGCATTGTAGAACTTTATGTACCAAGATGTATAACAAATTAATGAGCTATGGTACAATAAGAATGAACATAATCATGTGCTAAACAATATATGCATATTTTACCAAGTACACATGATTCTATCATTCACTTAAGGCCTACAAGGAATATACCTCAAATTCATTGACTTTATAAGTGAATGTGTATAAGAGGTCAAAACTTTTGATACCTTGGCCTTTGTAATCAAGGAAATACTTTTTCTTACCCATTGCTTCTCTTTTGGAGTTTTGAACTTTACAAATCCTACATTTTGTACTTGAGAAGCTTTGGTTGAAGTCATCTTTCTTCTTTGACCAAAATTTCTACCATTAGGCTTTGGAAGAATTCTTCTTGATGGTTCTTCTATCCTTTGACCAATTTGTCCATCCTTTTGAGAAATTTTCTGCATAGTTGAAACACTAGGAGGACTTTTTGGTACCCACTTTATCTTGAGTCCTTGAATGTTAGTATTAGGGCCTTTAGGATCTTTAGGAACCCATACCATAGTATTTCTCATATAAGGATTTCTTCTATAATTGCATAAATGAGAAATATGTCCTAGATGACCACAAAAATTGCAAACAATTGAATTTAATGATGATTTGGTCTTTTGAAAATCATCTTTGGAAAACTTAAGCCTTTTGTTATTTTTACATTCTAAACTATTTTTGCCATAAGCCTTGCTTGAATTTTCATGTGGAATAACATTGATTTTATTCTCATTTACAAGCATAGAATGTAAGCAATTAGAATCATTAGCTTTGACAAATTCAAAAGATAAGTCCTCAACTTTATTTTCTAAATCAATGCACTTTTCACAAGAAGTTGAGGTTTCACTTTTCAAAGGCATTTCCTCATCAAGAAAAGCATATTCATTTTTCAAAGTTTCAATTTCATTTTCAATGGAGGAAATGTTTTCCAAACAAGATAAGTTTTTCTTTTCTAAATTCAACAAACCATCATATATTTCATCATATGCATATTGTAGCTCATAATAAGAAGGATTATATTCTAGTTTAGCATCATTTACCTCAAAGTCCTTTATAGCCATATAGGAGGTAGTCTTAATTTGTAGCATGCTTGGCTCTTTGAGGAAATCATCATCTTTATCATTGTTGTCCATCAAGGATTCAAGAATATCTTCTTTCTCAATTTTGTTTTGCATTTCCTCTTCTTCAAATTGAGCACCATCATTATCAAGAGGCATTGAGCTCATTTTCTTGCTTTGAACATGTTCTTGAAGACATTTTTCAAAGTTGTCTTCCTCTAGAGGTTTTTGCTCTTCTTGCTCTCTATATACAACTTTATACACAAAATCATTATTAGCAAGATAGATAGAATCAAGAGCATCCCATATATCTTTAACACTAGAGCAATTCTTAATTTTAGCATAAGCATCATCATTTAAATAATTTCTCAAAATTTGCATAGCTCTAATGTTAAAAGAAAAATATTTCTTATTATAGGCATTCCAAGAATGTTTTGATTTGTAAGTAAATCCATTAAGTACAATATCCCATAAATCAAGATCAATAGATTGCATATAAATTTTCATTCTAGCTTTCCAATAAACAAAATTCACACCATCAAAGAATGGTGGTTTATCAATTTCAAAACTATTCATTTTGAAAAGCTTTTAATGGTTGCTAACAAATAAGGATCTTGAACTCCAAGCGGTTAAGCTTTTACCAGAGCACGAAGCTCTGATACCACTTGTTAACCATGGCAACCATCACCCAAGAGGGGGGGTGAATTGGGTGATTACAAATTTTAATGCAACTTTGAGAAATTAAGCATTTTGAATCATCAAGTAATAAATGCAGCGGAATAAATTTAACAAAGGGGCAACTATTAGAGATTTTACAAAAACCACTTAGGCTATAGGATAAATCAAGCAAATAAGCTAGATATCAAATTCAACTCAAGCATATATAATTGAAGCACAAATGTAAATGAGATAGAGTTGAGAAGAGCAAACACAATGATTTATCCTGGTTCAGCCACCAACCACTAGTGACCTACATCCAGTCCCCAAGCTTAACTTGAGATTTTCTTCACTATCTCCTAGACTTCACGGGTGCTAAGAAAACTTTTGTACAAGCAAGAGCACTCCTCACACCTTGGGATACCTCACCCTTGTGCTAGAGCCTCCAACTCTTCAAGCTTCACAGGTGCTTGAAAAACCTTTACATTCAAGAGCACTCACTGTGAACACTCAATTTTGACCGGACTAAAAAATAAAATATAAAAAAAAGAGGAAAACTAAAAAAAAAGAGAAAAAAATAAAAAAATTATGGCCCACCTTTTAGCTCATTTTACTTAGCCTTTTTTTAGCCTAAACAGATTAAGCTCATCTTAGTCTTAAAAATAATAATAATATAAAAAAAAACAAAAATAAAAAAAAAAAAAATATAAAAAAAATAAAAAATAAAAAATAAAAAAATAATAAAAAAATAATAAAAAAAGGAAAGGCAATCGACTCACTTTCACTCACGTAGCACACACTACACTTTCTTTTTTTACAAAGACACGCGCACTCTTTCTTTTTTTTTTTATCTCTTTAATTACTCGCACTCACAATTCACTCAACACAAGACACACGCACTCTTTCTTCTTCTTTTTTATTTCTTTAATCACACTACACTCCCAATTGCACTCAATTGCACTCCACTCACGGCACTCTCAAATTGCACTCACTCACCTAATTGCACTCACTCACCAAATTATATAACCACTCTCCACTATCACACACACACTCCACTCACCTACAACCCACTCTGCACTCACTCACCAAACTACACACACGGCACTTTTGTTTTTTTTTTTCTGGCATATCCACTCACACACAATAACAGGAGGAAGCATTGCATTTTTCTGGCTTTAAAAAAGGAAAACGGAGGACACACACAGGTGTGGAGGCAAAAGGAAAATTGACAATTTTTTTTCTTTCCCTCACGGTTTCACGCAAGAGAGAAACCAGAGCAAGGGACTTCCATTTCTTCATCCCGTAGCATCATCTCCCTCCTCATCTCCCACCATACCACTTCCATTTTTTCCAAAAACAACAGCCCCACCATCTCCCTCATCTCCAAGTCACCATTCTCATCCACCCTCATCATCTTCAAGCCTCCAGCAACCACACCTCCATAACCCTTCAACCATCTTCATCCTCACCATTTTTTTTCAGCAGCACCATGCACTAAAAAAGGCTCTCCCATAACCACGTGAAGCTTCCCTCCATCCTCACACTCTCCACCAGACCCGTAACTTCCACCCATCCTCTTCACCATTTTCTCTCCAGGAAAACTCATACAGCCACCCACGTAAAGCCTCCGCTCCATCTTCACTTCCCTTCAACACCCTCCACCGTGACCCATCTTCTACTCATGTAGAAACACTTCCAACCAATACCCGTAGCCCCAACCATTTCCAACCGTGAAGTAGCCTTCACTCCACCACTTTCCACAGCACAAAAAGCTCTTCCACGACCACGATATAACTCCAACTTCATCCTTCATTTTCCTTCACTCACACCTTCCATAACCACCCTCCAACTTCATCCTTCATTTTTTCCAAAGCAACCATTACCCACCAAACACCACCCATGCACCCCTAACCTTCACCACCGTGACCACAAGCCACGTAACACCCTACCAAGCAGTCACCACCACTTCCACACCCACCATCCATGGCCACCGAGTTCATACCTTGACTCACCCTCACCCCTCATCCTCATTTTCTTCAACTTCAGCCACGAAATCACCATAACCATGAACTCAGTAGCTCGTCCTGCATACCTACATCAGAAGCAGTCACCGTGAAGCAAAACCAACACCGTAGCAGCTCCGTGAGCCACCAAACCGAGTTCAACTCGGTCTCCAAACTTACAGCCTTGCCTGCAACTCCGTCAGCTTTAACCTTTGCTCATCACGCAGTCCCAGATCCGAGCCTCACCCACCGTCCGAGCACCACCGCGTTGCCACCGTCCCCATCCTTCAATATCGTGGTCTATGCTCCAAGCCTCCAGCAACGAGAAGGTTCTCCATAATCTTCTAATATTTTTATTGTTTTAGATTAGTTTAAGTGGTGTGGGTTAGATTTTAACCTTTCTTTTAATCTTAATCACTTTTTTGGTTACTGCTGCAGCACATGGGCTTGTAGCCCATCTTAAATTAAGGCCACATTTCTTTTAAGAAATAAAAAAATAGTAAAAAAAAAGAGAAAATTAATTGCATTAGAAATAAAATAAAGATGATGCATAAAATAAAAAAAATAAAATAATAAAAATAATAATATAAAAAATGAAAAAATGAAAAAATAAAATAAAAATAATAATTTAATCAATGCGAGGTCCGATGATGATGATTGAATAGCAGATGTTATCTTCAATGTCGTTTGGATCATAGGGGTTTATTGAGTAGCCTAGTGCTACCTTGAATACTGTGCAAAATTGATTTTTGTTTTCAAACAAAATCCTTCTTCAAAAGATTTTTTTTTCTTAATTAAAAAATTAATAAACTCACACTTATTTTTTTTTACAGAACTACGTAACTTTGAGTTCCTCATTGCACCTGAGGATACGTAGGAGCAGAATTTTTATTCTGTCAAGTTCAAAATTAAATTTTCACAATTTGGTTTTTCTTTTCCTTTTAAAAATAAATAAATAAATAAATAAAAATAATAAAAAATAAAAATAATAAAAAATAAAAATAAAATAATTACAATGTTTTTTTTAAAGGGGTAAAATAAATAAATTTGAGATTATCAATATTTTACACAACTAGTTTAAGGTACCGCAATCTCAGACGGTGTGATAGGGGTGCGGTGGGATTAAGTTTCCACCCTTCCCTATCCATAACCGACTCCCGAATCTGATTTGGTTCCGAAGACCATTTTCTAAAAAGGTTTTCCAATTTTTCCTAAATTTAAATAAAATTGGTGGCGACTCCATATTTTTAATTCATTTTAAAAATCACGCGAGTTTGCTATTTCGCCGCGATCCCGGTCGCGACACTCACAACACGTTTGGGATACCTCACCCTTTGTGTTTAAGCCTCACTACAAGGGATACCTCACCCTTTTATCTCTTGAGGGATACCTCACCCTCTTACAATGATTTTGAGATGAAGAGAAAGATTATAAACTCTCACAAGAGTAGATATACAACTTGAAGAACAAAGGAATAGAAGATAAGAAACTCTCTTTAAGAGTGGATAATACAAATTGAAGCACTATGGGTATCAAGGATTTGCACTTCAAAGCTCAAAATATGATGTTAATGATTCAAGGATCAAATCAAGTGTTCAAGAGATGTATAAGCTTCATAAAACACTTATATATAGAGCCCAAGTGATAAAATAGCCGTTGGTAGTGTTTAGAAATGATTTTTTATGAAAACTAGCCGTTTATAGCCGTTAGAAACGTTTCTGGGCACTTGGTAATCGATTACACACTTGTAATCGACATTGTGGCTTTGTCAACGTTGTAATCGACATGAGATTTGTGTAATCGATTACAACATTTCTCGGTTTTCAAAGCTGACTTTAAAAGGTCATAACTTCTTCATTTCTTATCCGATTAAAGCAAATGACCAGTCATTGGAAAGATCTTTGAGTCTATTTTCAAATGAAATAAGTTTCACAACAAAACTCAAAGTATTTTGAAAGTTATGATCAAAAGAGTGACTAAAGGTCAGCTTTTCAAAACTCAAACTTGATTGTTTTTGAAAACTGACTTTAAATGGTCATAACTTCTTCATTTCTTATCCGTTTAAAGAAAATGACCACTCATTTGAAAGATATTTGAGTCTATTTTCATATGAAATAAGTTTCATAACAAAACTCAAAGTATTTTGAAAGTTATGATCAAAATAGTAACTAAATGTCAATTTTGCAAAACACAAACTTGGCTATTTTTCAAAGGTTTGAACTACCATCAAGACTAACTTTCCAAAAACAGTTTGTTGGCCAATAAAACATGTAAGAAACACTTTTAAAGATGTTGAAACATATTTGAGCTTAGTATGATTCCTTTTTACCTTTACACAAGATCTAAGTCCTATAAGCTATTCTTGAAGAACCTTGGGACTTGATCTTTTGCCATATCAATTCTTGATGTAATCCAAGCTTCCACAAATTTCTTCTCTTCAAATCTTGTAAATTGCTTGGAACATCTTTATCATTCTCATTCTTCTTGAGTTGAGCATAGTTGTGATCTTTTGCTTTCTAGTTGCAATGCTCACTCGATACTTGGACTATCCTACAAAGTATTGCTCACTTAAAACAAGCATAGTTAGTCCAAATTCATAACTTAATATCTTAATATGCATGATTCATAAATGTATAACTCTAGTTAGTCTAACATGCATATAAGAATGTTGCATATATCTCATTGCATGATTATTAAGTGAAGTATAACTAAATAAAGTACATAATCATGCATGATCCAATATATCTCTTTTAAGCACATATATGAAACATGATCAATATTCTTTTGTGATGCATTTGTCATCTATCAAGCATATCTATTAAGCATAAGCATCATTCTTTTTGTCTTGTATTTGTCATCATCAAAACTTAACATATTAAACCATTGAGGCAAACCTATTTCTACAGTAACTAATTTTCATTTTGTTTAGGTGAAATGGTGAAGCTTTTGGTAATATGTTGAGATTAGATTAATTTCCTTCTTATGCTTAAATGATATATTCTTAAGTAATCATTATATGTGTTGTATGTTGTTTCCAGTCAATTTAGAAACCTTTCTTGTATATTGAAGAACTTGATTCATTGTAGACAAGACGTTAGCACAGTGGATACTTGAGACCATTTACAAGTGTTGGTAGACAATTAAAAGAATCATAATATGATTACATATATAATATTAATTGAACTTTGAATGCTAAATCTTCTGATTAGAACTTTCATTATGTATGATTTCAATTGAGTTATTAAAGAAATAATCTTGTTTTTAATTTATTACCAAGAGTGGATCTCCTAACCCAAGTAAACTATTTTTTATTTGTGAATAACTTATATCATCTTTATTATTATGACATATCTTTTCTTTACCTCAAAGAATTTTTCTTTATCAATTCCCTGTGGATCGACCTCGGACTCCTAAGAATATATTACTTGAAACAACCTGCACTTGGGTTTGTAACTTTTAATTTTCATCACTTGGGTGATGGGGTGAAGCTTTCGGTAATAAAATAAGGTTAGATTAATTTCTTTCTTGTGCTTAAATGATATATTATCTAGTGGTTATTATATGAGTTGTATTTTGTTTCCAATCAATTTAGAAACCTTCCTTGTAAAATGAAGTTCTTGATTCATTGTAGACAAGTGGTTTAGCACAATGAATGCTTCAACTCATTTACAAGTGTTGGTGTTAGTAAATAATTAAAAGAACCATAATATAATTACGATTGGAATCTCCGTTGTTTGTGAATTTCAATTGAGTTATAAAAAAAATTAATCTTATCCTTAATTTATTACCAAAAGTGGATCTTCTAACCCAAACAAGTTCTTTTTCTAATTGTAAACAAGTTTTATTATCTTTATTATTGTGACAAATCATTTCCTTACCTCAAAGAAAATTTTCTTCATCAATTCCCTATGGATCAACCTCGAACTCCTGAGAAATTTATTACTTGAGATAACCTGCACTTAAGTTTGCATCTTTTAATCCGCATCAAAATCTCACGAATGTAATATGAAATCTTAAAACAAACACCCCCATATTATGTATCAAATTATATTCCTTTCACTATAATAATACTCCAACTTCATATTTTTAAAAGAGTAAATTATTAGATTGAGCTTAATTTTTTTTGTGGTAATATAAAGATCACTAATAATTAATAATAGATGAGTTTTTTTTAATATACTTAACGATGTTATTTTTTTAACCATAAACTAAAATTCATTTAAACAAAAGCCCAGTGACACTTAACCTCAAAGGGTTAGCTTAGTGATGGAAGAGTATATGATGTGTGAGTAAGCGCACAGTCATAGGTTTGAATTCTAGTTACGCCAATTTCTTGTAGTCAAGTCAAAAGGAATATCCTTGTGAATCCCTTAGTCACAACATGGATGGTCAGCCTTTGACTGGGTCGGTGAGGTGGATTAGTTGAGGTGCATGTAAGTTGGCCTAGATACCACCTGACTGCAATACCAAAAAAAAAAAGGCCTAGTGGAACAATTCCAGTAAAAAAAATAGACTTATTAAGAGAAGAAAATGGATACAACCTTTGACCAAGACTAACTTATGATCTGTAGTTTTGTTCCTAGTTTGTAGACTATCGATGACAGTACATCTTTCACAATGAAGACCAACGCATAACGTGTTGTCATATGAAGAAAGTATCATGTCTCTTATCTAAGTAGATTTGAAAGTTTTATTATTCTATATGGTCAAAGTATGAGACTAATTTGAAGAAACCAAAACTAAAAGTTTCAGATATACCATATCACAAGACAAATATGAGAAACTACCAAACTATTTATATCCCAAAATTATTGAAAAACTATTACAAAAACAAAGTAAAAGAAAAAAAGAAAATATAGAGGGTTGTTGTCAAATGATAGGGGCAGTAGGCCCCATGAGAGAAATATCTAAAGTAAGAAATCAAAGCACCACAAGGGTCAAAAGAGTACTATAAAGGGAAGAGAGGAATTAATTTTCTTAACAGTGTTAAATTAATCATTATTCAAAAGACGAAAAATGAGTTAAAGTGTAATTTATGATTAAGTTTGGAGTTTATAATGATTTTAATGAAACTCAATATAATGAAATGTAATTTACTTCAAATTTATTTTTCTAGTGGGAAGGGCCACCATAAAAGTTTGTTGAGGTGTACTAGGATCACACTCTCTATCACACTCCTTTTAACACACTCACTTCTATTGAGTAACGTCACATACTAAAGTACATACTCAAATTTGGTTACACACTAATCGAGTTAATTACACATTAATCGAAATTGAGTGTGTGCTTTAGTGTGTGACGTGGCCCAATAGAAGGGAATGTGTAGAAAGGAATGTGATAGAAAGTGTGTTCCTAACGTCATTCAAGTTTGTTACTGGACCTTCATTTATTTATTTTTTAAAAGCTCAAAATGACACTATTTGAGTATTTTTTACAGAGCTTGAATATAAAAAAGATTGGATTGGATTGTCCAACTACGTGGAATGGACTAAGGTTGATCAACTCCACAGATTTAATTCTTCTAAAGTAAGGGATGGACTTTAGAGGATAAAGTGTAGGATTGTAATTGCTGATGAGAAAATTAAGGTGTTAGTCATGGCAACTATCACTCAAGAGGGGTGTGAATTAGGTGATCACAAACTTTTAAAACAACATTGAAAAATTGAGTATTTTGAAGCACTCAATTAATAAATGTTGCGGAACATGCATATATTAAGTTAATATAGAATATAAATAGTATAGGGAAGAGAGAATAAAACTCAAGAACTTATCTTAGTTCAGCCACCAACCACTTGTGACCTACATCTAGTCTTCAAACTTAACTTGAGATTTTCTTTAATATCTCCTAGACTTCACGGGTGCTAGGAAAACCTTTATACAAACAATAACACTCCTCACACCTTGGGATCCTCCATCCTTGTGCTAGAGCCTCCAACTCTTCAAGCTTCACATGTAACACCTTAACACTACAACACTAATTAGAATTTATTAGATCAAAGAGGATGTTACATCACATGTGCTTGAAAAATCTTTACATTCAAGAGCACTCACAACACCTTTGGGATACATCACCCTTTGTGTTTGAGTCTCACTACAGGAGATACCTTACCTTTTTCTCTTTTGAGGGCTATCCCACCCTCTTACGATGATTTTAAGATGAAGAGAAAGATTAGAAACTCTAATAAGAGAATATATATAACTTGAAGAACAAAGGAATGGAAGGATTGAATGATAAACTCTCAAAAGAGTGGATATTACAAATTGAAGAACAAAGGAATAAAAGGATTTTGCAATAACGAGCTCAAAATATGATTTTGATGATTCAATGATCAAATCAAGTGTTCTAGAGTTATAAAAGCTTCAATATAGACTTATTTATAGAGCCCAAGTGGTAAAATAGTCATTGGTAGTGTTTAGAAATGATTTCTTATGAAAACTAGTCATTTATAGTTGTTGCGAGTGTTTCTGGGCTCATGGTAATCAATTACCATGCTTCTGTTTTGTTAAAAATGTGTTTACAACATTTTGATGCTTGAAAAATGACTTTAAACACCCATAACTTCTTCATTTCTTATCCGTTCTAAGTAAATGACATTTATTGGAAAGATTTTTGAGTTTATTTTCATATGAAACAAGTTTTAGAACAAAAGTCAAAGTATTTTGAAAGTTATGATCAAAATAGTAACTAAAATGTTAGTTTTTTAAAACTTAAACTTGACTATTTTTCATAGTTTTGAACTACCACCATGAGTAGCTTTTCAAAACATGTTTGTTATGCATTTTAGTATGTAAGAACTATTTGTAAATATTTAAAAATATATTTGATCTCTTTTCTTGTAAAACCTCTATCTTTACATAGGAGAAAGTCTAAAAGGAAAATATATAAATTCTAGTCCTTAGGCTTCTTGATGTAATCTAAACTTCCAAAAATTTATTTTCTTCAAATCTTGTAAAAGCTTGGAACATCTTATCATTCTCATTTTTCTTGATTTGAGCATACTTATGATCTTTTGCTTTCTTGTTGCATTGCTCACTTTTGGTACTTGGATCATCCTACAAAGTATTACACTCTTAAAACAAACATAGTTAGTTCAAATTCATAATTTAATATCTTCATATACATGATTCTATATAATTCATTAAGCACATCTATGTAGCATAATCGTCATTCTTTTTATCTTGTATTTGTCATCATCAAAAACTTAACATATTAAATCATTGAGGCAAATTTATTTTCACAATCTCCTCCTTTTTATGATAACAAATCACGAAAGAAATTTTTCTTAAGCAATATAGAAGAAGACTAGATATTCGTGTAAGCATATCAAACAATAAGTACAAGAACATATTTTTATTTCCAAATCTCACCCCCTAATTGACATAAACAAAAAGGCTTAGGAAGGAAAGATAATATTTTCTTTTCTCCTGTAGATAAAACTCATGTTGTCAAAAAAAGTAGGATTATCAAAACTAAAAACTTCTTCAAGTTATTCAAAACATAACTATCTCTCCCTATTTGGTTCTACAAATGATTCAAGAATAGAGAGATGAGACAAGCATGTTTTCAAGATATAAATGATTATTCATGCAATGCTTGTCATATTTTGATACATCAACATTTAACATATGATAGCAATACAACACTTTATGTAATCAAACAAGGATGTAATCCAAGATATATAAATAACTTAAGTGGTAGGTTCCCCCTCATTGAGGCACAAGATGGATAAAGTGAAATATATATGACAAGACCATAAAAGTACATTACCATAAAGTAAAGCAAGACAAAAGATACTTATTCTTAATCCATCAATAAAAAATCATTTTAAGACTTCTCCTACTTTCAAAAAGAATTTATAAGAACACATTACATTTTCAAAAACATTTTAGAAGGGTAGAGATATTTTATATTAAAACTACAAATTCGTTGAGAATAATCAAACCCAAGTTAAAAGAACATCTAAAAGTATATTTCATCTCTTTCTCATTTAACAAGAGCCTTGAAAAAATAAAACACATTGAAGAACAAGGCTTATCTTTGAAGTATCAAGATGGGCTCTATAGAACATTTCAAAAGATTTATTTAGAAATTTTCTTAAATATTCTCTCAAGATTTAATAAAAATTTTCCAAGCAAATAAAGAAAGTACTACATTCACATATCCAATGATTTCTAAATTTTCAAGACAATTAGGAGGTGAAAATACTTTCAAGGTCTTAAGACACGTTTAAATAATTCTCAAGGATATGGAACTTGAAAAGCTTCTTTCAAATATAATAAGAGATTTTGCTTTAAATTTTTTTAATCAAACCAGAAACTCTTTTTAAAATAAGAGCATGATTCTCATAGGTGTTATACCACTAAAAGACCATAGATCAAGAGAATCATTGATGTCAAACATTCACCTTGATGAAATATGTTATAGAGCTAACATCATTCACACTATATGCAATGACAAAATTAGTAAGTTAACATCCAATTAGGCACTTTGTCAATACTAAGCATACTTCTCATGTAAAGAAAGCATCTAATCATTTAAGATCAATTTATCAATAAGTATCATATAATCCATAGCATATAGAGTACCATAATGGCTTAGGGATAAAGATACTTATTGAGTTAGATAAAGAGTGATGCTCTTTATGTTACCAAGTGGCCTTAATACTCAAAAGGGGGTGAATTGAGTATATAAAAACTTTTCGCAAATCTTTCATAAAATACTTGTATATTAATTTTCGTTGAAGCTATAGATTGATTGAAGTGAATAGATAGATGAGATTGATTACTTCACTCACAAATAAATAAACCAAAATAGAAAGTATTCAAGCAAGCATATAAGATTAAAGCATAAAGTAAAAAGATAGAGTTGAGAAGAACAAATACAAGAATTTATCATAGTTCATCCACCTGTTGTGACCTATGTTCAGTCTTTAAGTGAACTACTCGAAATTTTTCACTAAACCTTCAAGTTTGAACAGGTACTTGAAAACTTTTACAACCAAAAGCACTCAACACACCACTAGAATGTCTTACCCTTTTGTGCTTGAACCTCAAAACAGATATACCTCACCCTTTACAACTTTAGAGGGATATCTCATCCTCTTTACAAATAAGGGATACCTCACCCTTTACTCTTTCAAGGGATACCTCACCCTCTTTTATAGGAAATCAAAGAAAGATTGAATGATAAACTCTCACAATAGTAGATATTACAAATTGAAGCTCAATTGGTATCAAGGAATCACACACTAAAGCTCAAAACAGGGGTTCTTGAGAAAATATGGTTAAAACTCGTGTTCAATGCTCAAGAATGATTTTCAGATTATTTCCCCACTTTTTTTTTTAATACCCAAACAATTGTGTTTATAGCTCAATGCATTTTAGAGTCGTTGGTGGTGGCTTGGAGCATTAAATGTCAAAAACTAGTCGTTATTCACGTTTTCTAGTTGCCCAGATAACTGGTAATTACTGTTCCATAATCGATTATTTGGTTTCCAATAATCTGTTATTGAATTTCCATAACCAGTTATTGCTTAACCAAGAACATTTAAAAACAAGCCAATAACTGGTTATTGAAATCTTTTAACCGATTATGGGCTTTTAAAAATAGAAGCCTATATTTCTAACTTGGTGAATAACCAGTTATGGATATTCTATAATCGGTTATTGCACCTTATTTTTGACAAAATGACTTTTGAAAGATAATAACTTCTTGATTATACATCCGTTTTGAACAAATGATCACTCGTTGAAAAGATCGTTGAGTCTACTTTAATATGAAACAAGTTTCAAAACAAGACTCACAACATTTTGAAAGATATGTTCAAAAGAGTAACTAATGATCTGTTTTGCAAAACATAAACTTGACAAATTTGCATTCAATTGGATTACCACCAAGACTAGTTATTCAAAAACAATTTGTTGGGAAATTTCAACAATCAAGAAACACTTTTAAAGATTTTAAAACTTGTTTGAGTTTCATGTGATTTCTATTTACCTTTACATGTAAGACCTAAGTCCTATAAACTAAACTTGATGAAACTTGGAGCTTGATCTTTGCGCAATCAATCCTTCTTGTTTGTTAATAAATAAAACCAAAATCATTGTCATTTACACTTTATTTATTAGTCCTTTAATTTTGAGTTTTCTTCCTTTGAATACTTCATTCCGTTGCACTTGAAGAAAATCTCATCATATCCTTCTTCATCCAACTCTTATCTTTATCCACTTATACTTGGCATTTCAATATTTGATGGCTATATTTGAAACACCTAGAGAGACTTGCAAAGCTAACTTCAAAAGTTCTCTAAATCATTAGCTATCATCAAATATCATTTAAGCTCATTTACAAGCATAATTTAAGTTGATATATAAAGTAAAGCATGTACCACATTATCAACCATACAATGTTAGCTCTAACAAGAATAAAAGAAGGACATATGCACTTGAATCCAAAAACATAGTTTTAGCATTTTCAAAGTAAGATTCAAGTTTATCAAGAAAAACATGATCATCATCCAAACTTATATAGGCATTTTAAGGAAAGCAATGATCATGTTAAACATGTTAAGGCATAACACAACTCTCTACTTCTCCAAATATCACACGATATTCAATTTAAAGTATAAATAAGGATAATAGATTGATATCACCAAAAGTGTACTCTTTCAGTTTTTGTAGATGACTCCAACTTCCATGCCTTAAAGCTCCTTAAGAATGTTGTGGTTCTCCATGTCATCCTTTTATGTTTTCATTACTCTTTGAGAATTTGGACCATTTCAAATTTTTCTAATCCTTTGAAGATCATCTTTAGAAAACTTAGGCCTCTTGTTGTTATTACATTCTATATTATTTTTGTCATAAGCTTTGCTTTTATTTTTATGTGGAATAACATTAATTTTATTCTCATTAACAAGTATAAAATATAAGCAATTAGAATCATTAGCTTTGACAAATTTGAAAAATAAGTCCCTAACTTGATTTTCTAAATCAATGCACTTTTCACAAGAAATTGAGGTTTCATATTTCAAAGATATTTCCTCATCAAGAAAAGCATATTCATTTTTCAAAATCTCAATTTCATTTTCAATGGAGGAAATGTTTTCCAAATAAGATAAGTTTTTCTTTTATAAAAATAACAACCCATCATACAATTCATCGTATGCAAATTATAACTCATCATAGGAAGGACTATAATCTAGTTTAGGATTATTTACCTCAAAGCCCATTTTAGTCATATATGAAGTAATGTCAATTTCTAGCATACTTGCTTTTTAAGGGAATCATCATCTTCATTAATGTTGTCCATCAAGGATTCAAGAACATATTCCTTCTTGTAAATGGCAAAGGGTTTGATGATACAAATAAGAAAGGATTCGTTACGCGAAGATTAAGTCTTAGGTTCTTCAAGCTTAGCTTATAGGACTTATATCTTGTGTAAAAATAAATAAGAATCATACTAAGCTCAAATATGTTTTAAAATCTTTACAAGTGTTTCTTACTTGTTAAAATGCCCAAGAAACTGTTTTTGAAAAGCTAGTCTTTGTGGTAGTTTAAAATCTATGAAAACTTATTAAGCTTGCGTATTGTAAAACTGACCATTGGTTACTCTTTTGATCATATCTTTCAAAATATTTTAAGTCTTGTTCTAGAACTTATTTCATATGAAAGTAGGCTCAATGATCTTTCCAATGAGTGATCATTTGTTTAAAACAGATGAAAAATAAAGAAGTTATGATCATTCATAAGTCAGTTTTTCAAAACAAGTGTGTAATAACCGATTATGGAATATCCATAACTGGTTATTCACCAAGATAGAACGTATCCTTTTATTTTTTAAAAAGTCCTAACCGGTTATGAGATTTCAATAACTGGTTATTAGCTCTTTAAAGTCCTTACTAGTGAAAGCAATAACCGGTTATGTAAAATCTATAACCAGTTATTCAAAACCAAATAACCAATTATTAGATATCAATAACTGGTTATCTGGGCAACCAGAAAACACTTTCTAACGGATATAATCAGGCATTTAATGCTCCCAACTATCACCAACGGCTCTTGAAGGCTTTGGGCTATAAATGAAAGTGTTTGGACATTAAAGATAGTTGGAGAAACAATCTGAAAATCATTCTTGAGCATTAAATACGAGTTTTACAATCATTTCATTAAATACTATATTTTGAGTTTCAAAGTGTGAATCATTGATACTCATTGAACTTCAATTTGTATTATCCACTCTCGTGAGAGTTTCTATTCATATATACTTTGTGTAATTTGCAAAGAAGGTAATGTATCTCTCAAAGGTTTGTAAGGGTAAGGTATCCCTTATTATTGAGGCTCAAGTACAAAGGGTGAGGTATCACAAGGTGTGTTGAGTACTCTAATTTGTAAATGTTACAGGCACCTGTTGAAGCTTGAAGATGTAGTGAAAAATCCCAAGTGATTTCTTGAGGACTGGATGTAGGCCACAAGTAGATTGGTGGCTGAACTAGGATAGACCTTGTGTTTGATTTTCTAAACTCAACTCCTTTACATTTGTGTGTTTATTTTATATGCTTACTTGAATACTCTCTGTTCTAGTTTATTCATTTATGAGTGAAAGTATTCAATCATCTCTATCTAATCACTTCAAACATTAATAGTTTTAACGAAAATTAATATTCAAATGTTTTATGAAAGAATTGCGAACATCTTTTATAAACTAAATTTATCCCCCTCTTGAGTATTAAAGTCACTTGGTAACACTTCTCAAATTTGTTTGCTTTGATTATTAAAAATACCATTTTAAAGTTGATTTTTTTAATCTAATTTTTTTGACACTGTCACGACCGAGACCGCGGCAAAATATCAACTCGCGTGATTTTAAAAGATAAAAATGGAGTCGCCACCAATTTTATTTAAATTAAAAAATATTGGAAAACCTTTTTAAGAAATGATCTTTGCAAACCAAATCGGATTCGGGAGTCGGTTATGGATAAGGAAGGGTAGAAACTTAATCTCACTGCACCCCTATCACACTCGTATTGAGACGGTACCTTAAGTTAGTTGTGCAAAAATATGATAATCCTAAATTTATTTATTTTACCCTTCTTAAAAAGACTTTGTAATTATTTTTTTTTATTTTTATTTTTTAAAGGAAAAAGAAACAAATTGTAAAAATGTAATTTTTAGCTTGACAGAATGAAAATTCTGCTCCTATGTACCCTCAGGTGCAATGAGGAACTTAAAGTCACATAGTTCTTTAGAAAATAAATGTGAGTTGATTTATTTTAATTAAGAAAATGATTTTTTTAAATGATTTTGTTTGAAAACAAAACCATGGTTGCACAGGGTTCAAGTTAGCATAGAGCTACTCAATAAACCCTTATGATCCAAACGACACTGAAGATAGCATCTGCTATTCAATCATTATCATTGGTCATTGCATTGATTTAAATATTTATTTTATTTTACTTTATTTTCATTTTTTTATTTTATTTTATTTTTTTTATATTTTCAGTTTTCTCTTTTTTTCATTATTATTATTATTATTATTATTATTATTATTATTATTTTAAGTTTTTTGTTTATGGGCTTTCCATCTTTTAAACCAAAGAGTTTTTTTTTTTAGTGGTGTTTAATTTTGAATAGGTTGCTAGCCCATTAGCTTTAGATTTTGAACACCCAAATCAAACAAAAAAAATAAGAGAACAATAAAACAAAGCAAATAAAATGGAAAGAAAAAAAAAACAAAGAGAGATCTGGAAATATTAACAGAGAAACGCACAAGGGACTTAGGCGTGGAGATATTGCAAGTCCAGTGGTGAAGCAAAAATGGTGGCACGGGCAGTGGCTGTTGGTGCAGTCCGACGCGACCGATTGGGCGACAGTTCGGTGGTCGGATCTGGGTGCTGGTCGGAGTGTGGCGGAGCTTCTGAGTGAGGGACGACGGCACGGACTCGGCTGGTTCGCGATGGTGTGGCGGCGTAGGAGTGGTGCGGCGGCTGGATGGCGGTATGGCGAACGCGGCCCGACAACGACCGTCGCAGATTGACACCTCGTGGCTGGAGGAGTGGCTTCTGCGAGCTCGCTAACCGGAGGTGACGGGCTCGTCTCTCTGGTTCTGGCGCGGGTTCGACGTCAGGTTTGCTGGTGCAGCGTTGTGACGTGGCTCGCGGCTTGTCTCCGGACGGCTGGGCTGCTGGTGGCAGGTCGCGAACGACAGTGAGTCCGAGCTCGCACGAATCTGGTGGACAGCTTGCGATGGCGCGGAGCTTGCAACGCAACTTCTGGTTCGACGGCGCACGGATCTGGCTGGACGGGGTCACATTCGAGCGGCGATCTGGTTGGAGGCGCGGATTGAGTGGCACGGTGGTGTCGACCGTGTCTTCGCTATTTTTTTTTTTTTGTTAGAGGTTGAAGATAGGTGGATTTATGGTGGTTATGGGTGTTGGGTTGATGAAGGTTGATGGGTTGAAGGTTGGAGATGAGGGTGGTTTGCGGTGAGAATGATGAATAGTGAAATAAGAAGTTGGAGAAGGTGATGAATAGTAAAAATGGGAAGTTGGAAGAAGATGATGAATAGTAAATCCCCCAAAAAGTGTTGAGGGTTAGTCTATTAGTAACAAAAGTACTCTGAAAAAATGAAGAAAACCCCTCTGCCTGTTTATCTCCAAAATATCAGCCCTCTATGTTCTCGTAGGAAAAGAAAAAGTATTGTGGCTTCCCCCCCCCCACCCCCACCCCTTGGCTGCTACTGCTTAGGGATTTATATGACAAAATTAGGGTTCAAGAGGAATATGGATTTGGGCTCAATTATAATGGGTCATGGGACAGAATAAATCTGAGTTGACTCATATTTGATGAGTCACAAATTAATTTGGGCCTAATGTATAACTTGAGAGAAAATTAGGTCATCTTTTTTTTTATTTTCTTTTTTTTTTTTTATTTTTTTTTATTTTTGTCTGGTCAAAATTAAGTGTTCACAGACACACTCTCAACTTTTTTCTTGGTAACATCTCTCTCATCACTATAAAAAAAATCTCTCTGATCTTTTTTATTTTTTATTTCTCTTTTATGTTTTATTTTTATTTGAATATTTAAAATTTAAATTCTATAATTTATTTAAGATAAAATTTAACAAATTAGAAATAAAGTAGAAGTGAATTTATATGTTTAATTTATCTTTCACATTTTAAAATCAATTTTGGGAATGACAAACTTCCCTTTTAAGGTAAAAGGACAATAAAGAAACAAGATGCCAAGAGACAATGCTTAAGAAAGAAAAATACTCAATAAAGAGACAATAAATATGCCAAGAGTCTTCCCTCGTAAGAGTGCTCAATGCTCACGAAGTAAACATCTGACGAAGAAGGAAAAATAAAAATAAAGGTTAAACAATGAGTGAGCTGAGCTCGTCACATTCCCACCCTCTACCATTGATATTTGAGAATCTAATTCTGATTTTTTTATTTATTTTTTTATAATATTTTTTATATTCTTTCTAATACTAATTATATTATCAAACATGCTTGTTTTTATTATTTTTTTATTAAATTATACACATTTAAAAATATATAAATACAGTATATATATATTTTTTATACATCCTTAGAAATGGTGTATGAGTTTTTTTTTTTCTTGAGAATCAGTCAGTGCCCCGTTAGAGTGTGTTTAGAATGTAAAAAAATAAAAATTAATTTGATTTGTAAATCAAATTTAATTAAATTTTGTGTTTAGAATGTTTAAAAACGAAATGATTTGATTTCTAAAATTTCATAGATTTCATTCATTTTGTTTTTAAATTCTATCAATTTTGATATGATTTATTAGGATTTGATTTGATTTGAAATAAATAGACTATTTTATCCTTAAGAACTATCTCTAACAACATTTCATAAGGGTTAAAATGTAAAATAATAAAATCAAATCAAATCAATTGTCATTTTAATGAATTTCAAACATAAAATTTGATTTCTAAATCAATTCAAATTATATATTTTTTTAAAAGTTTCAAACACAAGATTTGATTTTTTAAATCAAATCAAATCAATTCAATTCAAATCAAATCAAATCATTTCCTATTTTTATTCATTCCAAAGACAACCATAAGGAAGATATTATTATGATACGATATTATGAAGGTTGTGTGTGAGTGTGATGCCATTGTCTAGGGGTGATCACGGGTCCGACCCGACCCGTGAACCCGACCAACGCAAACCGACCTGATATAATATATCCGGGTCGAGTCGGGTCATCGGGTTAGTTCGGGTCGAATCCGATTAGCCCGATTTTTAATTGGTTCGGGTGACGGGTTGAGTAATTTAACTCAAAGACTTGATTACTCGAGTAACAACGTCGTTTTGAGTAATTTCTATTAAGAAATATTCATAATCCGACCAACCCGACCACCCAATCCAACCAACCCAACCAATCTGACCACCTAACCCGACCAACCAAATCACCTAAAAATAGAAAAAATAATTTTTTATTTGAAATTTAATCAACCCGATTATCCGATCCTAATCAACTTGATTACCATCGAGTCGGGTCAGATTATCAAAAAAATTTCTCTAAAACCGATCCGAATTGACCTAATTTTGTTTAATCGATTTGAACATTTCTTCTTCTCAAATTCGTCCCAACCCCAACCTCACTCGTGTGCACTCCTATCAGTGTCATGTCAAAGTCACCCGTCATGCCAACGCTCCACTCTAGTATCAAACCCAATCGAACTCGATGGCTTACAATAAATAAGATAGAGTCCCCCACACCCAAAAAATGGCATCATCCATTGTTGCACCTTTGGCCGCAACTTCTACTTCATTTCTTGCTTCCTCCTCCTCCTCCTTCTCTTCTCTCTTTCTCACCACACTCAGGTCAACGTCACCCTTTCGTCTTTCTTTCTCTGCTTTCCCTCTGCGTCTTCGCCATTCAACACGCAAGCTCATGGCTCACACTCTCGCTCGTGCCACTCTCGGCCTCACTCACGCTGCCAACACCGAAACCCCCAAGGTCCCTTACAATCCCTCTCTTCTATTACTTCGTTTTCTGGATTCTTCTATTGCCATTTGAATTAACACTGACTGACATGTCTACTTTCTGTTTGTTAAAATTCTTATAAAACTGGAAGATCTCTTTTGCGGCGAAGGAGGTTGACGTGACCGAATGGAAAGGAGACATACTCGCGGTTGGCGTTACGGAGAAGGACTTAGCGAGAAACGCTGAATCGAAATTTGAGAACGCGATTTTGAACGAGCTTGACTCCAAGTTAGGTGGTTTATTAGCGGAAGCTTCTTCGGAAGAGGATTTTACTGGGAAAATTGGCCAGTCGACGGTTCTCAGAGTTGCGGCGGGACTTGGATCCAAGAGGATTGGATTGATTGGGCTCGGACAATCGGCTTCGAATGCCGCGGCTTTTAAGGCCTTTGGTGAGGCCGTCGCGGCCGCCGCAAAGTCTGCTCAGGCGACCGATGCTGCCGTCGTTCTTACCTCTTCTGAAGGACTATCGTCAGAATCGAAGCTTAACACCGCGTCTGCAATCGCGTCTGGTATTTGTTTTAGGAAAAAATATTCTTGCACACAAACAAAATTTTTTTACACCAGTTAATCATGTGTTAAAAATTGGTTAATAAAGTATATCGATTTGGTTAATGGACTGATAACATGTTTTCAAAAAGTCGGTGATGCTGTTAACCAATTTTTAACACATCGGGTAATCGTCTGCAATTTTCAGTGTGCAAATAGTAGCACTGATAGTTTTACAACCCCATATACCTGCGTCACTTTTTAACATTATTTTTTACGCTTTGATTAATGATGTACAAATTTGTGGTTAATCATGTGTATTGGTTGGTTAATGAATAAATTTAAGCTTTAATCTTAAACTATAGATTTACTCATTAACCAATTGATACACGTGAACTATAGATTTACTCATTAACCAATTGATACACGTGATTAACCACGAATTTGTATATCATTAACGAAGTATAGAAAATGATATTGAAAAGTGATGTCTCATACTTTTATCAGTTCTTATATATGCACACCAAAATTTTTACAAATTAATTTTTACAAATTTTTGGTGAATAATGTACACCATTTTGATGTACAAATTTTTAGTCCATTAACCAAAATTTTGTACATCACTTGTACAAATAACACTTTTGTTGTTTTATTATATATATATATATATATATATATATATATATATATATATACTTTTAATGAAATCACCTCAACCATTAGATGAAAGTAGATCTAATGGTTAAAATGAGTGTAAGAAAGTCAAAAAAAGACTTACACCTGTGATATATTATAGGCGAAGCTTGTGATGTTTATAAGTTACGATTGAGGATTTGACGTGTGTGCTTGAACTGTGCTAGGGGCTGTGCTGGGAACATTTGAGGATAATAGGTACAAGTCAGAGTCAAAGAAACCAGCGCTTAGATCAGTTGACATTATTGGTCTTGGAACAGGACCTGAATTGGAGAAGAAACTTAAGTATGCAGGAGATGTTTCTTCTGGAGTCGTTTTTGGAAGAGAGCTTGTAAATTCTCCAGCTAATGTGCTCACACCAGGTTCATACGAAACTTTAAATTTTGTTTATATATGATAATATCATAATAATGATATATATTGTTCCTTTAAATTGTGTTTATATATGATAATAAAGATATATAGTGTTCCTAGGTTAAGTTCGTTGGTTTATTGCCTTAATAGATCTGGGTTATACTTATACAGTTATACATTTCTGAGAATTTTATCTGTCCTTGATGAATCGTTCACCTCAGGGGTATTGGCAGAAGAGGCATCTAAGATTGCTTCAACATATAGTGATGTTTTTACTGCCAAAATATTAGATGCTGAGCAGTGTAAGGAATTGAAAATGGGCTCCTATCTGGGTGTTACTGCAGCCTCGGCAAATCCTCCTCATTTTATCCATCTGGTTTATAAACCACCAAGTGGACCTGTCAATGTCAAGTTGGCGTTAGTTGGAAAAGGTTTGACTTTTGACAGGTAATTAACTTAACTATGCCACTTTCTATTTTAGCTAAAACTCAAAAATATAGTGATCAATATGAAGTGATATTTTGGCTGGTGTGTTATCCATGGTGTTGATTTTGAGATTATAACTTTTATTGGTTATGCAGTTGAAAAATTGATGAATTTGTTGGTAGATATCGTTCATATAAGTTCCTAAGTAGATTGCTTCATTGTCTTCTTTCTATACAAATTGCCATCATGATATATAATGTATATTCTGTTTTTTATATACTGTTGTGAAACTTTGCCAGTTCAGGAATGTTTTTTCATTGGGGAAATAGCACATACACACTGTGATCTATTATCTCCATTGCATTTCTCCTCCTGAATTATCAATTAGCAATATAGCATATTCTGCCCTAATCTATCATGAATCATCCCATTACCAATAGTCCCCTGATGTTATAATTGCACATAAAATGGTTGCTCTTCTCCTTGTGTAAAAGGAAAAGAACTTATCCCCTTTATCATCCTTAATTTGGGAGTTATTGTCAAGGCAAAATTTGTAATTCTAATTGCTTTTCCAGTCTAAAGAGTCATATGAGGTCATGTGATGGTTGTTTCCATTACAATTTATTTTTACGGGCAATTTGACGGGTTGGGGGCTATCAGTAATAGGATGATGGAGCAAGGTGGAATGTGCTGAATTTGGTAGTTTAGGAGGCAAGTTCTATCGGAGTGATAGATCAGGGTGGATAAGTGCAATTTATCCTTTTTCTTTTGTTGTTTTGATATAATTTAGCAGCTTATAATTTTCTTTTGTTCTGATATTTGTATTATTTTATTTGCATGTTATTAGTGGTGGCTACAACATCAAGACAGGACCTGGCTGTTTGATTGAACTCATGAAATTTGATATGGGTGGTTCTGCTGCAGTTTTTGGAGCAGCAAAAGCTCTTGGTCAAATCAAACCTCTTGGAGTGGAGGTCAGACATTTATGTTATTGTTCATGGCTTTTTCCTTTTCAAAGAATAACATTTGAAATGATTGATTTGCGCATAACTTCTGTTATCCTTCTAACTTTCAAAGTTATGTTAAAAGCCTTTGCTTAGGGGCTAGTTGGTGGTGGGTTCATACATATAAGAACGAGAGGAAATTTTTCTCTTATTTTAAATGTTTCATAGTTGATCTATTGAATTTGAATTGGGTGGCTACTTTCCTTTGGAATAATTTGTTTGGAGTTCTTGGATCAGTTTCTCTTGACGCCTTTTAAAGGTTTTGGTAAGAAAATGGATGCCAAAATTTTGTGGTAGAGAGTAGTAAGTAGTTTATGCAGTTTTTTTGTATTTGGTTGCAGTGGAATGCCTGTGTTGTCTACGGCTTCTCTTTACCCCTGCATATGTTATGGGATAGGATTGTGCTTATAGCTTCTCTTTGTTGTTCTAGGGGGGGGGGGGGTTCTCTGTTTCTGATTTGCAATAAGATTGGTTTATTGCAGTTTTGAGACTCCCTCTCTCTCTCGGAAGATATCTTATCCTTCTCATACTTGTGCCTCTTCTCTGTTCTCCCTAATATAATTTCTTCTTTTGACCCAAGAAAAAAGCATTTTATATCCAAGTTTTAAAGTCCTGTATGTGCAGGTTCATTTTGTAGTTGCAGCTTGTGAGAACATGATAAGTGGAACAGGTATGAGGCCTGGAGACATTGTCACAGCTTCAAATGGAAAGACTATAGAGGTGAGGATTTATTTGGTTCATGATTTTTAATTTGTACATGTAACTTCAACTTGTTGTATATGGTATTGACACAGTACTGGGTGGATTTTGATTCTTTTTTAACCATTAATGTGCAATCTTTTCATTTTTTGTATGAAAACATGATATGGTCCAAGTTGTTTCTTATATTGAGTCTTAATCTTGTTTTATGGTTAAGTGTATGGAAAATGAACAAGCAGTTAGTGGGAGTGGAGAGAATAAAGAGGGGGCAGCAAGGAGCATTTACAGCTCAGGAGTGGAGAAAATAAAGAGGGGCAGCACTTAGCATTTACCTAAGAGGGTTATGACAAATGGATAGGCAGTTAGTAGAGAAAATAAATAGGGAAGTGGAGGAGGGGAGAAGGCTTCAAGTCATTGAGTAAGGAACTGGGGGCTTTTGGGCAAGGGAGGAAGCAGAACCTCAAAGTTCTGCATTTTCTCTCCTCTTTCCAATTCAATTACTTTCCATTACTGTACTTGTATATTCTGGGTTGGGTTCCCAGTTTTTTTGTAATAAAAAAGGTGATTCCTATCAATATATAATAATTAAACTTCAATTTATGGATTTTCCAGTCATACCCTTAAAATAATTGTTTCATAATTTCATACTGACATGTACTTGAAATAAATCTTTAAAATTAAGTTTTAGATGTAATTATGAATCATGATCCAATTTCATTAGATTATGATGTTGGTCATATGGTGGTCTGCACTGCTTGTTGAGACTTGGTGTATCTCACATATCTTTCCATATTAATTGGTCCAAATTGCACTGTCAGTGTGCAGGGTTTATTATGTTGAAAATACCAAGAGATATTTCAGTTGTTTTTATTTTTTTATTTTTTTATATTGACTCAAGATATTTCAGTTGTTTTTATTTTTTGAAATTGTCTCAAGATATTTTATGTTTTTTTGTCAAACTTTTGGAATGGTTCTTAGTGTATAACTGCAAAGTCACACTAATACATAAATACATTTTATTCAACTGAAAGTCGATGTATTCAAGTTTTGGCCTCTGAGATCTATATAATGGCAGAAGTATAATACTTGGCCTTGTTTATTTGTTAGGTATAAAATATGACATTGGCTCAACCTCTTGTGTGTAGGTTAACAACACAGATGCTGAGGGTAGGCTTACCTTGGCAGATGCTCTGGTGTATGCTTGTAACCAAGGTGTTGAAAAGGTATTCAACTATGCATCTGAATCTTTCTAATACAACAACAACAATAACAATCAAAGCCTTTTCCCACTACGTGGGGTCGGCTACGTGACTAATATTCCCATAAATTATAACAGATTGTCTTAACATTTAATATTGCATGTTTGATAGATCTGGTCATTAATTATTTCATTTCTAATAAGATTTAGAGAAAATGTTAGAATCATTCCAAATTGTCCTGCTGAACTGAAATTCAATTATTTGATTAATATATAGCAATTTCATTGTTAAAATACCTGTGGAGTTCTAGTTCAGTTCTGTATAAAAAGATTTGCAGAACAAGTACTGACTTTGGGATTTTTATGTTCACAAACATCTAGTGCCTCTGTCATCATTGTATTTTGGATTTTGTAATCGTTTTAAACAAACTTAAAACTTGTTAGGTGTATGGTTTGGTTTTAGAACACTGCTAACAGGTTGATCAACTGTTCTTCAGATAGTTGACCTGGCAACGTTAACTGGGGCCTGTATAGTTGCTCTTGGACCTTCAATTGCAGGTAATTATAAACTTAAAAATTGTAGTATTATGTATGGATTTTGAATGACCATGTACCAATATTTTTTTTGTGAAAGTTAAAAAAAAAAGGCCCAATATATAATTGGCATTTGGCACTGAAAAATTGTAATGTTTTGGCAAAAGAGAAGAGATAAGCTCTGGGAGAGGCAGGACCTGAAAGAGACATATCTGTGAAAGTCTCCACATGGTGGCTTTTCAACGATTGGCACTTACATTCTCATTAATTGCTGAACTCGTGCAATTATTTATTTGTTATCAACAGATTACTAACACTGACTATTGTTTTTAAAGGTGTGTTTACACCCAGTGATGACCTGGCAAAAGAAATTTTTTATGCTTCTGAAGTGAGTGGGGAGAAACTATGGAGGATGCCATTGGAAGAAAGTTACTGGGAGTCAATGAAATCAGGAGTAGCTGATATGGTGAACACTGGTGGTCGACAAGGTGGTGCTATTACTGCTGCTCTTTTCTTAAAGCAGGTATATGCTTAATAAATCATTTTATTGTTTTAGCTTTTCTCCTTAATTTAATGGTCTGTTGCTACCAAGGAGTGGTAATAATATCTGAATGCCATACCCCTTTTCTACAAATGATTGTGTGCCACTGCTACTCGTTAGTAGCAGTGTTGCTCATGAAGTGGGTTGGATGGTATGCGAACTACTTGATTTGGAGTGAAAAATTCATGTAGAAAGTATTTTTTACGGAACTTATTGGGAGGAGAAACAGCTGCTTTGTAAATGCAGACAATGTGTGCTTCTTAGTTGCCTGGCTTCTAGATGTAGTCTTGCACATGTATGTTAGGGTTGTCTAAAACAATTGTGCTTTTGCAGTTTGTTGATGAAAAGGTTCAATGGATGCATATTGACTTGGCTGGTCCAGTGTGGGATGAGAAGAAGAAATCTGCAACAGGATTTGGTGTTGCTACTTTAGTTGAATGGGTTTTGAGAAACGCTTCTTAGATGCAAACTGAAAGCATGAAATCTTGTTACATCACAAGTGAATCATAGAGGATGAGATAAATGCATCTCGTGGTGTTTCTGGTTGGATGAGGTCAGTTATATGAATAAGTTATCTGAAGGGATAGAAAAGGTGGTGCCCTGAGGCATAATTTTTAGACATATTTCAGCATATTCAAACTTCTTTAAACGGTTAAATTAGCCTCTCGTAGTCTGTTTTGTTAATATTTTTTGCTTTGGTGATTCTAATTCTAGTGTCCAGTGTAAAATTGTAGCCCTATTCTCGTGATTCTGGTATATGTTTAGAAGCATTACTTGGAAGCTGGGCCAATTGTCAGAGTCTTGGCTCTTGACCAATGACCTAATGGAAGGGAAATTCTTGCACTGAATATTTGGTCTATTGAATTGACCAAACAGTTACAGCCCTACATTTGACTCATGTCTGGGCTGCAATTTCATCCATGTTTGGTCCATATGAACCGAGTCCGCAGGTGTTAATAGCAAGCTATAGTGACCGGTAATAATGTGTTTAGAGATGTGCTATTTTCAGTGCTATCTGTGCTTTATGTGCTACACCATGAGTTTGGCATGGTAATAATATTTATAGATTGGCATGGCAGCACTAAGGGCAAAACACAGTCCAAGTTTTTCGAAACTCCCTTAACTACGTTCGTTGCCACTGCCTGGCTGAATTGGTGGCCTCTAATGTCACCGTTAGCTTCTAGTTCTTCTGGTGGAGCTTATGTGTCCTCCGATTAGTTGAAATAAACATAACGCGTTATTTTCTCTTTCCCCTTGCTTTTTTGCTTCTTGCTTCTTGCTTCTTGCTTCTTGCTTCTTGCTTGCTCACCCTCCTTTTTTTGTTCTATCAAATCCCTTGCTCTCCCTTTATTCTCTTTTCTTTGTACTATTTATATGTTTGCTTAGTTAAAGAAAATTATTTGTTCTATCATGGATTACAGGCCCGTTTACATACGGCTCAAAAGAGCTTTTCACAGCTTGTCTACTAATGTAAGGCCTTTTGTTATCTGAAAGTGGTGTTTGTTTGGGGCTTAACCCATGAGCTTCTCGCTTCTGAAGAAGTTATAAAGATAGGTTATGCAGAAGTCGACTGATGGAGCTTTTGGGCCAGTTTGGATAAATAGCTCAAATAAGCGTTTATGCGAGAAGACCTTATGGGTAAAATGCCTTGTGTCATGCATTTGGATGCATAATCGCATGGATAGCTTTTGACATCAGACCTTTTACCATAAGGTTTTCTTGTATAAGTGTTTGTTTAAGTTGTTTATTCAAATTTGACCAAAATCTCCATCAGGTAGCTTTTGCATAGCTTTAGAATCTAGAAGCTTATAAAAAAGCCTAAACAACACGTCTTTTAGACAACAAAAGCCTTGCATTAGTAGATCAGGTCTTCTTGGATAAGTCTTTGTTTAAGTTGTTTATCCAAATTGGACCAAAATCTCTAGATAGCTTTGGCATGGCTTTAGAATCTAGAAGCTTATAAAAAAAAGCCCACACAACACGTCTTGTAGATAACAAAAGTCCTTACATTAGTAGACAAACTATAAAATGCTCTTTTGGGCTGCATTCAAACGGACCTATGTCTAGCTGTTGGGTTTAGTTCTTGTATTATCCATTTGTTGTGTTGTTTGCATGCTAAGCTTTGCTGCGTGACATTGGGTGAAGTTAGGGATGATCACAGGTTAGTTTGGTTTGGGTTTAATTGAAAATAAAATCCAAATCAATCTATCTTAGTCGGGTTGGGTTAAATCCGTTTTGTGAAATATTTTTCTACCAACTCGAACGGATTGGGTCATCAGGTTTAGTCTTTAAAAAATAATAATAATTGAATATCGTTTGTTTAACCTAATTTCGCTCTTCGACTCACTCAGAAAAACGCTGCCACCGCAACCTGGGTATTTTCTTCGCCCTCTGCCTCCTTCAGTCCTTCACTACAATAGTGAATTCTAGTATGTATTTAAAAGTGTTGTTGGTGGCGTAGTTGATTAAGACGGCCCCCTCTTTCGATAGACATTAACCAAGGTGTTGCATAGATAAAGAACTTGAGCAGGTTTTCGTTGGAGACACATTTTCCTCACCGCTAACATTCTTAATAACACCTCTGCCTCTCTATTTCGAAGAAGAAAACCCATCAAGTGGGTCTAAATGAAACTACCCAGATTTGCATATTTTTATTGAAGCCATGGTCGAAGCCTTCGGCCTTACTTTCACTTAGGCTGTTAAAATGGGTTAAAGTCATCAAGCCAATGCATTTGATCGCCTAAATTATGAGTCGACTCCTTATTTTAATAACCTAATTAAAAGCGAGTACTTTGACTCAGCTCATTTATCTCATGAGCAATGTTTCTAAAAACCGATTCAACCGGTCTTTGTGGATTGTACACTCTACATGTTTCAACTGGCTAAACTACAAAAAATTGGTCAAAACTTGTCAACAAAAAAACCAGTTTTAATCAAACTGGCAGGTTTTTAATTATTAAGTTTTAACTAATTTTTTTTTAAAAAAAGAAAAAAATGGTGAAATTTATATAGCTATGACTTAAAGGATAGTATAGGAGATGAGAAGACTATAGTCATATGCCTATGTTATATATAAGGGGGAGAGGTGCACTTTGCACCTCCTTGCTCAAGCTCAAATAATGTAGGATTATTTTTTATAAGAAGAGAGGAGCTTCTCCCTCAATACTCTAACAAATGTGAGACTTTGTTACCATCCAACATTTCATTTTTTAAAGCATTTACATTTATTTTTTCAAACAAAGTAACATATTACTCTTCTTTTGGGAATGAAGCTAATATTGAAAGTTGAAATTTGGATCAAAACTCGATATTAGAAATTTGAACTTGACTAACTTGTTGATTAATCTCTTTATTATATATATGTATATATATAATATACAGTCTCATTATTCGTCTAACCAAAATACGTCCAACTTTATTCAACCTACTCACAATCATTTTGCATGTCGTAAGAATGTTACAATCGCATACAACATGGTTTAACATCTCTCTCATGTTAACATACAGTATAAATACGATATGCGTATACTGGTGTACATAAAACATTTCCTTATAATATAAGTGGTTCGACTATCGGTTAAATCGGTTGAACCATGAGCCACTCACCTCATCGGTTCAACAACATGGTTCAACTAGTTTAAAAAACATTTCTCATGAGTTAAATGAGTTGTGTCAACTCGTTTAATCTACCTATGTGTTTGAAATGTTTATCGTTTGAACTAGGTACTCTATATTGTCTATATTTTATATTTTATGTAAGGTTTGAGTATGAATGATTGACATTTAAAATACATAAGTTTAGATGTGAACTATGCGATGTAATTATTGATATTGATGTTTGAGTTTATTAAAAGATAAACATAGATGATTTTTTTTTAATTTCATTTAAACAGACTACCTATTTAAGCCTATAGGTTTATGTTAAATGAGTTACGCTAGTTTTTTTTGTCAATCTCTTTAAATTTGAGAATTTTTAGTTCAATCCATATAACCTACAAGTTAAAATAGGTCAGGTTTAAATGAGCTAGGCTAGCTCGTTTGACACTCTTACTTTCACTTGGCTTCTCTCATACTTCATTAGGCCAAGAGGTAGAAAGCAGATTTAATATGAAAGCATAGTGCCATTCAACTCTTCTTCTTCCTCTCCATCAATTTTCACTATTCTAATCTCCAAAGCTAAAAACTCCGCCAAAGGAAGAAGCATGAATTATTGGTGCATTAGAAATTAGGTACTAGAATCATGATTAGGGCATGAATGGGTATGGACTGATATGGGTCAAGGTGAGGAAAAATGAAAGCATCTTAAAACCATCGGGTCATCGAGTAGGGGTATTGGGTTAGGTCCGATTGGATTTGACTTCATTAGACACGATGTCCTAACGTAACTTGATTTTTCCTTATTGGTTTGGGTTAGATTCTTTGAGTGATTTGGTCAAATTGATTCGTTGATCATTCGTAGGTAAATTTTTCAGCAAATCAGTCCTTGAACTTTAGCTTTTTGCCTTATTTTTCTCCATGATGTGACCTAAGACATGCTTATTCTATCCATAATTTCATAATAGTATAACTTTCATTCAATTCTTAGGTTCTTTAAAGTATTTAAGGTGAGTTAGCTTAGACCCTACTTGGAAATATTGTCTTATAACCAATACTAATGTGAAAGGTTTACTTAAGTTGGACACTTGTTGAAGTAGGGGAAGAATTCTAGATAAGAACTCTACCAAGGAATAGAGAATGATTGAGAGAAGAATGAGTTAACACTGTCAATGGCTAGTTCTTCTTGTGTAACAAACTAGGAAAGAAGAAGATTCTTCTTGATAATTCTGTTTAATATTCAAATAAAAGGATCTGCCATACAAAAGCTGAGGTTTAACTTTTATAGTACAAATTAAGACCTTTTTGACTTCATGACCTTCTAACTTAAGAATTCAAAACTACAATTTTTTGAACTACAACTTCCTAAACACAACTTACTAGAAAGAAGTTACAAGAAAAAAAACTCCCAAAATGCAGTCCATGGCTCTTTCTACTAACCCAAGCCCATTAAGAGTCATTTGGCCTTACAAATAAGACACTTAAACACTTATTTAATATAAATATGACTTAAAATATTACCCTATAAATAGAAGCCACAAAAATTTACTAAATATCTTGAAATTATAAAGATAAGCTTACTTTTAATTATTATTTTTTACTGCTCTGCATCAATTCCCTCTAGGTGAAGAGAAATTCCGCTTTGACGAGAAAACTTTGATTTATTGGTCATAAATAGTAGGGCAATCCTCTTGAGCTCTTCCTTCGAAACCCAAGTGATATTAGTTGCAGACTTCCTTAACCATTTAATAAGGAATTTTCGATATTGATTTCCCCTTTGTGAACATGCTTCCTTCATATCAAGAACTTCCTCAATTACTTTTCTAGGCCTTTTCAAAATCTATTTTGTTCATTGTTTATCTATTGATAGTCCATGTCATTATCAAAGCTATGAAATTCATATAAATCAGCAACATTAAAGATAGCTCTATAAGCATTAGGGCTTACTTTCTTTAGTTGCATGGCCCAATTTTCCATGAAGCTAGCTTATGGTATGCACCTTTTGGAAATCTCTTCCTTTTAAGATGTACCAACACCTCTCATTCTGCAAACTCCTTGAAACACTGATGCTGATATGCTACCTAATTTGTTAATGCTACTCCTGGAATCAAGTCTATAGTATATTATTTATTTTGCATTGGAGGTATCCTCTTTAGTAATTCTTCACTAACCATCTCAGAGTTAGCTAAAAGCTTCTTAACTTCAAGTGATAACAGAGTTTCTACTCTTTTTTTACTTTTAGTAATTCTGCTAACGACTAAAAGAGCTACTCCGCACTCCTCGCTTTCTTCTTCAAATACGTTAGCCTTGACAATATAGCTAACCTTATTATTACTAACCTTTTGACCAGTTGGTTTCCTCCTTCAAAGGATGCAATGTGAAAGTTTTTTTATTCTTTTGAAAGGTATATATGTATTGGGAATAGTAAGATGCTTCATATTCCAATCAAATAACCATGGTCCTCCTAATAAGATGTGGCAAACATCCATAGGCACAATATCACACCAAACTTCATGTGTATAATTATTACCAATTTTGACCTACTAAGCACCTTGAAGTAACAGGTATTTTGTTACCTTTTCGAAACCAAGCATCCTTGTAAGGATAGGGATGCTTCTTCGAAGGAAGCTTTCATCTTTCTACTACTTTCTTGGCAATTTTTTTTTTTGCTGCCATTATGCACATTTTTCCTCCACAGGTGACTCTAGTTCGAAATATGTTGTGCCTCCTCCAATCTTTAGTTTCCTCAATCTTTGGTGTTGTCATAATACGCCTTGCAACCAAACTATCGCCCTCCACCAGTAGTAAATCAATCTTTTCACCTTCATCAAAGTATTCATCACAAATAGGTTCTTTTTCCCTATATTCTTCATCACCCTCTAGAAAATTAACATGGTGAGGGGGTATAAAAAAAATACATGTTCATCAGAAGAAAAACAATGAATAGAAGGGTTGCTACCACTGCTAAAGTTGCTCGATCTTGTTGGTTCCTTCCATTTTTCATTCCTTTGTAATTTCCCTCACAATCTTAGAAGCAATTTTATTGGTAATAGAAGGTTGATGGTTATCTTTTGCTGCTGCCTGAATGCATGAACACTCTGTTTTCTCCTCTAATAACAAATTGTAAGCCTTTGATTAGTTTCAATATTCAGTTGATGCTTTGGCCTCAAACAAGCTACCCTCTCCTCTACTTTAAGAGCAAATTGATATGCATCTTCTAGGTTGGATATGCAAGCTTCAAGGCTAATTTCATCCTAAATAGTAGAATTTAATCCATGTAAATAGTGGGCTACCTCCTCCTCATTAGTTTCATTCAATCCAACCCTTATTGAAAGGTTGTAAAATTCTGTTGTATATTCCTCCATACCACAGTCTCATGGAATCTCTTATACAACTCTATCAAGTAATAAACAGGGGGAAATTACTTTCTCAATTTTGTCTTCATTACCTCCCAAGTTTGGATCTCTGCATTGCCTTTCATGTTGTTCATCTAATCTCTTCCACCATTGGAGGGCAATTCCTTTCAGCTTCAACTTCACAAACAACACCTTCCTCTCTTTAGTCATAGGTTTCCACTAAAAATATGTTTCAAAGGAGGATTCCTAATCAAGGAAGTCTTCAGTATGCATCTTTTCATGAAAATCATCAATTTTAACACGGACTCCAGAATTCATCTCAAGAGCTCTTGCCAATTGTTCCTCAAGCCTACCACATTCGGGCTGATCATAATTTGCAGGATTATGGAAAGTGTTGACATATTCCTCATCTTCCTTAAACTTTGCAATTAGGACTTTATGATTACCCAAGCTCTCTACGCAAGTTCTTTTAATTATAAAGATAAACTCACTTTTAATTATTTTCTTTTCTACTACTCTTGCATCACTTGAACTCTTTCAAAATCTACGAACCTATAATGAGTCTAGTGGTCAAAGAGAAGGAAAGAGGTACAGGGCCAGCTAAATTTTCGGATAAGAATACTGGTTGAGTGTTGGGCAGAAACACAAAGGTCCACAGGCCTAACTGCTTGGGGAAATGGTGGATGTAAAAGAAGAATAAAAGACATGGAAAAGAAGGATATGGGTATGAAGAATTTGGACAGGATCTCACACACACTCTCTCTCGGTCTTTGTCTTCTCCTCTGGTTCTACCTTCTTCATGCTTCCTCCCTTAGACTTGTTTCTCTGTTTATTTCCCTTTGATTCTCAGTATGAAATTTATATGTACTTACATCTATTGAATGTTTCTTAATCAAATTAATAGTGCATTTTTCAATTACAAATTGCTTTGTGATTTATTCATTATATTTGACCTTATCAGCCTCATTACAGAACCATCCAATTACGCACCTCAAAATCTACATCATCATCTTCATCCTCAACAACACCTAGCACTCCCTCCCAATTCTCCATCCTTCAACATTGTTCCCTTCACAGATTCAAGGAGCTTATCTACAAGAATTGGTCAATATCATCTTCCATTTCAAGTTGTGCCTCTCTTTCTTAAACCCTAAAGATTGCTTGCTAAAAAATCCCAACATCTACAACTTCTTCATGATCTTCACCACCATTGGAAACTTCTCTAGCAAACACTTCTCCCCCTCCTAGTGCTACTCCATTTTGAACAAGTACATTGTCGTCTTCTAGCAAAAATTCCAAATCGTCTTCTTACGAATTGGTGCCTCTACTAGCAAGTCAACAAGTGCCCGCAATTTTAGTGGTGGTTATTAGTGCTTATGGTGAATGAAGATCATAACTAAGAAGCTATGAAATCATTAAATCAACACATTTGGGTTTGTGAGTGAAGCGAGGATAGGGTTTGTTGTTCATTTGTTTGTGACGAAATTGATATCACCTATATCTTTAGGGAATTAAGATGGATTTTTACTCAAAAATTACAAGTGTAAAAACTACAAATATATTTAAACATAATAAAATAGAGATATATTATTATTTTTTAGTTTAAATTTGATTTAATGTTAATGGAAATGTAAAACTATTTAGGGTCCGTTTCAATAATAAAATTAGAATTACAATTAAAAATTCTAATTTTAATTTCAATTAAGATAGAATTCCACATAATTGGAATTGATCGAAGGATGTCATCACCTACGACGTGGCTAGCACCAACAATGATAGTTGTACCAATGGTTGCTAAAGTATGCATGTGACAAAGATAATGAGCAATACAATAACAACAATAACAATTAAATCTTTTTTTATTAGGTGGGGTCGGTTACATAGATCAAACGACGTCATTGTGTCTTATTTTTATTTTATAAAATATTATTTTTAACTTTTATTTTTGGAATTGTAATTTTTAGGGTCTAAAAGTAAGAATCAAAAATTGTATAAAATAGTTATTTTTAAATTTTATGAAATTGGACTTAAAATTGAGATTCCAATTTTAATACACATACCAAACAAGATAATTGGAATTGAACCATTCCAATTCTAAGGCTCAATTTTTCTTGCGCCAAACGACACCTAAATTTATTTTTAGATAACTCACACCATATAATTAATAGAATATTTTTTTGCACTGTTATTAAATTAAGATTAAAACCTTTATTTTACTTTTTAATTATTTTTTATAACTCTACATGGCAGCAAAACTCATTATTCAGCATTATTAATTTACGTAATTAATTTTGTTGATTGGTGAATTTGTTAAAAAAAAAGTTTTATTAATGTGTGGGCATATGTTAATGAATTAAAATAACATTTATCGTTGTACATTAATTACTTAAAAAAATATTAAATACTTTTAGATTTTTAAAATATTAAATACTTCTAATTTTTATTTTTTGGTTCCTTAACATGTGTGTTTAACACTATGTTTGGATGACAGGTAATGGGGGGAACAGAAATAAGTTTTTGTGTTTGGAAGTTTTAAAATGCATAGGAACGGAACGGAACACATGAGAAATCATTTCCCCCCTCTTCCTCTCAAATGTCTAATATTTGTTCCCCCCAAAATTAAGGTGGAATGAGGGGAACACATGTTCCGTTCCATTCCGTTAATGAATCTTCCAAACAAAGAGGGAGAAAACTATGTTCTATTCCATTCCTTTCCTTTCTGATCCATCCTCACCTATTTCGTTCCGTTCCGTTCCGTTAATGAAAAAACATCCAAACACAGAGTAAAGTACATGCTAACAAAACTCATTAGAAAAATACGATGATGATTGATAAATTTATTACAAAAATATGGCGTTTGGTTTAGAACAAAGAAAAAAAATTGATGTTTCTTTAATTTTTTTTATTATGTCCTTTTCTTTTCTTTTTTTATTAATTCTTTTCAACTTTATTCAGTCAAACAAAGATCATATGAAAGAAAAAAAAACTCACATTACCCGAAGGAAATATATTGAATATGCAACACGTTACATACAATAATAACTTGGTGAGTTATCTTTTTTTTTTTTGAAAAATAAAAACAAAACAAAAATTAGGGGAGATGGTGAATTTTAATTTAGTTTGGTATATTATTTGAAAAAAAAATGTCTTTTTTTGTCCTAAACGATATAATATAACTATGCACACAGGACGTAGTGATGATGGTTTTTTTAGGTTGAATGACTATGTTATTTTTTTTTATTTTTTTTGGGGTAAATAATTAGGGTCAAGGCCTAAGAAAACAAATAGTACAATTACAACATTCCACATAGGGGTCTTGCGGGTCAGTTTGGATTGATTTTGATTAAAAAAAAGTTAATTAACTCAAACAATGTGATTTATATAGTTTAGATCAATGTTTAAAAATTGAACCAAATCGGCTAGTTGAATCGATTGGATTATAAACTGATAATGTCTCTGGTTCAAATATTTTTCAGTTCAACTATGGTTCAGTCATGGTTCCACAATAAATTTAGCCGATTGAACCAATTGAAACATGACTCGGAAGTCTCATTGGTTCAATCTCCAGTTCAGTTTTTAAAATATTAGTTTAAATTGAATTGGTTGGATTTAGACTTTGAATCAATCTAGATTGGATTGGTTTAATCGGTTTTTGATAAAAAAAATTAAACATAAAATTTTGTTAGTTAAAAGTAATTCAGGCTATTTAAAAAAAAGAAACTAAATGAAATAGAAAATTAAAATTGCCCATTTAACATTTATAAAACATTTGATTGGGAATGACAAATAGAATGAGAAAAGTATGTGAAAAATTAAAATTATTATAGATAAAAGTATAAATTCAATAATAAAAAATTATATTATATAATATTAATTAGTTTGGATTGGATTAATTTTGAAAATTAAAACAAAAAACTAATATAATCCAATTGATTTTCAAAAAATTAAGTTAAAATGAACCAAATTTATTCGATTTTAATTAGATTTTAATTTTTTAATTTGATATTCGATTTGGATTGGGTTTGAGTACCCTTAATTCCACCTCTTGGAGTACGGACCCCTTAGCATCATTTAGCAATAACCCTTTTACTTCTACCAGAGGAACATCCCATATCTTTAGCCTAGGCTCCTGTGCACGGCTTAACTCATCTTGTAATAAGTCATGGTCAAAGAGACGGAAAGAGGTGGGCCAACTAAATTGTTGGATAAGAATACGAGTTGGGTGTTGGGCAGAAACACAAAGGCCCATAGGCCTAACTATTTGGGGAAATGGTGGATGTAGAAGAACGATAAAAGGCATGAGGAAGAGGGATATGGGAGTGAATAATTTGGACAGGATCTCTTTCTCTCTCTCTCTCTCTCTCTCTCGACCTTTCTCTTCTCCCTCTGGTTATACCTTCTTCCTCCTTCCTCCCTTAGACTTGGTTCTTTGTTGATTTCCCTTGATTCTCAGTATGGAATTTACATGTACTTACATCTACTGAATATTTCTTAATTAGAATAATAGTGCATTTTCCAATTATAAATTGCTTTGCGAGACAAATTGCTTTGCGAATCTGTTCATTATATTTGATCTTATCAGCCTCATTACATTGGTGCTTTCATTGATTTCACATGGCTAAAGAATTTACATCGGAGGATCTTGACGAATTAGAAGCTCAAATCAAACGTCTCTCTCAACTTATGGATCGCCAATATGCTCAGGAGATGGCTCGCAATGATTGGGACATGGCTCGCTTTGATCGGATAGATCAAGCCTTAGCTAAGCTCTCTACAGCCATGGGAATCTTAACTAGAAAAATGGACCAAGTTTATAACTAGATCTCAGCCTGTAGGAAGAACTCAAGTATGGAGGTTGTTACTAACAGTGTTGAGCGCATAGTTCCATCCTAACCTCTTGCTACAGAGATTCAACCAACATTACCAATTGCAGAGCAACATGACGATCTCATCGACAAGTACCTGGATCTACCAAATAAGGTGAAAGAGACAATTTCCAAATCTACGGAGTCCCTAACCAATCATAGATCGACAGTAGTTGGTTCTCCTCTTTTGCTTTACATCCAACAACAATCTTCTTACCAGTTTGTTGTTGAAAATAAGCAGGGTGTGGAGTGGAAATATCCTAGTAATTTTGTTTTTAAAACCTTAGGGTTATATTCTTCCATTGTTGCAAACTCAGCAGTGATAACCACTTTGGAACCCTTCTCGACAATTCTGGGTGGATTTGATGTTAATAAGAAGCATATGAAGAATGGTTTTCAATTCAAAGACCCTAATCATGACGAAATCGTGGATCACACTGGTATATTCCCATAGTTATGGGGTTGCAGGCTCCTTCCATTAATGTGGAAGGGAAATTTTGGTTGTTACTGAAGGAATTTCAAAATCCAAGTGCATGGGACCCCGGCGAAAATCATGATCCCCATGGAAAGCACATACAAGATCAAGATAGTAAGCTAATAGCCACAGAATCAAATCTATTCAAATTGGAACTAAATGATCAAATCTACAGAGAAATTGGTGTGGAATTACTGTTGATTACCATGAGCCTTATGCCAATAGATACTTTGGATGGAAATTGGACAAGGAAATTGTTGTTATCCATCCCATGTTCTATTACTTACAGGGCTTTACCTCAATAAAAAGCAGATTGCAAGGAAGCAAGGGGTGTATGTGCAAGTGTTGAATTTGGTGACTTAGACTGTGAATATGGACCACGTGCACAAGCAATAACAACAATAGTAAAGGTTCAAGATGGTAGTACTTCAAATCCCTCTTTTGATTAATCAATAAAATATAGACTGCAACTAGACTCAAATTCTTTTGGAAAACTCTTAGTTAAGATTACTCTTGCAGCATATCTCATTATAAGTTACTCGGCTATAAAGATAATTACAGGCCTAACAAATAATATTATTCTCTATGTTTATTTGTCAAAGAAATATTTACTCGGGTCTAAGTATGGTAGAAAGCATCGAATGCATTTGGATTGTGCACCACTACTTGACATGCTTGGCCAAAATCCTCTTGTTTCTTCAATTGTGAATTTATTGTTTTATAAACTGTAACTCATATATGTAGCTAGAGAAGGTTGAATTGGTGTTTTTCTTCCTAGTTACAGAGGTCTCCTTCATGCTTAAGTTCCCTATCTAGAAATCAATTCAATCTTTTTGATTTGTTGCACTATTGTTATTGTTGGATCTGAATATCAATGTGAGAGTAAGAATGTGTATAGGACTGATGTGGTGATAGACATGTCTATTATAACTTTGCTTGTAAGTCAGAAGGTGTTATTAGGGTGCTGCCATTGGATTATTGCCCTCAACCACTTTGAAAAGTCATTGATTATAAAATGCACTAATACATGTGGGTATGTGCCATCAATTTTATAGTTAATATTACAGCACCATTCCTATTTCATGAGAGTTTATGTATTTCTTGTAAATGTTATTTTTGATGAAGATATGGTGGAGTATACTGATGCACTTGTGCTTATTAGTCACATTTTCCATGATTACTGCCTTGTTGAGTATTCACTTCTTCTTCAGATAGAAAATATCATCATTGTGGTCAAGGCCACTGCTTTACTTTTGTTTTTCTTAAATGCTTTTTTAGCAATTTTGGTAATTGATTCAATGATGATTGATCATATTGTATTTCAAGCTTGCTATATGCCTTCTAAGAAAATGAAGACAAGAGGAAAGCATTATAATAAACAACTGCAAGAACAAATTCAAGTAAGAACTCTAGATATGCAACCAATGACACTATGGTTTGCTATTCCTCCACTATTGCTAGAACCACCGAATTCAATCCACCACATGATGCCACTGCATGTTGTTGCAACAAATGGTGATGTACATAGTGGATCCCAAAAAGGACACCTACATATATTTTGTAATGAGAGAATGATAAGAGATGATAGATTGGTGGACTATCCACTTATTTTCAAGTAAAAGCTTGTCATCATGGTGCAGCTTGATCAAATGGAGAATGCTTCCATTACTACATTGAGATTAGGTGCAATTATAGTATTTTGCATTATTGTACTTGGTCTTTTGACCCTTTACAATGACATCAACCTATTCAAGATTAACTATGGCATTGGCTAGGAAAAGCTTTCGGAAGCCATCGTTGCTTATAATATTGGTGGGTTTTATTTGGATTGTTTTGGCATATTTGGTACTGGTAACTTTATAAAGGTTATGGATATGGTTGATAATGTTAGGTGTGCGGTGTCTTTTATTATGTTAATAGGCAAGTGGTTTTCACAACTATTAGATGCCTTGGTACTTATTAGACTAAACTTGAAGACTGTCAAACAAAATTTTTGGTGGACTTTCATCTATAATCAAATGGCAGTTGGAGTGTTCTCTGCCATGAATGGGACTATGATAATTGCATCTATTAGAGGGGCTATCACAAGGTTGAGTTCCATTGGGATTGCTACTTTTTTTTTGCTTCATTAAAGGAAACTCCTATTGTTGTTGTCCTAAAGAAACACTATATTACCTATGACCTTAAGGACAGGGTCAATTTTAATGAGGGAGGTAATGTAATAAGTCTAGTGGTCAAAGAGAAAGAAAGAGGTGCAGGGCCAACTAAATTATTGTATAAGAATACGAGCTTGGTGTTGGGCAAAAACACAAAGACCCATAAGCCTAACTATATGAGGAAATGATGGATGTATAAGAAGGATAAAAGGCATGAGGAAGAGGGATATGGGGGTGAAGAATTTGGACAAGATCTCACACACTTTCTCGGCCTTTCTCTTCTCCCTCTGGTTCTACCTTCTTCCTCCCTTAGACTTGAATCTCTATTGATTTCTCTTGATTCTCAGTATGAAATTTACATGTACTTACATCTATTGAATATTTCCTAATCAAAATAATAGTGCATTTTTCAATTACAAATTGCTCTATGAATTTGTTCATTATATTTGATCTTATCAGCCTCATTACACATCTATTTTGTCAACACATGTGTTCCCCTCCTTCAAGTGCATGACTCACCCTTACGACTCGTCCTCTTTTATCATCCTTTATCATGTGTCTCGACTGTTTCACTAGTAACCTTCCAGCTTTACTACAATCTTTTATATCTTTGTAGCTGCACCACCACTTGAGAGTCCATTTCCAACCAAATCATGTCATGACCCAGTCCTTTGGCTAGTTTGTGACCCTCCCAAGCTCCCCATATCTCTACAATAAAGGCATTAGAGCTGCCCAAATTATAGTTGTACCCTTTGAAGTTTGATCCACTCTCCATGACAGTTTTGAATCACTCCTCCACGCCCATAAATAATGGCGGATCTTCTTTGGTCACCCCTATTTCTTTTCTAAAAAGGTATATTTTATTTTTAAAATATAATAGTGAAATTTAAACATGTAACTTTTGATGCTAAAGGAAAAAAACTATATAACTTTAACATATTTAGTTACCTTTTAAAAGGTTTAATTTTGATGCTCACGGTATAAAAACTAAACTTAAGATTAAGCAATTTTTAAAATTTTTAAAAGTGACTTAATTTTTCTAAAATGTACACAAATGTAATAAACATATATTATTTGTCCACCCCAAAAATTTAGTTCAGGATCGTGCCATTGCCTATAGATTATCTTTTTTTATCTCAGTATGAACTTTTCTACGTTTAAGTATTGTTTTTTACATATCTTATTTTTCTTACATACATCAAATTACTTTTCTACATATCATTTTGTATAATTAATTATTTTGTACGTATTCAATAAACTTGTATTTTTGAAAAATCAAGTTGAAAGGTATGGCGTCGAGTTCATCTTCACAACCCTGCAGTATTCTTCCAGGTCCAGAGGATCCATCATTGTTGACTCAATAATAAATATATGTTTTCCAACACATTTGGAATCAAGGCCCTGATTGAAGTATGAGTGTAAGATGGGCACAAACAAAATATGCTAATAAGGTTTCTGAGCAGATAGTTCCATATGTATGACAACGGGCTTTCTTGGTGTCGCATAGTTAGCATTATGGCAAATTCATCATAATTTACTATCTGCACTATGGAGTGTTGGAAAACAAAGACTCATATGCTTCACATGCTGCACGATGAGTGCATGATTACCTTACAGGATGTTGCTATTCAGTTAGGTTTACCAATAGACGGGATCCCAATTATTGGCCGGCTAAGTGGGAGCCAATTTTGTAGAGACTTGCATATCACAATCAGAGACAGCTATAAAAGGTGGTCGACTTAAAATGAAATGGTTAGATGTATATTTCAGGGACATACAACTTCATCTACACTCAGAGTTGCATATACAATTATTTACTCGGGCTTATATTATGAGATTAATTGGTGGAGATATGTTTGTTAATCACTCTAGCACATAGATGCCTTTAAGGTATCTGTTAATGTACTCAGTAACGTACTTAGTAAATAATTAAACCTTAAGTAAAAAGTTAGGGTAAAATTTCATTACCAACATTCCATGTTGTGTGCAATCTTTGGTGATTCATCAACGCATATGCTTTGTATACCATCTCATATACTATGAATTAGGACCAAGGTTGACAGTAGAATCTGGGCCTTACACGATGAATTGGTGTCACTGATCCCATAACTAGATATAGAGGCGATATATGTCCTGGAAATATTCAGTAGATCTGCCACATAAACTAATAATTTAAGCAATCAGGCTGACAAGGCACCCTTGGATTGTGTTGCTATATACCAAACTAATGCATCACATGGTCAAGCTCACCCCATTCAACAATGTGAAAGCAAATCATGGGGATGACTGATCTCCAAATATCATTGCCCTGCTTGCAATATTGTGGTAGTGTTTGAATAATGTCCTAGGTGTATGTCTCCCACGCAATCTACACAATTAGAAAACCATGAGAAAAATATAAGTTTCATCAAATTTAGTACAACATGTAATGCATTAAAGAGGACACTTACATCATCCCACTTCATTTGGCCAAATTAAAACCTATACACCTTCAATGCATGTATACATCATGTAAAATTCACAAAGTCCTTCCATATGTTATCTCGAACACATTTAATCAAATGTTACAAACCTTAAAATAATTACATAAAACGATAAACAAACAAATGACATATTACAAACCGTGTGCCAAGGGGGTGTCAGCTACAAGTGGCAATGTATCATGTGAAGGTGTAATGGAAGGAATCTATCTCATGCCCATAGCTGGATCAAGATATATAAACTTGTGATCTCTTAGTGCTGGTAATCAATAGCTTTACATAGCTGATAATAAGCCGAAGCCATTGATCCCCAGCTATATTGATCTATCTACTCAAAATACTCCAACAATAACAGATACCTTAAAGGCATGTATACGCTAGAGTGATCAACAAACATAACTCCATCAATCAATCTCATAATATAAGTCCGGGCAAATTGTTGCAGCTACAACTTTGTGTGCAAATGAAGTTGTATGTCCCTGAAATGTTCATCTAGCCACTTCATTTTAAGTGCATGTTTGTTTCAACTTAAATTACCTTAAATTAGTTTTTTTTTGGTAAAAAAGCTATTTCAACAGTGTTCAATCATGTTTGGCAAAATCAGCTTCAGCTTTTACATGAAATTCAATGTAAAATAAAAGCTTTTTGAAGCTAATTTTTATAATGCTGAAGATTGAAGCTTATGATTCTAGCTTATAGATTATTCTTTACATTTTGATATGTAACTATCATTTTGTCCTTAATTAAATAACTTTTTTAATCATTTTATACCTATTTTAGTAATTTAATGCATAAAAGCGATTCTTTTTTATATCATCTAAACGAAATAGATTAATTTAAAATCACTTTTTAGCTAATATATCCAAACATAAAAATAAATTGATTATAATCGATTATAACAAAAAACTTTTATACAATAATCGATTATAATCGATTATTGAAATAATCAAAGTTTTCACAGTTAAACCAAACATACCCTAAGTTGACAACCTTTTATAGTTGTCTTTGGTGATGATATGCCAAATAGTCACTGCAACTAGCCTCCCGTTTATTGGTAGACTTAACTGGATAGCAACATCTTATAAGGTAATTGTGCACTCGCCCTACAACATATGAAACGTACGAGTCTTTAGTCTCCAACGCTCCTCCAATGCATATATTAAATTATAATCAATCTACCACTAGCTATGCAACATTAAGAAAGACTATTTGTTGTAAATATGAAAATATCTACTCAAAAACTCTATTAGTGTATTTTGCTTATGCCTGTCTAACAGTCAATACTCGATCAGGGTCTCGATTCCAAATGTGTTAGGAAACATATATTTGTTACTTAGTCAACAATGATGGATCCTTTAAACCTAGAAGAATACTGTGGGCTCGCGAAGATGAATTTGATACCATACCTTCAACCTAATTTTTTAAAAACACAAATTTATCAAATACTAACACAATATTAATTAATTGTATACGTAGAAAAATAATTCGGTATACAAAAAAAATTGATAGTTAAAAAATAATACTTGAACGTAAAAAAAAGTTCTTAGTGAAATAAAAAATAATTTATAAGTGTAGAAAAAATATTTATTTAATATGAATGAATAATTTTATGAGTATGATATGACATGAATGATTGTATATTGTGCTCACTAATGAAAATTAGTTCCATCGGTCTTCTACATTTATAATTAACAAAAATTATATTTAAGTTTATTGTATACCAAAATGTTATTCAAAAGAAAAATTGAAATCTTATTAGATTGCTGTTGGTAAAAAATTTGCAGTAACTTAACCATGGCAACTTCTTTTTTAATAGATTCATGCTATATGTTATATAGAATGAATCTGTTAAAAAAGAAATTGCCTTAGCTAATGTACAATATAATTTTCTCCAATAGCAGTATAATAAATATGTCAATTTCTTTTAGATCAAATTTGGTAATTGGTAAACTTAAATATAATTTTTGTTCGTTAATGAGCACAATATACAACCATTCATGTCTTATCATACACATAAAATTCTTTAGGAAAATTCTAATATGGATTCAACAAGTTTGGATTCATGAATAGACTATTGATATTTTGGTCATTGATTTATTATTAAAATAAATCAATGGTCCAGTTAAAAATTAGATTTTTACAAATTTTAATTAATAGTACTCAGATTCGCACATAAATTTAATCTTAATCATTCTTTTTTTCATACAAATAATCAGTATATATAAAAAATTTATAAATTTTAACTGATAATTTTTTTATATATGCAGATCTATTTATAAATACTGTCAAATTAAAAAAAAAAGATAGTTCATCTATAGACCCAAATATGTTGGATCCATGATAGAAGCCTTCAATTCTTTATTCATATTAAATAAATATCTTTTTCTACACCTACAAACTATTTTTTTATTTCAATATGAACTTTTTTGCATACATATTTTTTACATATCATTTCTTTATCCATATCAATTCTTCATACAATATTTAAGAAGTTACACGTATACTAACTATTACACATTAAATACCACTAAAACAACTAAATTGGCTAAAATGAACATCTAAATATATTTCAAAACTAATAAATCAGTTACAAACATATTGCAATGCTAAAATCATCATATAAACACTAAATAAACATATTTCAACATATAAATTACCTAAAATGAAATTAATAAAATAATAGACAAATTTTTACATTACTTAACCTTCAAATCAAATTAATAAATAAATTTTAACTTTTAAAATAAACATTTACCTTAAAACAAAATGCGTTGGACCATCAAGAAATATTGGTGAAATGGAGTGATGAGGGTGGGTGAAGAAAAATGAAAGTGTGTAAGGTTAAAGAGATGGAGAGATAGCATCGAGACAATGAAAGTAATGGACCTCAATGAAAGAAGAAGAGTGAAAGAAGAAGGAGATTGGCCAAAAAAATAGGGTGGAGTAGCTACAATGATAGATCTACTTGTTAAAAAATTGGGACACAGACTTTTACTCTATTTTAAATTTTTTTTATTTGATATAGGTATATATGAATAATTTTTTTTTATTTTTTTATATGTGTAATTTTTGTCTTTATATATAGATAAATTAATAAATTTATAATAATAAAAAGTAAAACTCATAATTTTATTTTTATTTTTTAATTATACTTATTTAATTTAATACTTAAATATATTCATATAATATTATTTTTTATTTTTTAATAATACTCATATAAATTTAGTATTAATATGTTTAAGTATAAAAAATTTTCATTTATTCTTTTTTATCTCTACAAACTAATAATAATAAAAAAATATTATTCACTTAAATTCACTCACATCTACTTTAATTACAAAAAATATTTATTTTTATTGTTTAAAATTTTTGAACCCATCATTGAAAAGTTGCTATTTATATAAAAAATATTAATGTTATATTTTTTTTTAGAAGTGTATTATTATATATTTTTTTTTAAAAAATATGATTGAATAAGAAAAAATAATAAAAATAATAATAAATAATATTAAATAAAATATAAAAAATATATACTATTTAATATAAGAATATAAAAATTATATTTATATAAAAGATAAAAATAAGAAGAGGTGATCAATTATAAAATGGCTGTCACGCGCCAATGCTTGGTGAAAAACGCTAGACCACGTGGCTACTTGTAATGCGTAACGTAGATTAGCATCTTTACCAGGAGCTGTTACGTGTATGCCGTACATCCTTTTTTCTTTCAAGAATAGGAAGGAGAGCCACATGGACATTAGCCTTTTATGGGGCACCGCCTTTTGGCTTGTGAAGCAGGTAAAAGTGGGGAATGACAATTTTATTCATAAGGTGTCTAATTGCGCGTAATATTTGTTACGGGGTGGCAATATATATTTAATTTTTTTTGGATATAAATATTTGTTTATATTATATTTAGTTTAAGAAATGAGATGGAGACGAGAGTAATTTTTTTCGTATTTATGAATATTTATAAATAAAATTATTAAAATATTTTTATATAAAATTTTTAAAATAAATTTATTATTATTTAAGTATTATTAAAAAAATTTAATTTTTAAATTTAATTTTATTTTTTAAATTTATTGATATTTGTGAATATCTGTAGATATTTATTTATTCACAAAGAATTAATAAACGAATACTTATATAAATATAGAGATAAAAATAGATATTATCTGCGAGGACGAAAGACAGAAGACTGCTACTTGTTTCTGTCTCGTCCCACTCCATTGTCATCTCTAAAAGCGATTGCCATGCATGCATTTTTAAAAAAAAAAATACTGGAAAGAACCGTGTGGATTAGTGCTTTCAAGCGCTAGCGTGGCTGGTAAAAGTTGTTACCATATAGCCTTGTTTTAGAAATATAGGCTGTGTTTGGTGGACAGGATAAGAAGGACCTGATAGTATTAGTTAATACTATCAGGTCTTATCAAGTGTTTGATACTTTAACCTGATAGTATAATTAAATCAGGTCTATTTTTTTTATATTATTCTAACCTGATTAGTTTATACTCCTCTCAACTCCTGATTAGACCTGATAAAAAAGGACCTGATATCACCCACATTTTCCCTTCCCACCTTGTCCTCTGTGACCCCAATATCATTCTAAGTATCTGCTCCATTGCTACTACTTTGTCTTGCTACTGCTTCATCTTACTACTGCTTCATCTTACTGCTGCTTCGTCTTGCTACTTTAGTAGTGTCGTCATCTTGTCTCCGCTATAGGTAAGCACACTTGCCAATCGTCATCTTGTACTTTCTGGTTTTTCTAGGTTTTTATGGTTTTTTGTTCTTCCTCCTTTTTTATACTTTCCTCCAATTGTCGTCGTCTTTTGCTTCTTATGGGTGTTGTGAATATTCACCCTTTCATAGTCTCACACATTTGACTAGAAAAGAATCCCTTGCAGATTTGGTAAACAAGGGATTTGTGAAATTGTTTGATTTGGGTGAAATTGCTAATTTTCATCAAACAGAGCTTTGATGAGTCAAACTTTCCTAGGAAGTAGGAATTTGTCTCTACACCGCTTGCTAATTTGGGTTTTGACATTATAAAATGCAATAATATATCAAAAGCATATTTGAAATTCCAAAGACATTGGTTGCACACACTCCTATAGAAACTTGAACCATACCATTAAAATATACTGGTATTAGAGTATTGTCAAATTCCTATATAAACAAGTAGCTAAAATTACTGAATTACATTTGATGATACCAAGCCAAACCTCGAGTAAAATAATAAGCAATGTCCCACCCAAACCTTGGCTGAAATTTTAAATTAATTAGAAGAGGACAATTAGGATTAAAATCTTGGTCTTCTGGTTGAAGAGGATCTTATATATTGTCAAAGACCAATTATACCATAAGCTTTTATGTTGGTAAGAGAAGGCTCAGGAATGGTTTTCATTAATGTCTCCAACATGTAGTAACAACAAAGATGAGAGTTAAGTGGTTTAAGGCTGGGAGCGGTATGGATTTTATTCATGGAATAGTTAGTCAATAGGACATTAATGTAAAAAGGGTTTGATCAATTAGATGGATTTCAAAGACTCACAAAATTAACATAGAAACTTAAGAGACGATTCTTTTGACTTCTTGCTCCATGTTAAGCACAATTGTAAAGCATATTTGCACCACCAACATTTGCAACCAAAAAGCCACAAAAGTTTTACACAAATTGATATCTTCCTCAATAAACTTTTGACAATGTTCTGCAAGAGAATGGAAAGATAATTTTTGCTTATGTAAACTACACAGAAAACATAAAATATATTATCAATTCATACTCTAAAAAATATAACCCTACAGAATTGAAAGACATATAAAATAGATTTGTTTGTCTTGAGCATTGTTTTTTTCCTCACAGAACGAAAACAAGTAAATGACTGCAATGAAAAAAATTCAGTAAAATAAACAGACAAGAATATGTTAGTAATGATTTAAAACTTCCATGTGAGCAAAAGTTCAGAATAGATTATGACTAAGAACTTACAGCAATATCATTATCAATTGTCTTTGGAATCCCACCCACGACCACTTGAAGACCACGTTGTTCAACTTCCTTCAATTCCCTACTCTTCAAATTCTTCTTACCAAAATAGCTTGACTAAAGCATTTAAAGAAAAGTCAGTAACCACAAGCAGCTTTGTCAAGGAACCTATAAGACAAAATGTCATGTAGTGAGAATCCATGTTAGCCTGTGCTTATGTGAAATCCTTGTAGGACTCCCTGTATCACTACTTACACAACCCTTAAAAGTTCATAAGCATACACACTTGTATATATGAAGTCATTGGTGGTCCATTTGAACTTGGATAAACTCACCCATATAGTTGTGAAATATTTATACCAATACCAAAGAAATTAAAGTAGGTGCAGAAAGACTCTGGTTGAAGTTTAGATTATTCTAATTGAATTTAAATGTTATCTTATGAATAGGTGTGAAAACGCAGTGTGTATTTATCTGTGTCTACATTTTTTTAGCTAATTTTTTTTTCAAATTCCTTTTTGATGTGTTTGATAGATTGCTTATTTATTTATTTACTGGTATTCTAGTAACATCAACCTCAGCTTTGGAAGCTCACCAAATCTGAATTACTTCTATTTTAAGTGAAGGAATCCTATTGAAAGAAAATAAAAAGGATGAATCCCATAGTATAACATGTCATTGTAGGGAATCTGGAAAGGGAAAAAATACATTGCTTTGAAAATTAAGATACAAAATAAAAATTAGTAAACTGTTCAGGAAGTCTGTGATTTATAAAACCATAAACCATTGCACTTATTATAGCCAGACCATTAGTGATCTTCATTTCAAAGATGATTGAATGTAGATGATCATAATAAAATGGTCTCACCTCTCCACCACTCCGCTCCTACACGATGTGCCCAAAGGAAAAAAGGCCTTAGCAGGTAAGGTGCGATTAATTATTGGTTAGTTCACTAGGGAAGATCAATGCATGATCAAACATTACTGAACTTTGTTAAGAATATAGGATGCATGGAAAGAAATTACTGATCAATGTAAATAAGTTATTATGATATGATATGAAAGAAATTATGATATGAAAGCCTAACTATTATTGTGTAACACATTGTAGCATTTTTTAATTTGTGTTTGATGCTTTAGGTGATGATGGATCCAACTAGGTGGTTTAGTGATCCAAAGGAGTTTTTTGAGGAAGTCACTCTGTATTTAATTTTGGAACAAGCTTTCTTGGAGATGCTTGCAGCTTGCATGATGTCCTATTTGTTTGTGTGTGCTGCTAGTCATAGGCTATATAATAGGCGTAGATTTATACCACAATCCAGGATAAGGGATAATATTAGGGAAGAGTTCTTAGGAATGTTGTTAAATGATGATGTTGCGTGTATTGAGCAATTAAGAATGAATAGGAAAACATTTCATATGCTTTGTGAGCTTTGTCGTAATGAAGGCAAGTTGAAAGAAGATGTGTTGATATCAATAGAAGAACAAATTGCAATGTTTCTTCACATCTTGGCCCATCATGCTAAGAATCGAGTTATCAAATTTAAATTTCAGCGATCCGGAGAGACTGTGAGTAGATATTTTAATCTAGTGTTAAATTCTGTTTTAAGACTACACAAATATTTACTCGAGACGCCAACTCCTATTACTGAGGATTGCACCGATGATAAGTGGAAATGGTTCAAGGTATTATTATGACTATTTTGCATCTATAGTGGTTTTATCGGTTGTTTTGTTCTATGAATTTTATTCTTGTCTTTATTGTTGATAGAATTGTCTTGGAGCATTAGATGAGACATATATTAAGGTGAATGTTCCCGAAGTTGATAAATCAAGTTATCGAACCAGGAAAGGAGAATTAACCACCAATGTGTTAGGGGTATGTTCAAGAGACATGAAATTCGTGTATGTATTGCCAGGATGGGAAGGTTCTGCTTCAGACTCTAGGGTACTGCGTGATGCTATTTCTAGGAAAAATAGCTTAAAAGTTTCAACGGGTAAAATTTTATGGTTAACTTGTTTAGTTATGCAATGTATGACATAAACTAAGATTGAATGGTATGTTTTAGTGCAATAGGTTGTTATTATCTTGTGGATGCTGGTTACACGAATGGGGAAGGTTTTCTTGCACCTTATAGAGGAACTCGTTATCATTTGAATGAATGGAGACATGGTAGCGCCGCAGCAACCCCTCAAGAAGTGTTCAATTGGAGGCATTCAGCAGCAAGAAATGTGATTGAGAGGACATTTGGCTTGTTGAAGATCCGATGGGCAATTCTTAGAAGTCCTTCTTTTTATCCCATTAAAACTCAAGTCAGAATAATTATAGCTTGTTGTCTCCTACATAATTTGATTAGGAGAGAGATGCCAACAGATCCTATGGAAGAAGAGTTGGACAATTTATCAATGCCAAATAATGAGGAGAACACGAATTACATAAGCACAATTGAGGCTAGTAATGCTTGGTCTACTTGGAGAGATGAATTAGCTAATGAGATGTATAATGAATGGGTTAGTCGTAGAACTTAGGGTCTATTTGTAATAATTTTGTTAAAATACTTCGTCTTGAGACAAAAATGTACTTGACAAATTAATTCATGTTTAGTATAAGAACAAACTAGTCTGACATTCCGTTGATGGTTTGTACTTGATATTTTATCACGTATGTCTATTATGATGCTCTTTATTTTATATTTTGTTTCTCTTTGTTGATTTGTGCTCTATTTAACTTTGGGTTTCATCTACAAATTGAACTGAAATTAGTTATTATAAGCCTCATTAAAATATTTTATAGGTATGGAACCTATAAGCACACAGGTTAAGCCTAAAAGGGAACGTAAGTCATGGGCTAAGGAGGAGGAACTTGCCTTGATTGACTGCTTAGAAGAAGTTGTGGCCAAAGGAAAAAGATGTGATGCTGGCACATTCAAGCCAGGAACCTTGAAACAAATAGAAGAAGTTTTGGCTAATAAATTTCCCAATGCTAACATTAAAGTGAAACCACATATCGAGTCAGCGTTATGAAGGCTAAAGAATGATTATCATATATTGTATGATATGATAAACAAGAGTGGGTTTGGCTGGGATGATGAGAAGAAGTGCATTCATGTGGATAGTGATGAAGTGTGGAATACTTGCATTAAGGTTTGTGTGCACCCTAATGCATAATATTGTTGTCTATAATAGATGGATTATATTGTTTAATGCATTATTTAACAATGTTTTATGTTTGTTTGTGCTTGTAGCAATTTCCAGAGGCAACAGGATATAAAGATAAGTCATTCCCCTTATATGACAAACTTGCCTATATATTTGGCAAAGATCGTGCTAATGGAAAGGCTGTTGAAGCACCGAGTGATGTAGTGGAGGATTTAGAAAAAGAGGAAACAATTGAACTAATGAAGGATAGTGATGATGATATTATGGATATCACTAACTTAATGTCTGTTAACCAAACACCCAGTGGCAACAATAAGAGCCTTAGAGATTCTTATGTTCGTTCTAGGAAGAGGTCAAGGTCTACTGACCAACTTGCTGCTAGCATCACTTCCTTTGGAAAAGATATGACTAGTGCTTTGCAAGAAACTTCAACTTTGTTAGGAGAGGTTAGGGCGAGTGTAAAAGTTGTGAAAGAATTTTATGAAGACTCTAGGAAAGTGCCTAGTGAATTACAAAAGATGAAAGAACTTACTCCTAGGGACCGTGTGATGGCTGCTCAGATTATGCAAAACACCCAACTAGTGCACTTATTTTGGGGATTTGATGAAGAACATCGACTTGAAATGATTAAGGCTTTACTTGAAAGTTAGATTCTACATAAATGATTTTTTTTGGATTGATTTTGTGATTATCAAATCAATATTTTGGAGTATATGTTTTTGGACTTCGTTGGTGTAAGTAGTTTTTAAGACAAACATAATGTTTATTTGATGACTTGTTGTGAAGTCTATCTAATATATTATTGAGATTATTATATATTTAACTTTTTATTACATGTTTAATGAGAAAATTATAATTATTGCTAAATTTTTCATGCTTGAATTATATATATATATATATATATATATAGGCAATTGTTTTTGTTTCAGCCACTTCAAATTTTTATTTCTTCATTCTTCAATTACATCAAGAATATATACATATATATTCAATTACGTTAAGTATATAAATTATCTATATATATAAAGGTTATTATTTTTATTTCAGCTACCTCAAATATATAAGTTGAAGAAATTTTATATATATATATATATATATATATATATATATATATATATATATATATATATATATATATATATATATATATATATATATATATATTCAATTAAGTCAAATATATATAAAGGTTATTATTTTTATTTCAGCCACCTCAAGTATATAAGTTGAAGAAATTTTTGTCAAGTATATAAATTACATCAAGTGCCAAGTGCCTATATATATAAAATTTCAAGTATATAAATTACATCAAGTGCCTATATATATAAATTACGTCAAGTAGGTGAAATTTTTTTTGTCAAGTATATAAATTACGTCCGTGTATATATATATATATATATATATATATATATATATATATATATATATATTATTAATAGTAACATTTTAAAAAGTTGAGTATATGAATTATTAGTCCTTTTTTTTTATTTTTATATAAAGGGTATTTTTGTTTAAATAAATATTTTTTATACTATCAGGTTATATTATATTTGACAACAAATATTTGATAGGGTAATATTATATTATCAAGTTTCTTATACAATCATACATCAAATAGTTAATTGTATAAAAATTAATCAAATCTTTTATATTATCAACTTTTATCTTATTTTTTTATACTATCAAATCTTATACTATCATGTACGTCAAACGCAGAAAGAGTTGGACTAGTGTCTTCCACATGGTGTTGTCATGTGGCCTACTATGTATGGAAAAAATGTTACTATTTTTAAAAAATACAAGAACCACGTGGATTAGTGCCATTTACAAGGCATCTGTGTTACTAAAAAAGTTATAGCTTTTGAGAAACATGACAGCCCATGTAGTGTACTATAAAGAGTCACATGAATTGGTGTCTTTGGCATTTGGAGAAATTTTTAAGTGTTTTTTGTTTTAAAAAATTATTTTATTTCATTTAATATCTATTTTAATTATATGAGTCATCATTATATTTTATTTTCATAATATTTTTAATATTATAACTAATATAACACATATTAAGAGAAATTAAATAAGAAAAGTTAGTGTTTCAAAAACATTTAAAAATTTATAAGATAACTTGATAGAAAAAAGTAAAGAAATTGATGGGTCATGCTAATGTGACGAAAGCAACCCAAACCAATTATTATTATTATTATTATTATTATTATTATTATTATTATTATTATTATTATTATTATTATTATTATTATTATTATTATTATTATTTTAACTAAAACCCATAATTAATTTTAAAGACATGTCATTTTGATGATAACTCTTATATGTTTATATTAAATAGTGTATATATTTTTTTTATATTTCATCTAATATTATTTATTATATTTTTTTTCTATTATTTTTTTTTATTTAATCACATCTTTTAAAAATAGTGTAAATAATACATACATTACTAAAAGTAATGTATGATTATCTTTTTTCTTTTGATAAGTTATATGCTAGACATGGCAAAATATGGTTACCCGAGGAGCTCAACCTTCTATAATTATATTATAAATGTTTTAGTTTAAATAAAATAAAGACTAAAATTAATAATTAATGGGTTGTTAAAATGCCGGGAGATGTAGCTTTTTTCCTTTTGATAAATTGAATCTAATTTGACTGGAGATTGCTTAATTATCCCAGAATATGTGGGTTTATACCAAGTTTGAATTGCCCTTGGTCCAACAGAGTTATAATTGATGCACCCAATTTGGATGCAAAGAGATTTATGGAAAAATTTCTCTAAAATCGATTACGCCACACCATATGTCATCCTTGGGAATTGCAGTTTGGATTTTGGTAACACATTCGATGTTGAACGCCGACAAGGGTTACCCCAATTGACGGGGTTACCCAATGTATGAGAATATTCTAAAAATTCAGCATCATGCATTGTCTCCAAATTGAGCATACGCATATAAGATTGGGGCTCATAAGCAAGAAGACAAGTGTTGTTGCCAATTGTAGATGAGGGGGTTATTAGCAACATCCTTATCAGAATTAGAACTATCATCACTAAACCTCAATTCAACCCCCATCTTCATCTTTACTAAAATTGCCTAACATATTCTCCATGAAAAGCAATTGAATAATAAGTATCAACACTCAACCTAGCATCATATGAACTCGATCTTGTAACATCTACTTGAACGCTTCTAATGGGAGAGTCTTATTGTGGCTTTGGATCTTGTTGGTATTGTGCATCTTGATGCAGATGACAGTGGCTCCAGTCGAATGATCATGTTGACTGTGTTGATAAATCATTGGTACCAACTATATTCGTAGGTCAAGTATCTTCTTCAAGATCTTCTAATTCAACATATAGCTCAATAACTCCAAGATCATATTGATAAAAAAAATATGAAACACGGTTTGAACATCATCATCATTAGCAAGTATTAAAAGTCTATACAAAATACATCCAGAGCTAATAGATATAAGATATTTATATTTAATATCCACCACCCTTTTTCTGTCTCCAACTCTAAGTTTAGAGTGAATTATTGCCCTTAATTCCTCTAATGTGATGATTTGATCAACCCGAAAGGATTTCGGGTCAGCATAGTCAAACGAGATTCCTTCATCTGTATTTAAAAAGTGTCTATTATAATACAGAAAAACTGCTACCCCTCTTTCGTTACTCATTTTGTGCAATAAAGTTGCGTATAACAACATAGTAATAATATTAGACTTATAGTAATTAAGTAAAAGTGATAACATAGCAATAAGTAAACTGTATAGTATAAAATAATTTAAAACAATTTAGTATAAAATATTTTAGCAATGGTATTATATAATGATAAAAAATATTATTATATTCCCGATTTTAGTAAATTATACATTTTTAGCAACGAAAAAAAAACCATATATTAAATAAACATTATTGAAATCACTAGAAAAAAAAAAGATATAAGTTTAAGTGAATCAAATAACTTCATGTGTTCAAGCAATATTATTAAGTGAAAATGTTATTTACCTTACTGTCAAGGTGCTTCTAGGTATCATAATAATGTTTTCTAGAAAATAAATCCTCACAGATTCATTTATTATAAGACCATTCACCCAACAAAGAAAATTATAAGGCCCGATAAATAATATCATTTGCTTCAAAGTCCATACATGCGCTTAAAATTAGATTGTCTTTTTCATCAACCAAAAGGTCACAGACGAAGAAGCATATAAAGACATGGTTTGGGGAATGAGAACATGGAAGACTTATAACTGCACAATAATACCAATAGGAAGAAGAACAGGACAACAGATTCACTTGAAAATGTGACCAAGAAGATTGAAGACAAGACCTCTTACAAATAAGACCAACTAGCTTGGTGAGATTATCAAAATGTAAGATCACTAAGTATGAGAAACCAACTACAATAGAGACCACAAAATACCATAACGAGTTTGTAAGATCAGTGAGTATGATTAATCAACTGCAACAGGTAGCACAAAATACCAGAAAGAGTTTATAAGATCACTGAGTATGAGAAACCAACTGCATTAGGGACCACAAAATACCATAATGAGTTTGTTTGCATTCAACTAGTGGTTGAAGTATTAAATAGAGAAGATTATTACATTCAAACAAAATTGCATTCAAAGAATCCTGTGCTATTGAAAGGAATCCTGCATTTATGAAGGATTGTTTCTGTAGTGCTACATTTATGCTCCATGTGAGATTCATTCCACTTTCGTTGATGAGAATAAGACAAAAAAAATGACAATTGAGAAGTAGATTTGGTTACCTATTTTTTTTAAAAAATAAAAAGTAATAAGTGGGAAGTCAGTTTGTCTCAAACTGACTTCTCACTTTTTTTTAAAAAAAATAAAATAAAGAAACGGGCAGAAAGTTGGTTTGAGCCAAACCAACTTCCCACTTGTTTGTTTGTTTTTTTAAAAGAAAAATATTGCATGATTAAATAGAATTCATGCATAGTATCGTCGCAGCAGGAAGGACGATGCCCGTGACCATGTGTGATTCATGCACAGTGAATTTTGTGATCATGAGACAGATCCCTAAACCCTATATAAGGAGGAAATCCTTTTTCGAGAGTTCACACTTCACAATTCACACTTCAAACTGCTTTCTTATTCTTAAGCATTATACTCACTTTTTCTTTGAAAATATCCAAGCTTTCTATATTAATCTTCATGGAGTCTTAAACATTGCTAAGATTACAAGATCCTCATAGATCCTCTTTCCTTAATCATGAGGTAACTATATTTTTATTTTTTATATAATTATATTAACTATTTTCATCTTCCATGTGGCGAATACACAATTACCATGGAAGATGTTGCGCTCCAACTAAGACTTCCTATGAATGAAAGACCAATAATAGGTCCTAGTTGCTTTGGTTGGAACGAGATGTGTGATGATTTGTTGGGCATGGTTCTACTTGCAAATCAAATGAAAGGTTCAATTGTTAAATTATTGTGATTAAAAACAACATTGAACAGTCTTCCAAATGCAAGTTCATAGCAAGTAGAATGCTTTTGTAGAGCGCATATTTTATAGTTGATAGGAGAAATATTAATTCTTGATAAATCAAGCAATCAGGTTCATCTAATGTATTTGCACTTATTGCGAGATTTTGAGTGTGTGTGTCTGTCAGTCGTGTGTGCGGTGTGTGCGCGCGCGCGCGTGTGTGTGTGTGTGTGTGTGTGTGTGGAGCGTATCTGGTGAGAACAATGTTTATTATAAGAGATGAGAATAGTGAATCTTGATCATTAGATCTTACATGAATGATTAAGATTATAGCATAAATGCATGTGACTTTTTTAAGTGGTCACATGACCTTTAAGTAATTTTTAATCTTAATCATTCATGTATGATTGTATGATCAAGATTTATTCCATCACTCTCTCACAATAAAAATTCTTTTCACTAGATATGCCTTATATATATATATATATGGAGTGTATCATGTTAGAGGAGTGTTTATTATGAGAGGGTGAGAGGAGTGAATCTTGACCATTGAATCTTACATGAATGGTTAAGATTAAAACATAAATGCATGTGACTTTTTTAAGTGGTCACATGACCTTTAAGTAACTTTTAATCTTGACCATCCATATATGATTGTATGGTCAAGATTCACTCGTTTTACCACCTCACAATAACCACTTCTCTCACTAGATATGTCATATATATATACACCTTTAAGTAACTTTTAATCTTGATCATTCATGTATGATTGTATGGTCAAGATTCACTCATCTCACCCTCTCACAATAACCACTCCTCTCACTAGATAACAAATATTCAAGCTTGCGTACCTGTGGATGTCTTCCGAGATGCAACTAGGTGGAATGCATGCACCGTCTTAATATGCTTCTTAATTATCGAGTGGCATCAAATAGATTGGCTCAGGTGGCAATTTGGGTTATAGTAAGGTATTCCACAGGATTTGATTATTATTGAGGACATGCATGAAATGGATATGTGGGGTAATAATGACACTAACTAGTCTAAAAAGAACACAAAATGGCTACCATATTGGAGGCAACGTCAACGATTCATCTTGGAAGGTCCAAGCATTGAGGGTGACCTATTACCAATCATGGAATATATGACTTGGTTTATCAGCAACTCACGGCCGCACTTGTGTCAACCATAAGATTTAGAGGACCCCAATAGTAGGTCATTTCTGGATAATACAAATTATGTGAATGTCTCGCAAGAATTTGATTTTCCTAGGCCAAGTTGACAATGTGCATCTCATCAAATGATAACCCAGTTGACACTCAAGGTTGAGGACAATAGCATATAATAGGATCCGCTTCAACCTTCAAGCATGTCATTTAGCCATTGTCCATTACAACAAGATGGTGGTGAATCACAGTTCATAAGTGGCCGCCACTTGTTTCTTTCCAATGGGGACAAGTTTATCAGTAACCTATTTGGTGTGAACATAGGGGTTTCAGATTCTGCTAGGGTCTGCATGCGTAATCTTTACACATTTGGCAATCCTTCAAATCTTGGGATATTAGGTGAGGGTCCTTCTAGCAGCACAAATCCATTTCTAATTATACAAGATATGGGCCTTCTAGAATTGTTCAGCCATATCAACCCATCAAGCTAAATTTTGAGGATGCAATTGAACAAGAACATGTTGTTCCAAATGTAGGTCAACAACAAAGGATAAGGACGCCATCGAGCTGCTGCACTTGCACCTACAACTTTTCAAGTAGAATGTGTCTAACCACCCCGCGCAGGGGAGACTCCATATTGTGGGATTAGGGATTGTTTGAAGAAGTAAATGTCTTATATATTATTTTTGTATAATAAATTATCATGTTTAATAAATTAATTTATTGGTGTACTAAAAAATATATCATCATTTTTTTAATTTTTGTTTTAATTAATCTTATCTAATTTGTTTAATTTAGTTTCTTAAATCTAAATATTATGTACTTTAGTTATTTTGATATAAGATGAGGTATAAAAAAGGGTTGCCAGACAAACTTATTTTAAACCAAATTTTAGTTATTTATATTATCTTAATCAAATTATAATAATGTTAAATAAAATATAAAAAAATTATTTATATTATTATGATGAAAAAATTATTTATAATAATGTTAAAAAAAAAAAAAATTAGAATGAAATTAAATTACATAAGTTTTAATATAATAAAAAAAATCATGCTGAAAAGTTGATTCTTCTTAATAACAAAAAAATTTGTTATGGTGTTAAAAACTCAATTCTTTGTAAACCGACTTCTCATCACCGTTTTTAAAAAAAAAAATTTAAATTCCTACTTTGAAAAGTCAATTTATAAGAAACCGACACAAACTAACTTTTTAACATTACCAAAATTAACGCATTTTAAGAATTAAAGTTGCAATTAGGGTATTATGAAAAATAAAATTAAAAAGAGTAATATTTTAATAAAAAGGCCCCGTCGACGTACCTTTTTTATTTTTTTTCCAAAATCTACCGAATTTCAAGGCATTCTTGGACATCTCACCTGACGTCACTTCAACTTCAGACATTAATCTCTTTAACTTAGTTAGAAGTAAGAAGTAAAATTATATAATATATATTATTGAAATATTATTTAAAGATCTAAACTTTTTAGTAATTGCGTTTATTTAATTTGGTGGATTTTGAGACACTTTTAGATTTGATTTATTTATTTAAGGTGTGTTTGAAATATTTATAAAAATTTAATTATTTTAATAATTGATTATTGATAATTTTTTTATTATAATCGATTATAATTGAATCAGTGTTATATTTGGATATATTAACTGAAACTTGATTTTAAGCTAATATATTTTATTTAGATGATATAAAAAAATAATTTTATACATTAAATTATCAAAATATATATACAATTATTAAAAAATTATTTGATTGGGGATAAAATGATATTTACATATCAAAGTATAAAGAATAATCTATAAGTTATAACATAAGCTTCAATCTTCAGTATTATGAAAAAAATATTTTATAATACATTGAATTTTGTGTAAAAGCTAAAGTTGATTTTGCCAAACATATTATAATAATGTTGAAACAACGTTTTTTCAACAAAACAAAAAAAGTTGAAAAAAACTAATCTAATCTGAACCAAACAAACCCTTAATCATTGAGTTGAGTTGGGTAGAGAAATTGTTTTCTTTCAACTTGACTTGTTCAATAGTGAGTTGAGTTAGTTCAAACTTATAAGTCCGATATGCATTTTTTTTTGTTAAAATAAATATTGATATACGAAATTAAAAATTCGTTACACAAAATATATCTTAATTAAAAATAATATATGTCCCAAATAAATTAAAAAGTCACATAACTAGTTGTATGTAAATAAAATAAATCTAAACAACCTAAATAAACTGAACAAGTTTTAGTAAGTTAACATAAGTCTGAAATAAACTAAAACAAGCTAACATATCCTAAAAGTAATAAACAACAAACCACATTAGCTAATTGAAATCAATATCATTACATATAACATAAAGATTAATATAATCATTTACTTCATTATTAATTTTCTCAATAATATACTATTTATCATCCAAGCGATTCGTTGAATTTTTATCGCAATGATATGTTAGATACTTCATGAACTTTTAATCTTTATTTTCTTGGTTACATTCTTAATGTGATCACAATGCCTACACGTAAATTTAATTCACTTTATAGAAAAGACACGAGTAAAAGTAACCTAAAATGGTCACTATGGCTAAATGCCTTTAAAAAAAAATTACTTGGGTGAGTTGGCTTTATGTGAGTAGATACTTTTCAAATATACTAACTGACACATACCTTGTAGGTTGAAATAATTTCTAATACAATCTAACTCATATTTTGTGGGTTATGTTAAGTCAAAACTTATAGATTTGTGAGTTGAACCAACCCTTCCGACACTCCTACTTTTTAGCATACATGAATTAAAAAATTAAGCTTTTAATTTTACTAGAAATATTTCAGTTTAATATATTAATTTTTTTAATTAATTAGAGAACACTAACAAGACAAAATATTAAATTTAATATATCAAAAGAGAACAAAACTTATGCTACATATGATTCATGGCTTCTTTTCATTACAACTACTATATTCTTACATTATTTTTCAACATTATTTTTATACTTAATTAATGATGTATAAATTTATAATTAATTACGTGTATTAGTTGGTTTATAACTAAATCCAAGCTTTAATCCTAAACTATAGATATACTCATTAATCAACTAATACACATAATTAATTATAAATTTATACATCATTAATTAAGTATAAAAATGATGTTGAAAAGTGATATAAGATAATTATTTCTTTTTTTATTATATTTTTCTCTCATTAAATTTAATTTCTTAAATAATAAACTTTAAAATTGAGTTTCAATAAGTATCATACTAAAGTTGAATTACTTGTTTAATAATTATTTAAATTTAAATGGAACTTAATGATTTTTAACAGTAAAAAAAGAAATGAAATCATTAACACTTGTTTTATTCAAGTGGTTTTACATTTATTTTTTTAAAATAAAAATTCGTGATCAAATCTTGTAAATAAAAAAATTAATGCTAAAAAAGCTTTACACAATTAGTTAAAATTCAGTACAATTTCTGAATAAAGGGGTTTAAAAAAAAAAAAAAAAGAATGAAATGAAAAGAGCAAGTACATAATTGGTTTGAGCATTACTATGTGTCCGGAGAGTCTCATAAGTCCAGCTTATCACGGATGGCTGGAAAAAAACAAAAAAAGAAATGGGTTCCACTTCATGTTAGGGTCCACCGAAGCATTATCCAATCATTATTAATATTCGGGTAACATCTTATTTCATTCTTTCGGACTATTAAGTTTTTTTTTATTTGGTTTTAATTATTCTTTGAGAAATTTTCTTTTCACAAACTTAAATTTTGATTGTAAGCTGTTTCAAAATAAAACAACTAAGTTTTATAAACTGTTTCATTTTAATTATAAGTTGCGTAGATTATAAACTTTAAATTTTTTTTAAAGAGTGTTTTAAAGATACTTGTTAAAGATTTAAAAAAAAAATTACATAAAAAATAATGTATTCAGTATATTAAAAATTAAAAAAATTACTTTTTTATGTAAAAAAAATTACTTTTTTATTTAAAAATTTTATTTAAAATTTCTTAATAAATATTTTTCGAACACTCGTTAAAAAACTTTTCTTTAAGCTTTTGTGTCAAGCAGTGAGTCAAAAAATAAAATTAAAAATAAAATAAAATAATCTAAATAGAAACTAAGCAGAGAAAAAAATTGGTCAAAATATATTTTTGGTTTGTATATATGATACTTATATTTAATTTTATCTTTATATTAAAAATATATTTAATTTAATCCCTATATCTATAATTATTTTAATTTAGTACTTGAGAATCAAATTTATATAAAGTATAAAAATTAAATTAAAAATGAATGTTACATGCAGGATTTAAAAATATATTTTAATTTATATATTTTTGGCTTCATATATAATATTTATTTTTAATTTGATATTTACAATTCACTGTATTATAAGCAGCAAAAATAGACTGTGAAAATCAAATTAAGAATAATTGTATATATAGGGATTAAAATGAAAATATTTTTATCTGAAAATCAAATTTAAAATTAGTGTATGAATGATGACCAAAAATAAATAAATTTGCACACTGTGCCTCCGTGCTTCTCTATTACCTGAGCTGATAGAGTAAAATACAATTGCATCACAATTCACAACCTGTCCCAAGTTTTGTTCTTTTCTAAATCATTCATTGTTATATTCAAATCGATTAACACGAACTGTAGCTAGAGAGTCCTAATTTTTTTTGTTTGAAAGAAAATGAGTGTTTCTTTGAGTGTGATGACCTTCAATCTCCATGATAAGGATCAGCAGCTAGAGAGTCCTAATTCATGGGAGAAGAGGAGGGACTTGTGTATAAGCGTTATTACCAGTTACTCACCCATCATCCTCTGTACCCAGCAAGGTTCTTCTTCTTCTTCTTTTCTTGGTACATGAACATGATACGTCTCTCTACATGCTCTTCTAATGATCTTAATTATGATATGGGTTGCTTTGTGGGCTTTTCTTTGATATTGGTTTTGGTTTTTGGATCCTTTTGGATGAAGCTGGCTTTCAATATTCAATTGATGCTTTGATTTGAAGATTTTTGCTTTGCTTGTGTACCAATGCTCATAGCTTGCTTGTTTCTTTTTTCCACACAGTTGATCTGGGTTCTTATTTTCATTATTATTAGTTTTTATTTTTTTTGACGATGACATGTTATAAGTTTTTGGTTTTATTAATTTAGTTTACTTTTCTCTGCTTTCATTTGAACCTGGATTCAGGAGTGAAAACGCAATTAGATTTTCTCCAGCAGGGCTTGCCAGGTAATTACTTTTCAAATAAGTTGTTCTTCAACTTCTGAAAGGATTAATTTATGGTGGTTCTCAAATTTACTACATGCATGGTTTGGTCACAAGCATTTTCTGTCTCAAAATTTATGTGCCATAGCCATTAAGGTGCTGTTATCTATCGTCGTTACTTAAAAACTGCTCAAATCTTAAATGTAAATTAATGCTAGCCATTAAGATATGTTTATGTGACGGCTGCATAATAGACAATTGGATTATGTCAAAATAGGGCTGTAATTCATTCAAAAACGTCAATGTGGGTTAGATAAAGTAACATTAAAACTAGAATGAGACACTATATGTGCAAATAGGGGGATGCTCTGAAAGCTGTCAAATTTGTCTTGGGAGAGGAAGTGGGAGAGCTGTCATAATGCTGGCCATTATGAGGATTTCGCTTGATATAAGATGCCAAAATGATCAAAATATCTGAAATCCCAGCTTGTTCAGATAACAATCCTGAGCACTGAGATGAGTAAGCATGAAAGTGTATTACTTGTATCAGGAAATAATTCCATGTATTTCTAGTGACTTTTCTTCTTTCCTAGTTTGTTCCCTTTAAATTGCCTCTTTTGTGCTCAAGTGGAAAAGTTTTATTTGAAGGTAACTGGCTTCCTTTGCTCATAAACATAATGTTCAAGGTTGCCTTCCATACCACTTTTGTAAACATTTTATCTGCAAGAAAAACAAGTGATGGTCTGATAAGAGTCCAAGAGAAGATATGATAAAATACCATTATTATGAAATTATGACCTCGATAAACTATTGTCTTACTATAAGGTGAAATCTAGTGACAACTGGAAACAAGCTACATTAGGAAAAAGGAATGTTCTTCACGACAATGAGACCTGGGATTTTTTTGTCTTTGCTACTTTTGTTTGGTCAAGTTGGGTTTACAAGATCAAATACAACTCAGATGGTTTTCTTAAGAGGTAACAAATGCTTGTAGTAATTTATTTTTTTAGGAGTAAAAAAGCTTGCCATTCTGATATAAAAGGAGAGAGTCTATATTATGTGAGACTTCATTTTCAATCCTGCTTACATTCAGCACAGGCCTGAGTCCCAGTTAGATATCAAGAACACTTCATGGCTACATATTTCTGTCTAGAAATAAGAGAAGAACTTCTATACAAATTTCTTTGACTGGAATGGAATGAGAAATTCCCAGTCAAACCCTTTTTCTGCTTAAAGTAACAGCTTCTGAATGGAGTACTTCTACTTTGATAAAAATACTCAGGTTATGATCAGTTTGGCATATCACGAAAAGGGCCCCAAGACAGTACTGATGAGCATTGCACCATCTTCTATGATAAAGAGAAGGTATTATATTACTTCAGTATTACTGGTATATATATACTTTTTGATTTAATAAGTTTGAGAATTAATTAATTGATAGCAGTTATTCTTTTATTAATTGAAGGTAGAGCTTGTGGAAGGTGGAACCTTTTGGTTGTCTGAGTCTCCCTCTGTACCTGGAAGCATGTCATGGGGTTCTGAATTTCCTTGCATTGCAACATGGGCTATATCCTTATCATTTAGAAAAGAAATTCGAACTTCATATTCATTTGTTTTCAAGCTTTCTTTTACTTTGTTGTGCAATCTTTGGATCATTTGATTCTTTGACATGATGTCCAGTCCACACATTTCAACTTAAAGGGATTGAGCCACCGGGATTTTCATTTCAGATAGTAAATACAAACATGGATGAGTTCAGTCCTCGTGCGCGTAGAAGAAGTGCTTTACTCACATGGCAGCACATTGCATCCTTACCCCCTAGCCTGCCAGTTGTGTATTGTGGAGGATTCAATACGCAGAAAGAATCAACTACTGGACGCTTTCTTCTTGGAAGATCGAGGTAGTTTGTTAATACATAAAATTTCACTTGATAATTATTATCAGTTTTCAAGTTTATATCATGTTACTTATTAGCAGCTCAAAGTTCATATTTCTAGGATAAGTAGTGCTTTGTGCAATGAGCTTTGCTATTCATTGAAGATGGATAAGTAGTGCTTTGTGCAACTATATGTGAATGAAGTACAGTTGAGTAGTTTGTAACCAGTGTCTTTACTCTCACTGAGTGCAGAGAGCATGGTGTAGTTGGGGATATGTGGGATGCATGGCCTAGTGCCCGCGTAAGGAAAAATGTTTCTCTAATCCGCACTTATCATGGATTCAAGGGTACTGTTTTGTTGCTTTTACACTTTCATTTTGAGCATGATATGACTGTGCGATTACTGAGTGTTATCTTCTGGTGCGGTTAGGTAACAAACAGGGAGCTCTTGAATTCTTCAAGTTAATTTTTAGAGCCCTCTGCCTTTGCTGGGATTGCCAAACACAGGATCTTCACATTGACTGGATCCTTTTTAGAGGTAGATCTCTGATTCCTGTTTCATGTGAAGTGGTGAATGATAACATTGATGGCCATTATCCCTCGTCTCATTATCCTATATTTGCTGAGTTTATACTTCCTCCCACAGTAAGGATGCTAGAACCGCCTGTACAAGATGATAACTAAAATTCCATTTCTTGCTATATTTCGGTTCCCTCAACTGCAGTGGGTTCCCCATTTTTCCTCCTTTGAGTATTAGCAATGTGGTTTCTACTTCTGGAGATATTGGCAGCTATATAGATCATGAATGTCTTCTGTATATTGGGGTGGGGGTGGGGGGGTATTGAAGTATGCTAATGTGCTTCTGAAAGTTGTGGACACCTCATTATGGGCAAAATTTGTTAGCTGTACACTGCCTCCATACCCAAGGATGATGTATCAAACAAAATTCAATTAGCTTGTCAGTTTTAAGTTGTTTCACCTGTCTCTCTATCAAATGTGTTTTTAATTTTTTTATTTTTTTTAGAAAGTTCTGATATTTCTGACATCTGAACAGTTAGCAGTTCGGAAGGTAGATAAATGGCATAAAAAAGTCTGTTATACATTGTTAGAATGCCTGCCCCCCCCCCCCCCTTCAAAATCAACAGTTTGAATTCTTTAATGAAGAAGCAATTGATACAACCTTGCCATTGAAGGGGTGAGGATGGTTCTTAATATGTGTGCAACCTCATGAGAATGCTGAGTAAACAACAGGAGAGCACAGATATCAGATTGCTATTCTGGTTAAGAACTACTCTTGTCATATGAGCATGTTGCACATTTTTTTTTTAAATATAAAATCAACCCCAGGATGTGTCTCTCTTCACAGCTGGTGTGTGTTTAATGCCACTGGGGCCTCAGCCATTGCCCTTTCCTGAACCCCTGATCATAATGCGGTTTCAAAGAAAATGGAGTGTTTGATGAAGAAAATCATGGGAAAGCAAAAGCAGAAATGTACTGAGGTATAAACATAACAAGTAGCATTTGAGTTCCAATATATATAGGATCATTCAGTGCCAATGCTGCCTGGAGGAGGGTGGAGTCTAGAAAATGCTTTGGGAGGGCAAAGATATATTAAGGTGGCTTCTAACATGCACAAAAATAAAAGTGGTGCATGAATAGATAAAATGATTTACAACAATGATATTTTTATCGTAATTTTTTTTCATATTTTTTTTATATTATTTTTTATATTATTAATTACATTATTTTTTGTTTATCATTTTTTTTACTTAATCATAATTATTAAAAAATATGATAAAAATAATATAAGATAAAAAATGTAGTAAAATAATCATTTTCCAATGATTTAATAAAGCAACAGTTGAGTTGAGATCATTGACCTGGCAACCTTTAGAAGTGGTCATATAGAAGTTTTAAAAATTGCATAAGGTAGTCCTCGAGTAAAACGTTGCGTTTCAACAAAGGCACACTGTGCTCAGCCACTATCCCCTATACGAGCACCACCAACTCCCTCACCTTCTATTTCCCCATCTCCTTCTCTCACTTTCCTTCACCACTAACACACAGCTTCCACTAGCATAAAGCAGAATGCAAAAGTCAGCAACTTCAATTCACTTACACAAGCATTCACCAATCCCCAATCCTCTTCTGTTCTTTCTCATTGCCTTTTATTTTTTGGTGTTGCATAGCAGCTGAATCATCATCAGAGGTTAAGGAGCAAAATCAAAAACAAAGACGAGAAGGAGCCATTCGTGGGTGTGAACATTGGCATAGACGTCGTCGCTATTGGCTCCTCCAACACCACTGCCGCTTCCTGGATCGACCAAAACGTCGTCGCTTACTACCCCCAAACCCTCATCACCTCAATCTCCGTCGGCCACGAGGTTCTCACCACCGTTCCCTCATCTTCTCATTTTCTTCTCCCTGCTATTCAGTCCCTCTACAGTGCTCTCGTTGGTTCCAACCTTCACCAACACATCAAGATTTCCACCCCTCATGCTGCTTCCATCATTCTTGACCCTTTCCCTCCTTCTCAGGCTTTCTTCAACCGAAGCCTTATCTCGGTTATCCTCCTCTCATTAGATGGGCTCAATTGTAATATGATTAACTTAAGAATTAAAAAATAATAAGCCAATAAACGGCTTATTGATAGGGGTGATCCAACTAATTCAGGCTAATCCATTTGAAATCGATCATATAAGTTTCAAGTTGATATTTTATTAATACAGTCTATTCTATTTAGTCTTATGTAGTATTAAAAGAGTAAGTTAACTCGACCATTTCAAACTCAATGTATTTAAATTTAACTTATTCGGATTATGTAAATTTTATATTGATATTTTACTAATTCAATCTATTCATTTTATCTTATTATTCGAGTCGATCCATGGAACTTAACTCATTTTGACACCCTTACTTATTGTACATCAAAATTAAGGTGCATTGATGCACTAAAAAATTTTAAGGTGCATTATATTAAGATGTTTTAAAATTAACTGCTAAGCAAAGATTGACTTTGCCCCAAACTTTCACCAACCAACTACTGATTTTATTTATTGTTGTATTAAAACATTAATGACTGCTAGGAAGAAGATGAAAATTTTAAGGTTAATTACATGTAGACCTGGACATTGCACGAGCTAATAAATAAAAATAATTTAGGTTTTGTTTGATTAGAAAGTGAATTTTAACTTTTATATAATAAACACCATCACTTAAATCCTCATAAAGACGTGTCATATAAAGAAAGATTCTATGCTCAAAAGAGTTATTTATAAAATTTGTATAAGCAATTGGATATTGAGAAATTTAAATTTCCATGTTAACCGCACTCATCAACAGTATTTATTTAGCATTACTAATAATAATAATCTAAAACTTGCAGACAATGATGAAGTTGCCTAATACATGTGTCAAAAATAATTAAAAACGAGAAATGAAGCAAAAGAATTCTTAAATGCATTACTGAATATTATCAACCCACATTCCAAATTTTCGTCCCTGTCAAAACAATTTTTAATCTACTTCAATTACTAACTACAAACAAAAAGGAGGAACTGCATCAAAAAACACAAAAAAGGGGGAAAAAACGATTCTTACTTCATTGCGTCACTTGTACTTGCAGCTACAAAAGTAAATGAAAGAAAAAAAGAATTAGATAGGTAAACCGAAGTTAGTGACATAAAGCAATAGAAAAGTCACAGCCATCTGTGTCCATCGAGAAGCGCGACATTGTGGTCCTGACCGCCATCGTTTACACACAGAAACGTAAACAATTATCAAAGGAAGGAAGAGGTATTGAGACAATGAAGAATTACATGTGACAGAAACTGAAAAATAAAACTAAGAAAGAGATAGAACTAAACAGACACTAAATCAGGGGCGAATGCTAAATAGCATGTTTCTTCTTTTTTTTTATTGGTTGGTTTTATGTTTCTCTGACACACTCCACCACCATCGTACCAGCACCTAGAGCTACCATCCCAACCGCCCTCTGAAACCGAGAGTCACCGGAAAACACCCAGAACCCCATCGGACCTGAATTGAGCCAAACTAATCGCAACCCGCTCCAGATACGTCGCCCAAAACAACCGCGAATCAGAGCCGCCGCGCCTCACCAGCCACCACGATACGGCGGAGCAAATCTGCGACGCCCACTCGTCGCACCAGATCTGCGGCCCACAACCACCTGTCGATGGCGTGGCTGTGGACGGTGATGGTCGCCCGGCCTTCGTCTCCCTCCGCCTCCTCCCCGGAAGAAGCCGCCACGGAACGCCCCCACTCTCCGTTCTCAACCGCACCCAAACCCAACAACAAGCCAAACCCCAGTCGTGGGCGAACCCAACCCCCCTCTCCGCATCTTCACCATCAGGGCGACGCTGAAGCAGAGCTCGAGGGCGAATGGTTGAAGCCCGTGGTTGGGTCAGGGTGGTGTTCCGGCAGGAGGGAGGAGGGTCAGGAAGAGAGAGAAGACTATGAGTTTAGGGTTGCAAGATTAGCTTCTTTGAGAAGATTACCTATATTCAATCTCATCTGAATTTTTGATTTTTTTATTAATAAATTAAAGTTTAGAACAATTGGTACATCATGCACTTTAGCTCGTAGGGCGCATGGTAGTTTTAATCTCGATAGTATATATATATTTTTTATATTTTATTTAATATTATTTATTATATATATATTTTTTATTATTTTTTTATTAAATTTGATATTTTTTAAAAAAATATTAATAATATTTTCACTTCTTTTAATAATATAAGATAATTTTTTTCCATTAATCTTAAACCAGAAAATAAAAATATGAGAAATTTTTTAGCTACAACAATAGTTGAAAGGGAACTCAACTTAAAGTTCAATATCGTGAGAAATTATCTAGGTGACAAAATAATAGAATTTAATTAAGATGAGTTGACGTGTTAAAAAAGAGAGAAAGTAACAAGATCTCACATGAAAAGTAGAGAGAAAATAGTTACGTTGATATGACATTTTTACAGCATTAAGAGCTTGCTTTTATATATTTATAATAAAATTGCATCTTACCACCTTTTAACTTAGTCTTACGTGAAGATTTAAGTATGTATTTATATTAGAATTGATAAATTTAAATTTGATTAAAAGTATATTTATAAATTTAAGTTTAATTAAAAATAAATTTATAATAAGATAATATATATTTAAAAATTTTATTTTAAAAGTGAATTTGATAAAATAAATATTATTTAGATGAAAATAATTAAAATAACTTTTAAATATATAATTATTAAAAAGAGTATGAATTTATATTATAATATTATTATTATTTTTTATTTTTAAGTGTACATAAATAAATTATATAAATGTTGTCATTTTTTTATTTTTAGTAATAGAATTAAATTTTAAATAAAAAATATAACAAAATGCATAAATTATATGCATAATTGAATAAATTATATAAACATTAATTTTTTTTTACTTTGGTACTAGAGTTAAATTATAAATAAAAATAATAATGCAGGTAAGAAAAGTATACATAATTGAAATATTTTTTACTTTAGGTTTTGAAAGTGAAATTTGTCACGTCAAAATAACAAATACGTGATCAAAATATTTCAAAAATTAGACTTTGAAAAAAAATCTATAAACTATCATATCTTAAATTCGCATTGTGAGTACCTCTTCTAATTAATATACAATATTAACAATGTAAATTAGAGAAAGTTTCAACTTTCAACGAAAAAAGTCAATGATATCAGTAAGGAAAAATAAGCATATTTCTATACTCTCCTTGTGTTGAGAAGAAAATTCATTTTAAAATTGCAATGCAACTAGACACATGTTTTCATTCTCCATGAGAAGTATATATTCACTTGTATATGTGAGTTGTAGAATCCGAACAAAAACAAATATAAAGTTCTAATAAGCATTCAAAACCAAAAACTTAAACTATGATATTGGCTCTTACCACTTGCATCATTGATTTTGTAGAATGCTTAGTTGCGTTACAAATATAATAATGCAAACGATACTGAAAGTAAGACTTATATGCCTTGGTGACGGTATATAATTATTGACACTAGCTACAAAAGACAATTCGTTGAACGCACTCTGCAATCTACAAGAAGGAATAAAGAAGGATATGGGGAATTTTCGGGTTCGGTGCTTCCTTTGGGTGAACAAAACGAGTTTTGAGTAGTGGTTTTAGAGCTTTGACTACAATGCTCATATTTGGCCGAAACTCAACTTCATATTGCACACAGTGCAGCAACAGCAGCCATCTTTTACAAAAATACAAAAATAAATAAGATGATGAAATGAAAACTATAACAATTTTCCTCCAACAAGTCAAAACAACATATTTTCCATTCCTTTAAGCTTTTTAAGAATAGAATAAAAAGTTTGCAAGCAAGTTTTGAACTCAAACTATAACGGTGCTTTCTTACTTTGAACTCAAACTCAAAGTAGCACTTCTCATTCCCTTAGTCTAACTTTATTCCAAACAAAGCAAAAAATACCAGACACCATAAAGATAATAAACTAAAATAAAGTTACAAACAAAGCATAGGTAATACATAGGCATAGTAATGATTCATTATATCTAAACATTTAATAGGTAGTACATAAGTAACACATTGATAAACTAATAAAGGGCTGTTTGTTTTCCCTTATTTCCATTTGATTTAATCCTTACCGTCTCCTGATTCGTTCTCTAAAACCATCGGAAGACGGCCTATTAAATTCTTTGACTACGAAATTCTCTTTGACTAGAGGTTACCGAAAAGAAAGAATCTATTTTTTATTATTTTCTAATTTTATTAGAATAATATATTCAATAATAAAAAATAAAATAAATAAAAATAATAAATAAATATTAAATAATATATTAATATTAAATAATTAAATAAAATTAAATAATAATATTAAAAAAAAAGAAAGCCAATTAGCTATTCAATCTAACTAATCTAACTAATATTGATCTAACTAATATTGAATAAATGCGGGAGTGCTCATATACTTTCATGAGTCTGTATATTTCATCTGCCCCTTCCCGAACTGAAAATGGAATTAGATTCTCTGTCCCACCTACCCCTATTCAATCTAATTCAAGACTCAGTCAGTAGACGGACACTACAGTAGTAGCGGAGTGAAAGGACTATGATTTCAAGATTTATCGATTCCCTTTCACTACTAGAATCTTTCCTTGAATCCGAGACGAAAAGATTTCCAGCATTTTATTTTAGAGAACAAGCCTCCCGATGTTTAGAATTTAAAAACAAACAAGTCTCAAGAGTCCTTTTCCCCTGCTTGCTTCTGCTGGAAAAAGAATTTTCAATTCTATCAACAAAAAGGAATAAACTATTTCAATTCTCTTGTCGATCAGGCGACACCCGGATTTGAACTGGGGAAAAAGGATTTGCAGTCCCCCGCCTTACCGCTCGGCCATGCCGCCAAAACGATACAAAATAAATATATGAGAATACCCCCCCCTTTTTTTTTCTATTGAAAAAACAAACGTGCACCTTCAGTCACAAAAGCCAAAATTTCAGGACAAATCGGAACCGTTAACTATTAATTCCTGAACGATTCTTGAATTTGAATCTAAAATGGTTTTTTCTTAATTTCTTAATGAGATAAGAAAATCCAAATTTACCACGACATGTGCTGTCCCGAACGAATATGACTGCAATTGCAATAAAGTAAGAGACATATATATATAGATAGCTATAGCTGGAGTTAGATCTGTGCATATTTAATAAATACAAGCCTTATTACGAACTCCAATCGGATTCTCAAATTCTAAAAAAAAATAGGTAAAAATATCTCTCTTCTCTGCGAATTCTAATTCTTTTTTGAACAATTGAAAAGGTTCAGTGCTAAAAAAAAATCAATTCTATATTCTTTCTGATTATTAGATTAGGTCTTTATCTCATTGAGTAGAATTGAGTAGAATTGAGTAGAGCAAATCCCGAATTCATTTTTTTTTTTCTGGTATCCAATCGAATTGGAATATGTAATATCATAATACATGGTAGAAAAATGGAATCAATTTTTTGTTTTGATATTCTTAAAAAAACTTCAGAAGTCTAGAGAAGTCTAGGTGGAATTTTTCAATTCGTTTCCATTT